>OY390711.1:23145737-23678938 GCA_959613345.1 Tolmerus cingulatus
TCAATTTTTCTAATATATCTACGTTTTGAAATATAAATATTTAAATACGACTTATGAAAATAAATTGGCGTTGTATAACAACAGTATAATAGTTATTAATTTTATCAGCGAGAACATATTCGTATGCTCATATTTTATTAAGCTTACTTAAACAATTTTTTGGATAATCAAAGGTTTGTGCCTAATCCTAAAATCTTTGCTTTCTTGTTTATCATTTCAAATAATCAATTGTGTACTTTGTTCCATGTATTTACACAACAGCCTCCATATTTGTTAAAGAAGTTAAGCCAAGTCTAAAAGTGGTTTACCTGTGAAGTCACCAAAAACCCACTAGAGTTATTGGCGCAAGAATGATGGCCAGCCATAAGACAATATAATTTAATTTTGCCGCCAGATAAATTGTTCGTCAACTTAAGGAATTTTACTTTGGGAAGGAGGACTTATTCGTCCTGAGTTAGAAGGAAGGAAGAACATTTGGCTGGGAGCTGTATCACCTTTCATGGTCATGTTGCTCCGTAAACAAGAAAGTTTTCAAACAAAAATTTATCTGTCTGTCACATTAGAAAAGCATTTTCGTTTTGACGACGACATAATGTTACACCACTTCTGCAAGTATAAATAATTCCCAGCTACACGGAAGGCTGTTCCTGCTGACAAGGCTCTTCCGGAGCAAAGGGGCTCCCTAGTCCCTACCTCTGAACTCTATGGTGAGTTGGGGTGCCCTCAGTTGTTCTGACACTTTGACATATTACAGGGAGCCAGGAGCACTATGTACGATATCATATAAAGTTTAGCAAAAGAGTTCGACTAGGTTCTTTATCATATTATATTTTACATTCGCCGAGAGTGTCGGATGCTCCAGAGTTACACTCAGCCATAACTCGGCGCGCTTGAGTAAACACGGGCTCTGGACATGAAACGTTTTTATTTGCACCCCCACAACCTCTGTTTTATTCAAAGATCCTGGGTTGAAAAAGAAATTATAATTTGTAGCAGCAGAGTTTGTGGCTGTCTTGACGTAAAAGGAAATACTGTTTTCCGTGTCAGAGGAGTCCTTGTAACGAAGGATCGTGCGACCAACGGAGCGATAAAGAGGTCAGGTTTGAAAAATGTTCGTTGTCTATGGTCAGGTCGCACGGTCACATCGGAGGCGTGTTAAGGACCCAATTGCAGAATGGTTTCAACCCCTTAATAGCTACTACTATTATTGTTACTATTACGAAATTATATTGTATAAAATACATATACATAACTCATTTATATTATTAACCGTGCAATCTTGCTAAGTTATTAAACTGTGTGAGCTAATATTCAGGGAAAAGTAAATGTTAATTTGGTAAATTAAAACAATAAAAAATTTATAAATTTACTATTTTCTTTTATAGTATTTTAACAAAAATTGATGTGAATGATTTAATGTCATAACCGGACGGTTTCACAATAATATTTATAAATGTTTGTAGTACATAGTAAATGCTCATTTTACGTATTTAATAATAATACACGACAACAAAGGCTAATGCTAACATTTTGTAATATGAATCGTTAGTCAGGGTGTTTTCAAGTAAATAATAATGTTTGGTAAATTAAATAATTTGTATGTGCTTTTTATCATATTTATGTTCAACGCTTGGAGACAAATGCAACTATAGTAGGTAATATCTATTAAATTCACAATTTCGTATAAACTAATTTTGTTAATTCTGAATTATGATTCTGTATTAGATGAATTTGAGAGAAGGGATTTGTGCATTATGCAAGGCTGGGTCATAAGGGATGCAGTCATTTTCATAGTGCCAACCACGTGTTATAAGCCGTCCGGATAAAAGTCGAAAGCATTAAATGATGAAATGAAGTAAATTTATTTCAAGCTTAACTGCTACTGTAATCGGCTTTGTGCACCAAATTGATTTATACTCGTTTCAATGGCAAAGGACCACCCCCGCCTACCGGAAACATAAACAAACGAACCGACCCGGCGATTTATTCTGGCTCTTCATACACAATAAAAGGGCAATTCGTCGACTGGCGTACACCATAAATATTTTAACGAATGTGAGGGGGAAAAAAGAAACTTAAAGTCCACGAGAAATTGGCTCGTATCTTCCCTTCCTATGGCTTAACAGGAAAAGTCGGGATTGCGTCAGTCCAACGCTTAAGCTGTGAGAACTCCCGCATTGAGAGGCTTTTCCACACCCCTGGATTTGGTGGACCGACTCGATAGTAAAAAGGCGTTTCCCATGACCATAAATCTTATCGGATTAGACATATCCTTACTGCCGTCGGTCCTGCTGATCAAACAACATGAGAAGGGAAATTTTCCGGCCAGGACGAAAAATCCTCCGCCTTCGTTGACATTATGAGCGAAATTAGTTTTCTCGCAATAACGTGGGACCACATTCGTCCTGAAACACAACTCGGCGCGACAGAAATCCTTTGCTAAAATCTACGAAGGCCGCCACCGCACGCAAACGTATGGGTGCACAATTATATGCAGGCGAAATTGATATAAATTATCTGTCAGGGCGTTAATGCGAACAAATTACGAAACATACAGCATACAAAATGTCGTGCACCCTCCACGAGTGTCACCCTGCGACGGAACTCACATTCAATTCATGTGAACTGTAAGTGCACGGCATGTGCAAAACAAATGCTTTAATGTGAGTGTACCCTGCCCACTGCACCCCTGTTTGTATTTCTTGAGTAGCATGTTACACAGGCATGCATTTAATTTTTAAAAATTAAATAAACTTAAAGTAAAATAGCTAAAGTATATAATACATGAAAAAAACGCATAATTCAATATTAAAAAATTGTATGTACTACTACTTTTGAGCATCGTAAAGTAACTTGTAGTGTTAGATATGTATTAACTAACAACATCAAAATACTATGTATATTATCATAAATTAAAACTACTAACAATCTCCCAGAATTGAGGTCCCAAATTTACTTCAACAATGCGTCAAATTTCTACGATTTTCAAAGCTAAACTTCAAATCATGAAATTAACTTCAAATTATTTTTTGAGTTAGAGTATTTAGAGACGATCTTGTTGTACAAAAAGAAAGGAATAATGGTAAGTGAGGTGATGAGTTTCAAAATAAAAGTCATTGTCCAAAACATATTTTGTTTTATTTAATACAAATAAAATTAGTATATCATTAATCGAATTCTTTTGAAGGTAACACTGAGTTTTTCTTTTTAAAGCAGTCATTTGTTTTTGTATTTAAGCAACCATGATTGTTTTTGATAAAATGGTTTTATTCAAAATAAGTTTAAAATCGAATAGACCAAATAACTGCTGCTATTATAGTTATAAGGTCTGTTCCCTTACTTGCAGGAATTATAATTCCTTATCAGAAAACTGCAGAAAGTCGTACCTTAACTCGAATTCATGTTTAATTCCTGCTGACGTCACAACTTCCCCTCCTGCAGGAAAATTCAGAATTTTGCAGTAGGTCTGAGTTGCCTTAAATTTCCTGATTGTCAAATAAAATTTGAATTGTGTAAATTTACGCGTGTTTTGACATTTTTCAGAAACTTTTAGAAAATCGTTCCCTAACTCCTACATATCAACCCCCACCACATGAATAAGGAAAATGCAGGAACATTTTAGCTGCAGAAGTAAGGGAACAGACCTATAGTCAGAGACGGATCTGAAAATATCAGAACCAGTGACAAAGAAAGCTAAGGTGACGCTTTAAATTGAAAAAAATATTTCCCCAATTTTATTTCTACAATTAAAAAACAATAGTTTATTACTCGAAAACATAGAAGTCTTTCTAATATACTGTTTCTAGTCCTCATGATTTCTCAACGAGAAATCCGGGACTGTTAATGAGCTTATAAATATTGAAGTGAAGGACGTTTGAAGTGATTTTTCGGGACGAAATTATTTAATGATTTTTCTGAAGTCGATTTTCCGAAGAAAATCAATCTCTATGCTAATTTATGATCTAATTCCAGTTTTTTCTCCCGCATTGTTGTTTGCAGTATATTTCTAATAATTATCAATTTAGATAAATTAACATCTCTTGATATGTATATTGGTCATATAATACTGATCTGATCCTTTTGTTTTTTTCCATCAGAAGTCGTACTGCCGCAAGTTTCCAAACTCTTCATTTTTGGACCTACGGCCGGCCAAAGTTTAAAATGTTACCATTTTTAGAACTGCGGCCATTTGTTAATCAACAAACCTTCACAAATTTACAATCAAAGTACTATAAAATAATAATAAAAACAGGAATAAATATATTAATAAAATTTTTTAGGATAATAAGCTGCTGATTTTACATGTCAATATTAATAAATTGCCAACGAGAAAATTCAGAATAATTAGACCTTAATTTTGTAACAATGTAAATTTGTGTAGGTATGTCGCTCTTGCATTTTACATCTGATATTTATAATGAAATAAGTACCAAACTGTAAATTAATAGATTTGAAGTGAAGAATCCTTGAACTTAGTCAAATTAACCTGAAGTTTTTAATTAAAAATGCCGTAATTCATAGTAATCTAAAATATTACTAAAACTATTGATTGCATATGATTTAATAGTGACATTTTTCTCGGGTTCTACCCATGCAGTTGTGATTTATTCTGTAAAAATCACTGGTTCAATTAAAATCATTAACTTTTTCTAAATATATGTTTGCTTCTACTAACAATTAGACTGAAATGATGTAACTTATACTATTCTTATTTCAATTTCGTCTCAATTAAAAGAAAACATAATACTTTTGCTATGCCACTGGCAAAACTCAAAATTGGAAACTTCCGGATTGTCCGGTTAATCTGTTGCCGACTGAGACGATCTTAATGAACAGCGTGTTACCGCATGAATAATTGGAATGAATCCGAGCGGTCGTAATTAACGTGATAATGCTATTTTCACAACAAAATCAAACTTCCTGAGCTACCCCCTGTTGAACTTCCTGCCCGCCTACCCCCATTGTGAAAGGGCCGAAAATCTTTTATTCTCCAGCGAAGTGAACAAGAAGCACAAGGGTTGAGTGCCCTGCGGTCGAGTGTTTAATCAAAGGTCTGCCTCGACGCTTTTAATTAGAGCGCGCGGAACTCGCGTCGAGGAGCGTCTGCTGTAAGGCGGCTTTTATTATTTAGAGCAACAGAAATCGAAGGAGGACAGTGCGCGGTAGGGCTGCCGAATGAGGAAGAACGTAAACCAATATCCCTTAGAAAATAAAAGGGTGGGTGGGTGGTGTTGGGCGGTGTCTCCCCCAAAACAATACCGCAGCAGGCAGTTCCCAATTGTTTCTTCCTTTCAATTTAAGTTGATAATTATTACACCATAATTGTGTATACGTTCAGGGCAGGAAGAATCATTAAGTGCACGCGAAGAAATGTGCGGTCGTATGCCGCCCCAAAGATTTTTTAGTAGGGCTTTAGGGCGCAAAACCAAGCTAATATGTTGATGCAACAATGTTGCTTGGATTTTCAATATACAACCAGAGTCTGGGTCTACTGATAACAGATTAGCCCTATGTGACGTCACGGGTGGTGAATTAGAACCCGATTTTCCCCTATATTTATTGTAGCGCATGCCCGAAAACCGTGGGAAATGGTGATTTTGACTGCTGCGAGTGTTGATGCTGGTTATCAGATACTTTGAACCGAAGTGTCTTTATGTGAACTGCCACTTTAGAAGAAGTGCTATGGAGGGCAGTTTTTCACGACAGAGTTCAGTCGGTGTCGGACGCTGCGAGTATATTGACATGTTTTTGACCGTTTTTCCCTCAGTTTTGAACATTTCTCGTCTGCAGAATTAAACTGGGCCAAACGGGAAGGAAACCGCGATCCGGAAAAGTGAGCCTTACTAGCTCTTAGCTGGTACGGCAGTTAACTAACGAGTGTCTCTACTAGTTTTGTACTATTAACTTCGATCTCATAGAAGTTATCAAAGGATACATTAAATATACTTTTAGTGACAAACAATTCGGTAACCGGAAGTATAAAAACTCCCAAAATATTAGTGAAAGGATTACCCCTAAAAATATTGAGTGTTGCTCAGTTTTTTTTTTACTTATTGTGTTGTGCTCTAGCCCTGCGGATTTATAATAATTCAATGCGAATTAATTCTGATTGAATCCGTTTATAGGGCCAAACAGTGCTTTTATACATTAAATATGTGCCAGCTAATGGATTTTTGTTTATCTATCGTGGATTAGAAATGATTACAGCATTAAAGGATTTGTGTGATTCGCCCTGATTGTCGTTAGTGCCGCCCCAGTGACTATGGCTGATGTCTATGTCTTCTTATTTTTTGTGACATAAATATTCGCTTCCAAATGTTTAATGTGAAATAAAACTCTTTGGTGAGTGAATAATTATAACTAGCCCTTTCAACATATTTTATATTATATTATATTATAAGTTAAGGATGGTAAGGATTGTAATTTTTAAGGTGGGTACGGGCATCGAATGTATCAACATCTCAGTTGATATTTGACTAATTTTAGTAAACATCCATTCGACTCTCGGCATAAGTGTGATGTTCTACCATCAAAATTGCTTAACAACAACCGCCAGCGGAGGAAGGGCTCGTTAATTAAGCTAAAATCACAAGCCTTTCTCGACGGGTAGCAGCGTGTAGGCAAAAACCCTTTTATTGGTAAACACATGGTCTAATTGCCTAAATAGACGACAAGCCCCATTCCCCGGGAAAAGCATCATCATACCTCTCATAGGCGTATATAGGGTAAAATATCTTTCTCTCCCATTTCTCTTAATTAAATACGATTTAGTGCTGTTTATCGTTCGTTCTGCGCTAAAATAAAAATGTTTTTTTCGCCTCAGATCTTGGTGTTTTCTTAGAAACCATTCCAAGAAATCTGAGATAGACATCCACGAGAGCAGTAGAATCTTTTGTACGCACTGCTGATTCTGCGGATATTGTCTAGCTGGGATGAGGCAATCTTCAAAGATGCTTTTTGAATTAAGTGTCCGGCCGGAAGTTTAATCGTCCCTCTACTCTTGAAATAGTTCAGATAATGTCCGCTCAAGTTCTTGTGTGTGACCATGGGGGCCCTTGGTTCAATTAAATTTGTCCCTTGTCAGATTATCTACAGAGACAGCACGGCTCTGTCTCACATTTTCCCTACATAGGGAAACTGGGCAACTTAGTCACCATGGAAACTTTAATTTAAGGGCAAAATTTAATTTTCATTTATATCGGCTTCCGTTTCGTTTTAGAGATGAACCTTTTCTAGACCATACATTTTATTATCTTTAAAATTTTCAATGGGGCTTTTGCCTAGTGCTTTTTTGAAAGATGGCACCAGGAACATTTATATTATGGGAAAAAGGGATTCGTGTATATGTATATAACGCAAAGATTCCATGGAGAACAAAAGAGAGTCCTTCAGGATGTCTATTAGCAGCTTAATTTCCCCCTTAATTGCTGCTTGGGGGGTTCACTGCTTTTGTAGCCGAATTTATCTTTTCGACCGTATCTTAAGTTCGAAATTTGTTCCAACAACTGAAATGCTAATATTCCTAAAGTGGGAGTAGATTTGCGATTAACTTTTGCTATCACTTTGAATAGAACATGAAATGAATGGGCAAAGTTATGTTAAACATTTCTTAACAATTTAGTTCAAAAGGAAGAGCTTATTTTATATCGAATTATTACATTTTCAGAACTTATGAAATAGCCCTAGGAAGTGAAAGTACACATCTTTACATATAAATCGCACAATTCGAGTACTATTGTAAAGGAAATCATAATAGAATATTACTCTGTTATTAGATGGGCTTAGTAAGTTTTTCCATTATATGACATTTTTTGTTTTACTGAAAGAAAATAAGCCATTCGAAGTACAATGTCCAAAGATAAAAGAATGTTGGGGGCATTCGAGTACTCATTTAAGTAATTATATTCTAGTTACATAAAGCGTAAAAAGATTTAGTTAATAAAATGAACATTTCTAATAATAAAGCGTTAGAGTCATTTTCAGAGGTGTACGTAGCTGCCGTTGCAACAACAATATGGTATCCAGGTATGGGTTCTTAAGCAAAATATTGTAAAATGAATGGATAATATTAGTAAAATTAGAGAAAAAAATGAAGTTGGGAAATACCCACCGATTAAGTAATACAGTCACTAGACTTCAATATTTGAAAATTACATACATATATGCGTTACTTGGAATACTTAATTGATATTAATGAATTTTATTTTAAAATTCGTAGAATGGCGAACTAAATCTAGATACACATGTATGTATATGCAACTTTCAATTGTTGCTTCTTTATTCGAATACCTATGATAAAAATTGCTTTATTTGTCGATACAAATTTTTAAATAGCTTTACAGAATTATGAAACAAAGAGATTAATTTAAACCAACTCTACGTCCAGTTGTTTAAGAGCTATTAATTTTTCCTATGAGTTTACCAGAGATTATGTTTAGGTATGTTATGTTTTTTATTGTTTACCCTTCCGAATATAAAATTGTTGGACTTTTATAGAACAAGACCTACTATTGGTGTTATCAAAACTGTTCATAAAAGGAAAAAGCACTTGTGAAACTAAAACCTTTTTCAGCAATGAATAATATGAGCATGTGCTAGATTGTCTTAGAGAGATAATGAATTTCGGGGTGTTATTTGATCCTAAATTAGGTAAAAGTCTACAAGTGGAGAATACTTCTATCAGAGCCTTTAAAACCCTACGTTTCATGAAGCGTAATTCTACTGATTTTCAGGATGCTTTACCTTGAAAGTATTATTCGTTTCATTATTTCGTTCAATTATTAAATACTTGTTGATTGTCTGGAATTTTCACGATTATTATGAGAATGGAACATATACAAATATTTTACGAATTATGCCTTAGGGAAGTTTCCTTTGCCTTTTGGACTTCTTGATTTTGATAGCAGATGCAAATTTTTTAGAAGTGCAATCCCTTGATATACGGAGGAAGATTGTAGTAATAATGTTTATTAGAAATACTCTTTGTTATAAAATTTGTTAGCCGTAATTATTACCTACCATTATTCATTATTTGTGTACCTAGTACCAATGACTCTTATATCGTTCTTTAACACAGAACTCCTTATGGTCATCTTGAACCTATTACGAATTGGTTTAATGAGTTTAATTCTCTTCTACCACATATACATATGTATTGTTTTCATTTATAGGGGTATTTTTGTTTATATTCTGAAAAAGGGCGGTCCAGAGACATAATCCACATACACATTTACTTTTACTAACAGCCAAAATTCATTATATTTTTGCTGCATGAATACGCAGACGTAGAAAGATTTAAAATTTTTGAAAACATTATTTTCGAAATGCTATTTTGTAAGTAAGTATTTATGTCTTCTATATTTCCAAGTAAGAGGAAATATGCTATCAGGGTTAAAATATTATATTCGACAAAGAAAGT
The DNA here is from genome assembly GCA_959613345.1 of Tolmerus cingulatus. NCBI lineage: Eukaryota > Metazoa > Arthropoda > Insecta > Diptera > Asilidae > Tolmerus > Tolmerus cingulatus. The sequence continues at coordinate 23,155,156 of OY390711.1, forward strand.
AGTGATTATACCTGCTATCTTCAAAATGTAAAGAAAATTAGATTCTGTGGACAATTTGTCTGTTTATCTGATTTTGATAATTGTAAATTTAATTTTATTATATTATAGCATTTTAAATGCTTAGTAATTTTCAATCAACAATTAATTTTTAGTTATAAAATTAGGATCAAATTGGAACATTTACTTCATTTATTGAAGCTTGAGACCTCAGTTTACTTACTTCGATCATATTCAAATTCTTAAAAATCCATCAATTTATTTTATTTTCGAAATATTTCACAACACAACAAAGGTTGGGAAGAGTCTTTTTTCACGAATATAAATAAGCGAAATTTTGGAAGTTTTAATTAAAAACAAATTAAAGTTTCTATTAAATTCACTGTTCCTATATTTCCATGATAATTTAATTTTATTCTCGTTATATCTTAGCTAAGCAATTTCTCTGCCCCTAAAATTTATTCCTCTTTTAATTCGGTTGTAATTTAAAAATGTCATACCTTCGTTAAGTGCGCTTCCTATTTTTTTTATCACTTAAGGGTAAAGCTGAATTGTAGAAATATCTTAATTATATACGTATAGGGGCATTTTCTGGTATATAAAGATTTGGATATAATTAACTAACATTGTCCTTTAAAAGGAACGCAGTAAGATTATGGCAATGCGCTTTAATATGAGTAGCGTCAACAAGCCTGACAAACTGAAAGCATAAATAAATATTTACTCAAACAATCGGGGTGAAGGCAACGAAATTCCCTCATTTACTGTTGCTTGATTCAGGGATTAAGGGTAGGAGTGGTATGACTAATGGCGCTGCCTGTCCAGTCGTCAAATTGTGATCATAAGCGGAAGTAATAAAGCTTCCCAGAAAACGAGCGCGGACAATGAAATAAAAAAGTGATTTGTTTTTATTTGCTCACGGTCGTCATTGTCCGTCCGTCACGAAATTCGTTAAGTCTCTTCAAGACGTGATCACAAAAGTTTTTCCCTTTAAAAATTGCACTGAAACTAGTTCAAGATGCTCTTCTAAAGGGCCAGCAGGTTGTACACAAATGCATAAATCCTCCTAAGGTATTTATTAAAAATAGTCGAGACAGGCAAACTTTCAAAAGCACTTCATAAAACTGATGGAATTATAGTTACCCGTACTTTTTCAGGAAGAAACTTAACTAGAAAGTAGCACCCCCGCCCTTCTGTTTTTTAAAAACCGGCACGTTCTCTTTGCGTGACTAGCTTCAATAAGACAAGTTGACAAGAATTTTGACTGGAAATTTTTCCTCGTTAATGCTACTTTAACAATTCTTAAATTACAACCTAGTTCTTAGAGCATAATTTCTGCTTATTCCTTTTAATTGCAGGAGCACAACCCTCTACGAATGTTAGCATGCAAGGGCGCAAACTAACAGAATCAGAAATGACAAAATTTTAATCACAGGCTAACCACACGAAACATACGAAATCCACTTGTTTGCTACTTTGTTTGCAATTAGTTGTAATTAAATTGTAATTACTTATTACGTTGCAATTTTGATAATTCGGAATTTAGGGAATCGCATAGACTACATACACGCTGTAGAAGTGGTAATTGTTGCCTGAGGACCTACGGTGTACATTTTGAAAAATGTAACAAGATATTAGGAAAATATTACAGTACGTATTTTCCTTTGAAGTAATGAATATTTATATCCTATGGTAAGGGATGATTAAAAATTAATAGGCTTTTGAATTCTAAATTGATTGAAGTGGCACATTTTCAAAGGATTGGCGGTATGTTTTATAATTCGTATTAGCCTGGAAGGCAGTTTTACATAATTGCATCCAATTTTCAATATTTGTGGATACACAATTTGATTTGACTGTATAGTTTACAAATATTCTAAAGATGATGTATATCTACAGCTCGCAGAATTATGTAGGTAATGGGAGGAGATGCTATTAACAAATTTTCTGTTCAACCTTCAATTAGAAACGAAAAATTAAATCACCAATTAAAATTAATAAGTTTCACAATTTAATTCACCATACCATCATCATATTTTGCGAAACTTTTAATTTAAAAGAAAAAACGAATGGAATCACTTTTTAGAATGATGAAAATGTTATTTAAATTTATTATTTGTTATCGTTGTTTTGTCATTATTAATATTAATATTAACAACTGTCTATATAAGATTTCTAAAAATTCATTCAACTATCTTGTTTATAACAATGGGACAAAGATCAACGTTAGCTTTACAAAAGAAAAATACTAAACACCTATATATTTTTAATCCCATGAAAGAAATTAATTGAATGCGATTTTCTGATTTCACTTTATATTGAAATAGAATTTTCAAAATCATGAATAAACGATTTTTTGGAAATAATACTTTGGCTTTGAGTACAGAAAACTCGACTGTATCAGTAGTGATCTGAAACACAATTTCAATGCTCTTATATTAAGCGAATATGCAGCGCTGAGAATAATTATATACTCTGACATATTTTTTACATTTTTTGCTAAGCATTTTTAGGAATTGATTTCATATACCTGAATATGTTATTTGAGTAATTCCAAAAAACCCTTTCAATTATCTACTTTTCTCTTCTTTTTAACCAAGTTTAGTACAACGGGCTGCATCCTCTAAAAACTTTAAATATCGAAAATATTTGCAAAACCCAAATTAATGAATCGTTACATCGATGCTAGACTTATTCGCCGAAAAGTTCGTACAAAAAGGATAAATTTAATCTTATCATCGAAAAGAAGTTCAATTTCGACGGAAGGAAAAAAACAAAAAAAGAAAGGTTTTTTAAAAATTATATATGGGCCGGTGTTTTTTAGCTATTAGATCATTTAGTAATTAAATGATTAAATGAATTAAGCAGCAGATTTTTGGTACAGTCGATGTTTTTTACTTAAACTCATTATAAAACCTAGCATTTATACAATAATATTAGGTGGGATATCGGAAAACCAAATTATTGAAGTCACATAATGTATAAAAAAAGACTAAAATACTGCGTTAATAATGTCAGGTAGTGTATATGTCTGTATACCGATTATAATGTCGTTTACATTCTCGCACCCATTTTATTTAAAGCATTAGATAGTAATTTTGCTCCAAAATTCAAAGTTTCTATTATATATATCCTGCTAAAACTTCAAACTCTTGAAAATGTTCCCCTTTGTTAATATCTTAAATGCAGTAGATAGATAGAAGTTATTCTAAGAACAGACATAAAAACAGATCAAAATACAACCAAGCATTTACCCTGGCCACCAAGTGCATCCAGAATATTACAACATACAAAGTTTCCACACAAAGTAAGAAAATTAAAGAGAATTTATGTGGAGTGTGGCTGAAACTATTAACTTGAATTAATTTTCAGACGGAGCAGAACATATACCTGCTCTCCTTAAATAATTTTGAACTTTCTTCTCACGCTATGAAGAGTTGAAATTTTGATAAGAATTGTTTCCCATAAACTTTGAGGTGAAAGCTAGGAGAAACTAAGGCTTGGTATCCGACCCTCTGTGCACTCGCCTTTCTGCACTAAATATGTAATTAATAGAATCTCGCAAACTTCAAACAGATAGACTTAGTAAGTTGAATTCAAACTATTAAATTGTTTCGCATTATACCAAAATAGTTGACGCAAGAATTCGTAAAGCTGCTTTAGAGAAATTAAAGTATACATATAGTGGAAGGTAATTTTACGTCGATCCATTGAGGGGAGCATAAAATAATCTGACGACATAAGACGCACTGAAGAATTTATTTTAGTCTCCAGCTCACACAATTCATTAAGGTTTTCTGAGGTAACTTTGAAAAGTTTTCACGAACTTTGATATTAAAACAGCGTGACTTATTCTGCCCTACGTGCACCCCTGAAAGCCTGGGCCCACCTCCCTCTAGCAATCGCCGCACCGCGAAATTCTATCACCCTGTAGGATTACAATACATTGAACGTAGAGATAATATTCTCAATGGCCGGAAAATTTTAATAACCTTCCATCGAGAATTTAATAAAAGACGGTTATTAGGGGCGCATGTAGCTTATCATAAAATCGCTCCTTTGATAGATGATTTACTCACTCCAAAGTCGTGCCTTCAATTTCTGTTCGTCTTAAGACGGGCGCGGCAGCGGCGATGTCGATGGTGTAATTAAAAGAGCATTGCTCCTCGGTAAAATCAACCCCCAGAAGTTCCCGAAATAGAACCGAGATGGGATGGTTTCATTCAGAATTTCATCAGAAATTTGCGTTCCATGAACCCCCTTGTAACCATTACAATAATGTAGAGGGATGGAATCGGGAAGACACAACAACAAATTGGTGGCGAAAGACTACCCCGAAAATTAGCGACCAAATCAGTTCCCCACATAATTTCAATTAGTTCGGCTCGTTATGACATTATAGTCAGTCGCATTTTAGTCTAATAATTAAAATGTTCCAAATACCATTGTTTCAGTTGAAGCTTCGTAGTATTTTATAGAGATATCATTTACATAGGACCCTTACACAAAAGAAAAGGATATTCGATAAGAAATAAAATTGAAGATAAAAAACATATACATCAATTGCTATTTGTACATTATTCCGCGAATTTCTATGTATTCTCTATTTAAAATTATAAAGTAGAAAGCAATTTATCTTAAGATTTGTTAAAGTTTTGTTTTTACAACCAATTTAAAAACAATTACAAAGGCAAAGTTTTTTAAAAAATTCTGAGGAACTATTTAATTCCAATGCTATAATTCTTGAATTGAAAAAGAATGATTATTTTCAAAATCTTCTCATAAATTAAAATGCCTAAATAGCAGCGTGAAAGTAAATAAATAAGTCGCACGAAAAACGTGAAAAACCGCGTAAAACGAGATCTTTGTGTGTTTGAATTTATAACTGATCTATTTAGAATATTATAAGGATTGCATTACCTTAGATGGCTTTTTTTGGTACAGTTAGAATAATAATTACAACATAATTACCAATTGAGCAATAAATTATTAATTAGAAGAATCTCCATAATAAAATAAGTTACGAACAAAATAAAATAAAAAATACCTACATATCCCTTTTAATTTTAATTTTGTTTGAATTCAGTTAACTTTGGATGATTGGAATCAAATAATAAACATATCCATCTACAAAAATGATACCGTGGAAGAAAATCTACGCCAAATAATAAAAATTCCAAAATTCAAGAAATGATTGCTAAATTACTAATATGTTTCCTACTCCTCCTATTTGGTAAGTCAAAGGAAATTTCGAAGCAAATATCCATATGTATTTGCCAGTTATTAAAATCTCGTTATCTCTTTGTAATAATTTCAATCCTTTTGAGTCCATTAAAATAGGGCGTCTCCTTGAAACAAAATAACAAATCGATTAATGAATGCAAAATTTTAAATTGCTTCCATTCAATTAAATACTTAAGTATTTAACTAACGACTTGTTGGGTTGATTAATCAAGCAAAATAATAATACATTGAACGAACTTCTGAAAATTTGGATCAAAATTAACGGTCGAAACTACCCTCTCATGAAATACAAATAGTGTAGGCTAGATGCTGCGGATGACAGGGAGGAATTAATGCTTCTATAGTGACCAAGTGATTTACGCCTGGACTTGGTGGACATACATACATATTATTATGAGCCCATGTGGAGTGTATGCTGTAAGACGGGGTGGCAAAAAAGAGCCAAAGAGCTTGTCAAACAAGGACTCCTCTCGATGGAAGCAATTTCGACAAGTTTCCCAACTATTCGCATATGTATGGACGTCCCTCCAGGAAGGCGAAAGGACTGTCGTTGCTGGTTGCAAAAAATTGGTTTAATTTGGGTCGAGGGCCCGGCACGCTCCCCGAGCGCCCCGAGTCCCATGTTAAACAGTTTGAAGCATTTGAAACAGTGTCAAGTTGTGATTAAACCGCCAGCTGTATTGTGCAACAGCGCTCCTTCGGGAACGATATCGCATTAACTGAGCACTTTTAATTCTGAGTCCTTTTGAGGAGCGCCGTTTGTGGAACGTGCAGACGGCTCATACACTGGAAATAGCTTTTATTGTCAACAGCACAGTGGGAATCCCTGCGGTTACAAGCTATTTAGTTGAAGCTTTACATCCCCCGCTGTAGTCGTGCTTTGTTCAAAGCTTAGCTGCCAACACTTGAGGGTGGCACGGGTGGTGGAGGACCGCCAAGTGGGGGCGGCTTCGGCCACGCGTTCGTTGTTGCTATTTTTGTCCCTGTTTTTGAAAAATTGGTTGGTGACAAAATGAGGAGAGCTTGTCAACTGCATGAGTTGACATAAATTCAATTTTTGTTGAAGTGACATGGCTCGCAACATCGAGCATGTACAATATATGTACATAGCTGTACCCACTTCTAATCGTTCATTTTGCATTTTATTTTTTTTTTTTTTTTTTTTGAGATTTCATTCAATTTTGTACTCCGTTCACTCGGAGGACAATCAGTGATATTATCCAATAAAAGTCACAAAATTCTAGCTTTAAATAGACAACATACATGCGACGAGATTAAAATAACCAAGTATTTATGTGCAGAGCCTATCACGTTTTCTCAAAGAAATGTAATAAACATCAAACATATTGTGATTTGAAAATTATATTACTACTTTTATTCAAACATTTTTCTTTTATGGGATCTTTTGGAATTCAATAGTATTCGAAATTGATGAATTTAACATACTTTTTTAAATTATGCGCAGAGAGAGTATTAGTAAAAGAAATAAAAAATCACGAAGAGTTGTAAGACGTTCAAGAATAAAACTCAGTTTCGACTTTAATAATCATATATGTATAAGAAATATAACCAAAGTTATTTCGTCACAAAAACCTTATATAGGTATTTGCTTAGATTATTGAAAAAGAAATCGCTTTTATATAATTTCAGGTCAATCGTTCTTAGTAATTTTTATAGAGAATTGAGGATGTAGCAAATAATCAAATTACACTTTTTTTAAAAACAAAATTGTTTTTCTTAAATCCGGTTGCTCATGGCACTGTGAATTTCAATTTTAACTCGTTTTCAATTAAAAAGTCCTGAATATGTATCAAAAAGAGTCAAACGGTGTGATTTTGAATAATGCGATATAAGCTTTAACAGATTTTAAAAAATGAGAGCGTTTTCATTAAAATTGTCATATATTATGTACCTTCAAGATATTAATCAAAGTAAAATAATTGAGTTACATTTTATTAAGTGTACTCGAATTTAGAATCAGGTATCACAATATGTTCAAACAACGATGTCCTTTTATAAGAGTCTCAGCGAATATATTCCAACTTAAATAGTGTGCATATTACGTTCAATGTCTTTATATGAGTACATATGTAACTATCTATTTTACGACTTTTCTATTTTTTCTACTTTTCTACATCTTTCCTCGCTTCTTTTCTTTGGGTCTTCAATTAGCTAGTTTTGTATATTTGTACGATATTAAACTCCCGAATTAAAATCGAAGCGAATAAATTATTAGAACTTTTTATTTCATCCATACTGTCTTTGTCTTGCCTCTTAATGCAAAAATAATATTTTTAGAGTGATTTTAGCACAGTAATCACAAAATATTTAAATTCTTTATCAAAAATATTTGATTAGTAAACATTTTGATGTTTATTTTCTTAATTATTGGCTAAATTTACTATGAGTTATGTTTTTACATATGGATATAAAGCTATCGTTATGATATAAGAAATAATTAGTTCCTATAGTCTATAGACTCTACATTGTACGTATTTAGTTTTATGAACGAAACTAAACCCTTCTGCTGTAACATGATCAATATTTTCGAAAAATCCTATGGCTTTCGTAGATCATAAGGTAAAATTGCAAGGTTCGCAAGGAGGATGAGGGAAATATTCGAGAAATTAAAAATTCACGTATGGTATAATTATATTACAAATTACGCCACCGGGAGAGTATACATGTTGCTTCAAAACTAATATAGCTTCCATTTTCGTTTCAGGCACTAATTGGAGTTGGCTGACAGTATTTGGCTGCTAATTCAATTAACTGTTGACAATGTGGGTGGTAAATGCAAAAATGATGGATCGGGGTAATTAAAACTGTTCTCTCAACAAAGTGCACCCTACATTGTGAAAGTCAATTTCATCCATTCAGCTCATCGCTCATCCGATTTGGGAGTAACGTCGCCTTGGCTACATTTCATCATTTTTCGCAATTAGTGAATTCGCATCCTTTCTGGTTCGGGGTTATCGACTGGTTAATAAGTGAAAATAAAAGTTAAAAATTAAAACAATAGAATGTTTTTCATCAAGTGTTGACACTATTTGTAATTAGTGAAATTTGATTGTAAATAATATAATAATATGATGCTTTTGATGCTCAACACCGTGAGAAAACCGGTGTGATGCGAAACGAAATTTTTAAAGATGATAGAGCGCAGAAGGTAATTGTGTAGTGCTAAAGTTGAATTTAGAGATTAGAAATTTTTCTGAACTGAATTACAACAATGTTCGCGAAGGCGTGTTTTGGTAGCATAAAAATGCTGACTGTAAGCACCAGGATCTGCCCCATTTCTCTTCTAATTAGCTTCAGTATTATCCAAATCGGACTTGCGCCAGCAGCGGTGGAGGCAGTCATTTCAAGTCGAGGTAAGTGCCCAGGCGAAACTTTTAATTTGATTTCATTTACACTAAGTGTAGGGGTGGTATTGCTGCTTTTTCGAGCATTACTCGAATAAAATAAATTGAAAATTTAGTTGAAGAGAGCTCACGCAAACACCAGACGCAAAACTTTGAGATGAATTAATTCAAGGAGCAGCGTATTTGACAGCATCATTCGGGATGAATTCGCCTTGAGCTTCTTCCCGACACCCCTTGAATCGGAATGGGTCCAACAATGGAACGTCTGCATTCATTAACTGAAATTACAATTCCCTTTTCTGTTCTGAATTTTGTTTAAATAAACAGTGTTGTATTAAGATTTATTGTGATATGCTGATTTGCCCAGTAAATGAAATCAGTCTTCTGATGGCAACTCTAATTTTAAAATCACTCAATAAAGCCACTGCATTATTATCTTTTATTTGTAATTCATGAAAGGAATGATTACTTATATATAATTCAAACAAGAAATAATAAAACTTAGAGAAAATTCTTGATCAAATTCTAAAGAAAAATCTATTTTGAAAGTATATATAGATATTGTTTTCATAATTCGTACCTTTTCGTCCAGGTAAATTATGATTCGAAAGTAAAAATTTAAGGGTTATAATTTATATAAAATTAATAAAAGTATAATTTACTTTAAAAACTTATTTATAATAGTTTTTTCAAATAACCAAAAAACTATTGATCTCAAAATCCACTTTAAAAATCTAAAATTACACTATTAGAATAAAGATAAGGCATTTACAAATTAATACATATATGCAGATCAGTTAAGCATGACTTATGGAAATGTAAGATTTCATTAACATACATTGTATATTGTAAATGTAATATCAGTTTGATGAGCATGACGTCACGACTCATGGCAAAAGCATAGAAGATACAGGGTACAATGTAATCATGAGTGAAATAATTTCTAGGGGTTGTTTTATGCACACCGACGACCGAAAATTCAGTGGAGATTCAAAGACTAGGTATTACTGTGCAAAGAGTGTCTTGCGGAGTAATTTCTATGATAAAAAAACACATGAAAAATCATTTTTCTGGACAAAATTTAGTACTTATATCCCTAACAAGATTGAGACCTTAAGCGAGGCATTAAGAATAAAAACCTGAGCAGCCAATTAAAATGGTTATTTTCTTCACACGATTTTGTCAAAAGACTCATATTTTAACTGGGATGCGGACAGATTAACGAAAATTATCACAAGTTTTATGTTTTTGTGGCTCACTTAGATGATAAATAAATGTTAAACAAATTGATTGAAATTATCTACCATATAAATGGAATAATTTCAGTAACTGCTAAGAGTTTAGATATCTATTTGTTTTTGAATCAATTAATTCAATACAAAAATAGTTCTATTATGAACCGTAGTTATTCAGCACTTAAATAATAAGTATAATGCACAATAATATTTAATAAAACACTGAGAATATTCATATATGCATATAAGAAAAATTTCGCTTACCCTAGGACATTTTTCTTTCCTCTCCCTTTCCTTTCCACGAAGCAATAATTCACAAACCTTTGAATGAATCCACCGATGCCGATGTTTGAACTAAAATTAAAAAACATTTATACAAATTAAAAACAAAAAACATGGCTTTATAGCAATATTTTACGTTATACACAATTAAGAACAATTTGTATGCATGCATACACTCAAAATGTTTAAGTTTATGTACTCTTAGCCCATTCGACAATATTAATAGTCTTCAACAATACCTACTCTAAACAAATTTATATTTTTCAAAGTGTTTTGATAAGCAGACAAAAGTTAAAAAGATATTTTCCTATTTGTATTTGCTTAGATAAAACAAATTTATTTCGTCGTAAGATCTTACGAATGTCCAAGTAGGTCGTTGTTCTTTTAAAGAATTCTTTCCGCTAGTATTAAATTTATAGCTGCCTTTTTGCGGTATGATTAACTTTAGAAAGAAAAGAATCGATGAAATATAAATTATATGTTTCACAATGGTATAACCAATATTTTTCGATTTGAGTCAGATTGAAATTCTTCTATTGAAGTATTGTTACATTCTTGATCTGCTACACATATACATATTTGCTTTTTTCACTCGTATGGTAGGTAGAGATTGGAGTCGAATATTGGTATAGAACTCGATAAATTTTTCAATAAATATTAAACACTACAGGTATGGATTGTTAGAAAAGCTTTCAGTTGGATACCTAGTACAAAAAATGTTTTATAACGGTTTAGTTGAAGCTACCTAAAGCGAAAAAACGTTGTGCAATTGATCAAACGAAAATGTTAAAAAACAATAGCTTTAATAACAATAGCTAACATTATTTCCAGAGGAAGCGAACTTACTCGACAAGGTATAAATTGCATGGTTTTAGGAAAATTGTTTTTAGTAGTTTTAGGAAGTGATCTTAGTATAATAGTGTAAAAGTTTTGGAAGCATCAAAAGTGAGTTTTTTATTACCTCTGAGATTTTTTTAATTAATGTCTTATTTTCATTTAGATGAAAGGAGTAATTATTTTAATTCTAACTTCATATATAATTCTGGAAGTGGTTTCAAAAGATGTTTCGCTCATTCATAGATATGGTAAGGAGGAGAAAGGCGAAGTACTTATATACTATAAGGAGATAATTAGCGATGGTGGTGTATTACCCCAAATCGATCGATTGAGAGTTCCCCCAAGAATAAATATATTTTGTTATTTTGAAATGAATTTACATATAACCTTATCCTCCTTATATTAGGGAGTAACCAGATTATTTAGAATTAATCGGATGACAGTGAAAGACTACAATCCACATGTAGCTAAATTAAAGAAGTTGGTTGGTGGAATTAACGATTCAGTGGTCGAATTTGAAATGCAGACACCAGTGATAAGGGGTTTCGATTTGGAAGTTTTTATATATGGGGTGTATGAAGGTCCATCTAATGAAATACGATCAAATGAAGGTTGGAAAGTGATGCTTGGGGTTGACCCACCTAGAGAAATTAAAGAATAGCACAATGAACCTGGAAATAACTAAATATATTTCAATCCTTTAAATCATGGTTTTAATGCTTTTCTCACATAATAGTTTTAAGTGTAAAAACTACAAAATATATTGAAATAGCTAAGGAGAAGTAATACCCTTTATTGTGATGAAGTATCAGTAACATACACAAAAAGAATACGATAAAAAGACGTGATTCGTTTTTATTCTTTACCAGCTTTCTGCTCGCAAATTTTTCTGTGGAGATCTCGAATTAAATACATATATAGTACATAGAAATAGGGGATACAATTTTGTAGTTTCTATGGTAAAAATCATGAAAAATGGTATGGGTTAAGGTTAGATTTGTTTAATTTCCTCGAATTTGCTAAGTTCAAACCAATAGTCTAAATACTAAATAGCGTGACTACAACTTTTAAAATGGCGGAATTCCATAGAAACTGTTAGACCCTATTTTACCCTTTTAGTGCATGTTTTTAAAAAAACAATAAATCACGTCATTAGAAATTTCTATTCTATTTGTTTCGTTTAATACAAGCGTAATAATAGTAAAGTAATAAAAAAGAATTATTAAGGGAACAGTGGCTGGAGGGGAAATTTCATATACATATATGTATATACTAACTTTCATAGTTTTATCTACATAAGTAACGGAAATTCCATAGAAATCCGTTTTCCATTTAACTCCGTTAAGGGATAAAAAGATACAAATCTTCTCTGTCCTTTGATTGGTTGTGTATATCCAATTTCAGCGATATCAATTCAGTATGATAGAGTAGCAAATAGACAGCAGACACACTTTTGGAAACATAATATTAGTAAAGTAGAGATTAATCTCTTGTGGCTGTATTTGAGTGTTTTTGTTGATCGAAATCTGTACTTTTTTCCAATTTTCCAATTCCACTGTACCTACATGTGGAAAAAACTAAAACGCGGCCTCAGAATCTTGAACTAGAAATGCAAATCTCGATACAAATGACGAATTGCTGAGAGGAAGGACTATCTCCTAAATGCACATCAACTACTCCTTTCCAATAAAGACAGTAATATTGTACACCTCGATTCGTGAGCGGTATCTACCTGAATTGAATTTTTGGTTGAATACGGTACGGTAGAGGAAAAGTGGATGCACTCGCTTCCACTAACAACTGCATATCATTTGCATATTTGTGTGCAGCACTCTTGAAAGGAGCTTTTCCAGTCAGCTTGAGTGCAAATTCATTGTCCAAAGAACTTCATAACGCTGATGCTGTTGGTCGATATTATGCATTTATGCAACTTTATACATAACTCAGGCTTCCAAAACTCTTTGCACGGAAAGCGTCCTCCTAAATAATGTCCTTGTCGTTTCGGTTGCCTGTGTCGAGCAGGGAACGAAGGGCGTAAAGTGGAAAATATTTCGATATAGATTTAAACTTAAGATATTGCTGCAACACGTTTTAGAGGCCTACTCTAGCATGCCAGATATTTGGAAGGGTTTTCTAGTTTAACACTTTGTGGACGACGTGACCACCATAGGGAACACCTTTAGTTTACATTAATTTGATGTGGAACTTAAGCAATCTGATCTTTGTCAGAAAACGAACCATGCTATAAATATCGTTCAATCACTGTCCCCCAATGGAATTGATTAGGAAGTGGAGCATAGCTATTAGGGTTAAAAAAATAAATAACTACTGTTCTGATAACACATTGCATTAAAAAATTCCGTAGTGGACCAACAAACAGTTTTTTTTCTTATAAAGGCAGTTCTCCAAGAGTTATATAAGAATTATAATAACTAAGATAATATCATGAAAATGGTGTATTAAATGAGTCTGATAAAATGTTAGAAAATTTCCTAACAAAAGTAAATATATGTATTTATAAGTAGATATTAATAACCATAAACGACTATTGGAAGTTATTCCAACTAAATTTCTATTTATCTATTCAGATTAACTACAATATATGTTTAATATAAATATATTATTGACTGAAGATGTTATAGCTATTAAATAAGTAACAAACGTGTAAGTACATATAAACTTGAATTGTGATACTAAAATACTTACATTTATTGCTTTGTAAAGAAAAATATAAGAATTAAGTTGGGTAAATTATAAGTTTTCGTGTAGGACTCTAAAATGTTTGTTTTAACGAACCTAATCTCCAAAAACATCTATAACATTCTGACTATTGTTAGTCTTGTAAGTAGCTTAATACGTTGAAAAATTGGGTTTAATTATATTACTATAAATGTTTTCAAACTAACCATTAAACTTTAAGCATAAGCGTACTTCGACTTCCGTCATAATCTCTATTTGCTTATTTATAGATGTAGCTACACATTAGATGGGTGTGTCGTGCAACCTTTCTGCACACGACTTCAACAGTCCTGAATTTGATGGATTGAAACGTCCATAGGTCTCATTTAAGTGTGGGAAATCCCACAACTGTTTTCCCACTTCCTTCAAAATTATTAATTGTAATCTTATCAAAGTTTCCTGAAGGATTCTTCTAATTATTCCCTTTCCATGCGCCTATATTAAATAGGTTTTCCTACATCGGCCCAGGAGCGATGGGAACGTGATATGTTTATTCTTCCTGATGGCAAGAATTCATCATAGTTTGTATTCTAGATGAGGGATAATTGTGGCAAAGGTGGAAAAGCGGAGGATTATTTAAAAGATAAATTGCGTGTTATCTAAATAAGCGAGCGGAGATTCATCCAGTTAGTCACGTAATTATTTCGAACGCCCTCAGGATATAGACGTGTATACAACAACAGCAATAGGAATTTCGTCCAAGTTATTCCTCACAGCTTTTCAATCCATTAATCAGGATCATTCAGGTAGAAAGCTCACTCTAACTATATAAGTAGTAATGATGTGACCTAGTTTGCTTTGTCCTCCCAGAAATGGTTTAATTAATTTTTTATTCTAATCGTTAAGGCATTACGTGCATCGCTTTAAATCATTGGCCATCTTAAGGACATGTACAAATTTATTAGAGTAAGCATGACAAAGAGATATTTGGGTCTACAATGCTTAGATGGAGCTCAAACGAAAGTCGCAAAATTTAGCTGCATATACGCAAATTTAGTTTATATGTGCTTATGGAATGCGGTACCACAAGAAATTTTCAAAGCTTCTGTAATTAGAAGATAAGGGTTTGAGGTTAACTTTTGCTGTGAATAATTTCCTATAGCAGACATAGTTCAAATAATATCGAAGAGCATATCTACTTCATTTCAATTTTGAATGTGCTCTCAAAACGTCAGGATGTATGAGAGTCATCTGGTTAGAGTTTCTGCATTCTAACTTCCTACACATGCATACATATGTGTGGTCAATTAGCCAACTCAACGTAATTTCTTTTCAAAGGACTAAATTTCTAAACATAATTATATAAATATATTTTCGCTGATTTTCAATAAAATAGTTGAGAAACCATTTAAAACAGTTGAAAAATCAACTCAAACAGTTGAGAAACGAAATTCAAATTTGTAAATATTTTTCCCACTGTTTTATCGACTAATTTAATGAGTTGGCTGAAGGAATAGTTAGTTTTTCTAATCGTCTCATCCTGTGACCTAACGTATAATTACTAATACTAATTAAGATTAGTAAAGTTACCGAATAAGAACGTTTGTAAGTATAGCCAATATATTTACTTTAGCCTATATAAAGTCAATATCAAATTTAATATATTATTTTATTATGCTAAATTGGAGCAACGTATGTATGTAGGTGAATATTGTTTGGAAAAACTCCTTATGCATATATACATATTTTTTGTAATAAGTAGTTTGTTATCTGAGATTAGGGCTTATTTTCTATTAAAAGGAACAGATACATATAACAATCTGGTTAAATCTTGATTTTGAGTATATTATACGAAATAAGTTAAGTTAATGATTTGCTAGAGCTCCTCCCCGATACTTCAAATTTTGCACCACGGGATTTCTATATATATTTGTTATTTTCATATTATTTGTTGATATGTACTCCATTTTTCTTTTTCAAGTGAATAGCATATCTTTTGATTTTTCAAAATTTAAGTTAATCTTCCATTCATAAAAATATTTAGCTATGATGTTAACTCCTTATACATGCAAACCACAAAACCTAGGCAAATCTATCGTAATAGAGCGCAGTGAGCTTTTTCTCGTTCGATAAAAACCATATTTACTCCTAAAAATATTATCCTATTAGCTTTAATAACAGTAATTGGAGCTAAACACCCTTTCTTGAAGACCGCTTAACAACTACAAATATTAATATTTTTTAAAGAAAATTTCAAAATGGCTTTTTGAAAATGTATACTTTTACATATAAAGACCTTTTTATTTTTAAACATTTAAAAGTTTGTCTCTATTTACCGACATCAACATGCACTAAAATACTCAAACATAGTGGAATTGAAATAATTAAGCCCAAAGAAAGGATAACAATTATCGTATTTTTACCACTTTGATATTATGCTGAGATGTACTTTTAATTTCCAGTCCTTACCTTACAGATTAAGCACTAAATGATTTGAAATGTCTATAAAAGGGAAGCTTTGCAATCAAAGAAAATTATAATTTAAAATAAAACTTGTTCAAACTGTAATACATCACTTCTAAATATAATCATTTCTAGATTCTGATTTCTAGCAATATACATAAGACTTTCCGTAGAAAGTAAGGAAAACAAAGTACCACTTTTAACAAAATGTACTGCAACTTTAAATGCGTTTCTGAAAGTAATTCCTATAGACAGTATTTTATGCAATGAAACTGCTTTCTCCATTATTTCTCCATTTAATAAATACGGGAGGAGTTCTTAGTTTCATAATACAGCGTTTCTTACCTCCCCCTACTCTTTTCGACCGGAGTTCAAGTGGTTTGGTGCAGAGTTTCTCGGGAAGGGTAAATCGCGCAGAATATCGTTTCAGGTGATTAGTTTCAAAGTGCCTTCTTGAATTCACCCCTTTGTTTTTCTGTTTTTCGTACTTACAAAATTTACATCGCAGGGTTCATTCGAGAACTAAAAGTATCATTCGTTCTGCCCTTCGTGTTAAGCCCTTCGGACTTTCGAAAGCTGTTCGTGTTAATCCATCTACAAGACAGGTACGCAGGAACGTTTCTCCGAACCCTTTGTCCTCTCAGATTGCTCCTTTGAAGACACAAAAACGCCGGAAGGAGTTGCTTCTGTTAAAACTGGCGGTACAGAGACACAGCAACAAAAGGATGCACCTCCCGGCGGAAGTGTTCGACAAAATCCACCCAGCAATGAACAACCGGAGCCAGGCGAAGAGGAATGCTTCAATTAAAAATAAAATAACAAAACATAAAAATCCTCGGTGCAGCATTATTGCATTTCTAAAAAAAAAATACAGTCTGCATTTCTTGACTGCAGAAAATGCTGCAAGATGTGGAAGTGAGCCTGAACCGCTTGCAGAGATCCTGAAGGAGCATCCAGGTGAATGTGCACACTTATTTACTAATTAAACATTTAGCCCCGTCTCTTCGAGGTCCTGGGGTTCCAGGTGAATTAATCCTTTTAGTTTCGTTTTTGAAAATTCTACCAAATTTATACAAGCTTATGAGCACGAACGTTTGAAGCGGGATGGCTATTAAGAGGAAATTTTGTAGTATTAAGAAAAGGTTTCACATGTTCGGATCCCTTTTGGGCGGGATAAATATTCATTAGGATTAGCATTCATTAAATTTTCGCAGTTCCCACACTGCAAGATTTTCTGTTATACTAAAGTCGGCACATTTCCCCGCGGATTTAAGTTTGTGCCTAAAAGTTGGGTTAATATTGATCCTGCCCTAAGAGAACATCCATTCAAGAAAGTTCTTTTGAGGTTACATAGCGTGCTTCTAAGCGGCTCATTATCCTTATAAATGTTAAAGATAATCCTATTATAATACACCACACTGCTGATTCTGTTGAGCAAGACCTTTTAATGAAGATTTTCTAGCTAAAAGTTCTAATATTGCAAATCGTAAGAAATATTTTCGTACTTTACGCTTTTGAATCTTTCCTTCTTCTATTGGTTCATTAATTTAACTCAATTTTCCAAAAATATACAGAAGGTATGGACACCTACATAATACACGTAAATATACAGAGTGTTAAATTAAGATCTCTGTATTTTTTGGGAGACCCCAACTACTAAAATCGGTGTTTCACTGTTTAACTTCGCAATTAAAAATTTCAAATTCAAAATTCAAACTGGGAATCCTGTTTAAATATTTTATTTCCTTTTTGAAAATAACAACACTTTCAATAAAATATCCTGAATACAAAAATAAAGATTTCATCAGATTTTCTGACAAAAATTGGGTGGAATTTCATTTTCCAGGCGTTCTCCGAATTCTGTGCAATTTGAACTGAATTTCACTGATGCAGAAGTATATAAATTAAATTTTCATTTTAATATATATTTTCAGTATTTTGTATGGCAGCCAAAGCTTTCTAATTGCGCCTAGAATTTCTATAATATTGCGTTCACTAAAGCATAACATCGCTTTCATCAAAGCGCTGCATACTTGGAATCATTTCGACGGTTCAACTTGTTCCATTTTATTATTATAAAACTTGCTGCTGTCGATGTTTCGTTCATTGGCATACTTTTTCTCTTATATCGAATAGTTGAAGGAAGCCAAACCTTAGTGCATTTAATATTACACGCTAGAAAATATATATGAAGAAATATTTTGTTACTTTTATTACGTTTGGAAGATGGGAGTTCCAAGAAAATTTTCCTTTTCCTTCAACCTAGTTTCAAACATTTTCCCAGTTTTTAAATTCAATTGCAGCAACACTTTCTTCTTCGATATTATGCTTTGATTTCCTTGAAAAGTTTACTCTTTCTGAGGGACATTTTATGTCTCCTGATAAAAATAGAATATCTTAATATTGCTTTAGAGCCTTTTAAAATTATATTATAAAATTTAAAGCATGGCATAACACCTGATCTTATCAAACGACTACTTTAAGAAGTAGTTTTGAATTATGACGAAAAAAGTAAGAAGTATTTTTTAACTTTTGGTTGTCAAAATTCTTATCTGCTTCGAACTGAGGAAACATGGTATGTATGTATTTTTTCCAAAGATCCTTTTTAACCAAAGATCAAATTCTTTATCAAAAATATGTGTAAAGACACAAGCTATACAATATCAGTTTTTTTCAGCATAACAAAACATATTATATATAACAAACTCGACCTGATGGGCCCCGGAAAATCAATAAATTTGCTGACACAAATTTTAAAATGAATTATTGTCCGAACCCTTGAAAAAGTATTTAAAGGCACTCGACTACGTGGCATATTTTTCTCAACGAAAAGTTTCCTTCGTATTGCCACGAAGGATGAGGGGATGGTTCTTCTCAATTCATTTTGTAAAGTTTCCCTGTCGCCCACTGTATACCCTTTTCAGGAGTTTTAATGCCGCTCCCTTCCTAGAGAAGCTACGTTTGGTAAAATATCACCCGAAAAGTGTGCTTATAATTAGTAAAAGGGTTCATTTTAATAGAGGCAGGATCAAAACGAAAGAAAAAAAAAATAATTATTTAGACGGGCCTAAATAGCAAAAACCATGGACGCTAGAAGAAATCTGAAACGAGAGAAAGTTGTGATAATTTATTTCTTGGTATCCCTTATCGCAATTTGCTGGGTTAATTTCGCGAAAGTTAATGTCAACCGTCCGCTTACCCCTTCGCGCTCAAAAAAGGAGTATCCTTATTTTTCTGAGGCGCGTCCGTCAATATTGCCCTCACCAATACATACAACAATCGTGTACGCGGTTGATATACTGTGATTGGTGCTTCCCTCCGGCAGTGAATTTGTTTTTGAAGGGTTTTATGAAACAAAATTCTCCTCTTGTAATTTTTGTCCTGTTAGCAAATTGAGAGTATTTATTTTGTGCCTGTATCCAATTTTTAAAGTAAATACCTGTCATTTGTAAAAGCAATCAGGGAAGAGTTATTTCAATTTAACCAGTCACTAGCAAATTTTTTCCCGGAAGAAAGCGAAATTCCAGAAGAGCCACAATTTTTTCGAACAAATTAAGTTTTCGAACAATTGAGTTTCTTCGTACCCAATTTCGTCCTTTCAAAGTACTTAAATTTTCTGACAAAACATTTAGGAACATTTTTTCAAGAAAACAATTTGAACCCGTCAAAATATATTATTTTATATTGTACTTTTTAAAATGAAATTTCCCTCCTATAAATTTATTACTTTGCGTCCTTTTAAGCTAACCATTGAGACCTTCAACCCTCAGACTACGCATGGAATGCTATAAGCCAAGGACTATTTCTTATTTCCAGGAATACTTTTAGTGTAATTAATTAAGAATTACAGGAAAAAATTTAATTACAAAAAAATGGATATATATTTTTTCCATGGACAAATAAGTTACTTCAGCTTCAGTGTGCAAGTCTACTTGCTGAAGTTGTATAGACGAGTTATTTATTGTATCTACATTATGTTGGTCAGCAAAAATCTAAGGGATAACCTTTGTTCTCCATATATAAATATAATAATAGTATAATTTGTTATCTTACCTATATTACCCAAATTAAAGTATGTGACTGATGTTTTTGACTAACATACTAGCTACATTTTGAGGAATTTCCTTGAAAATTTGCATATGGAAATTTTTCAACAAGAATTAATACCAAAAGGTTTACTAACTCTCTACTAATGTCATCTTAATATTTGACAATATTAGTTAAAAAGCTACTTTGTACAATTTTCGTGTATTTTTCATCAACTGCTTTTTATTTTATTGCTGCTTATGTTAAATAGTGTTTTGTATAGCTTGCAATTTATTTAAAAGTGTCATTGCATATCAGGATAAAATAATAATAGCTAAAAGCATAAGGACTTGAAATATGTATTTACTTTATAAATTATGTGCTTATTTTCAGAGTTTAATGTAAGCATTTGCTGTTTATAAATGGATACACTCTTTTTACATGTTTTGATAGATTTGTGTTTGATAAATATACCTGTAAACATTTTATCTAGGATGATACCAAGGTATTTAATATTTGGTTTTAGTTTGCTATTCTGCAGTCCTTGTTAATTTCATCTGAATTGAGTTTAAATGTTTTATGTTGGAACATTTACGAAATTTGTATAAAAAAAAACATTCATTGCACGCGTAAAGTTTGCTCGGATTTGAAATATTTTGAAAGAAAAGTTATCGTTTTCTTAATTTCACTGCTGAATATGTAAAAAGGCAATTTCTTCAAATCCATTAGCAACAATAAAAGTTAGTATCCTTAAAATTTATACACTCAAAATTTATAAACTGTCTCATCATAAAAAATTGTGTTTGATGTATGTAAATGTTAGTAGATTCGTGAAGTGACAGCATTTTACACTCTTTGTTGCTACTTGCAAAGCTCGCCTGTATATATTACAGGGTGCCTATTTTATTCAAAGTATCTATTATGTAAACATCCATCATTTTCCTTTATCTTTCGCGTCCGGTGGTGAGGTACCAGCGCTGTTGCCAGCCATGTACCCTTATCAAACACGGAGATCTAAGGAGTTGGGGGTGGCTCATATCAATTGCCAGCACCAATAATAAGAAGCGTTGATATAAATAATTCATTTCGTTCATGTCGATTTTTTTCTTTCGCCCGGCTTGTTCAGTTTTTGTGAACCCTGACATCGATAAAGCGTCTGTCGTGGATAAGGACGAGTGCGAGGGCTTGACATATTGTTTCCTTGGCGAAGGCTGAATTTCAATTCTTTTGAAGCACAAAAGAAAGGATTTAAGTCCGTTAAAGGACAAGCTTTTCTTTTAATGCAATAGCTTTAAAGATTTATATTGCTCCTTTCCGCATTTTCACAGCACGTCTCGCCAAGCAATTCGGTTGATGAATTAATTCGTTTGGTTTTATCCCTTTTCCGGGACTGAAATATGTCCGATGTCCCGCCTCCTTGGTTATCCGCCCTTATTCTGAGGCCTGTCACCGAATATCGCAGTCAAAAGAAAATTTTTAAGGGTAGCTACAAGGTGCTGGCATTCCGAATTCCGACAATCTCAATTCCTGGTAGATGAGCCTCGAAACACCCCCATATTTCTTTCCCTCCAAAAGGGGGAGGAAAAACCTGTCAACTGTGCGATAACAAATGAAATCCAATCACCGTCTGCATAAATCCCCAACTATGCAAAACGTTATAATTTTTAGGGATAATAAGAAGGGTTGTGCGGCGACAAATAAAAATGTTGAATGAGCGAAAAGTTATGGATCTCTAAATTACATTTGGAGCATATTTATTACCCCAACTGAAATATGAATGCGTCCAAGTATGCTCCATAACTTCCCGGGAATTTTCAGAGTATGTGCACTCCTGACCAGAGCAAAGGAGGAGGTTTTTTTTTTAGTATTTCTTGGAGATTTATTCAATTGATGTTGGAATTCTTCAAGTTTCTCCGTCTTATTTTCCATCCTTGTTACTTTATTTCAGAAAGTTTTCATATACCTCTGGAAAGTTTCACGTCTTTCACAAAAATATAATTTTTTCTCCTTACGTCGGCTTCTTCCGTCGTTTTGTATGTCTGCATGTGTATGTTAGAATATGACTCTTTCGTGACCTGGCTTTTCAGGGATTCAGCCAAATAGATTATTAGGGTTTTTGGTGCAAGTCAGAAAAATGAAATATGCAGCACATTTTTGCTGATCACATTTAATTAGATTATTAAATTTGTCAAAATGATTTGATTGCACAAAAGGGTAATATTTTAATCTGATGATAATTAAATTAATATGAAAAAGTTTATATAGAGTGCACCGTAATTTCTCCTTTAAACATTTTTTTTCGGTTCTCAAACATTATTCTTTGCTTTAAAATTGTATACATATACCTACTTACATATTAAAGCCAAAATGTTACTCTCGCAAGAGCCGCAAAAAATACCTGTTGAATCCTTTTATAAAGTAATTCCAAATATCGTTAAAAACAGGTTCATAGCATATCATACAGAGGTTCCAATGCAATTTATATCTGAAGTTTAAATTTTAAATTTAAATTTAAATTGAATTGAATTTCTCATTTTAGCGAGATTGTTATTCAAAATTGTCGAAAGGACAAATAAGTTTGTCTTTATACGTGCTAATGACATAATTTAAACTTTCAATTTGAATTCATATGTAAAATAACTTCCATAGATTAAGTACGAGTACTTTCGAAAAATACGCTTTTCGTAAATGTTTTAATATATTAGCGATCGGCAAGGAAAATCAATTAGAGCATCTTGCATTTTTTTTTACAAATACTTCTTTGTGGAGTAATAGAAATCTAGGATGAATATTTCCATTAATTGCTTATTAAAAGGTTATTTTATGAGTTTATTACGGGTTGCGATAATATAATTATTATAAAATAATGAGATTAGTCAGAGAATTAGAAGGTTATGGCAACATCGTGTTTATTTTAACTCTGAAATAACACATTTTAAACAACCTGCCCTGAAAGGTTTTAACTTGCTTGGAGATACATCAAAATTAAATGATGGTTCATAGAAACGAACTAATTTATATTAAAATGAACATAATGCGTCATCTCACTATCTTAAACTTGAAGAAATACTACCAGCCCAAAGGAAGCCATGTGATTCTAACCTTTTAAAAAATTTATTCAACTTAGCCACTGTGAAAGTTTCATAATTTTCATATCATGACTCCTCTGAAACTGTTTGCGAGTCATTCTGCATTAAAACTATCCTTAAGGGTCATTTTGTTGAAGGGCCATTCTGCTCTTCTTGTGAAACACCTTCGTCCCTGTGGGCTTTGAGTCGTGTAATGCAACGTTTGAGGCACATATGTGACTTGTATGGAAAGGAGCATTTTTACACAATGTACAGAGAGGAAAAAACGTGTTTGTTATGTTGTTAGTAAAAGTGGGAAAACAATTTGCACTTTTTACTTGATATTGTACGTTTGAAGACCTTCAAAGATTTCTTTATACATACAATACATACATGGGAAATATTTTTGTCGAGCATAAAATTTGCGCACTTCTTAGACAAAATTCTCTAAAAGAGATAACAGGGGTACCTCTACCTGCTGAAAATTCCCAAAATTTCCATAAAAGATGAAACAAATAAGACCTTCATGCTAATGAAATTTTGATAGCATCACCTCGCTTCTAAATTTTTAATGAAAGAAACTTTCACTGTAGATACTTAAATTGGGTTCTAAACTGAATTAAGAGATTTAGTCGTAATTTACTGGAGTGTCCTCAACCTATGAATGAGCAGGACCAGTTCAACACCTCTATTAAATAAAATATGCAAATGAATTTCCGACAAAGTTTTGATGATATCGCACTTTCTTGGACTACCTGCCATACTGTGGTTGAGTAATAGCTTCATCTACCTGGCGCATTTTGCCTTATGTGCCGTAATAGAATTGGTTGAATTCCCTCCTGGGACGCAACATCAACGTACATTATCCAGACTAATAATTATGTATTTATAAATAACTGAAATAGATCCCTGCCAAATTTTGCGACATTCGAACATTTTGGATGTCAAACTGACGACGGTACAGAAACCCTTTATACAACTAATTTCCAACTGTGATAATTGCCTGTCTTTAAAGGATTGCCCAGGAAATTATGCTATCCGTCCCTGAAAATGTAATTTAAATGGCACATCAATGCTTCGAGCTTCCCTGGCTTAGTTCTTTTGAGTATGCTCTTTGGGACGGATTTTAATTAGGGAAATTCGTATTCATTAGAGATGTACAAAGCTGATGTCATTGAAGAAAATTAAATCATCAGAGAGGCGGAAAACACAGTGCATAGTGTTCTCATAGTTGACAAACATACAGAAGATAATTCATATGATATGTTTTTCATAAAATTGAAAACACATACGTAATATGAATATGTATTTGTGCTATTTTTTATTCAAGTGTAACCCTTAGCTGGCACATTGCGGATGTCTGGAACCACATCCACTTAAATGCTTAATGTGATAATTATTATTTCAATTTGAAAAAAACTACCAGCTAGTTTTCACACAGTGCTTCATTAGATATTACAGATTTTTTGAAGAGACATAACCCTGAATAAAAAAAATAAGTTCCAAAAAATCGAGATTACTATTTTTACTGATAAAATCACAATTTTATTAACTTCTAATTTAATAATCTTAAATTCAAGTTTGACATTCTGGATATACAGTAGTTATCGCGTTTTGTCGGAAAAGTCGAATTTTCATAATTTTATAAGAAAATTTACAATACTTTCGAAGTTAAATACAATTATAGTTGATTGAGCGTATAAGTAGATTTTATATAATGAAAAAAATTTTAAATGCATTTTGCAAAAACTCTTTTGGTAATCGGTGTACATGATAACTTAATAGATATTATTTAACGAACAGTCTGAAATTTTAATATGATTTGTCGGCTTTTTCCCCATTTTCTAACATTTGTGTACGAAAAAAACATGCCATTTTTTATACCAAATTTTAGACAAATTAATCGTAGTCTCCTTAAAATAAGAAAATGAAAAACTTATTATAAGTATTTAACTACTTTTTCTTATGTTTGAAGATTTGATTATTAATATTTTCGATAAAGTGCAAAGTCGCTTTATTAAAACAAAAAATGGTCGCTCAGAAAAATTAAGTATTTCTTCTAATGTTAGAAACCATGCATCTAATTTTGTCGATGGAATGGAATTGTTTTATTAAAATGTTTATTAAATACGCAAATTTGAGAAATGTTTAAATTAATTTTAATTCCTTTATCTCCTTAAAAAGAAAAATATTATTTAAGAATTAATTGGACGTAATATTTTTATTTTAATATATATGTTTACTGTCTTCAAAAAATTGTATAAATTTTAAGTGACTGCTTTACAGAAATGTGTTCGGTCGTGAAGCATAACAATCAAAAAAGATTAAGTAGGTACTTTTAACATAAAAGAAAATTCTACTCGTCGTAAAAGTAAAAACTAGGTGAAACTTTTGGTTTATTTTCTCGTTAAAGAAAAACTTTTAAATGCAGTGGTTTAAGGAAAAAAGATTTCAAGAAAAACAAAGTATTAAGGAAATGTCTTCGACAGGCCATCTTTAAAACTCCATTCATTACTCATTACGATCCCACAGAGCGCTGCCAATTTTTGAAAGAAACATAATGCGAAAAAGCGTTGCCAGAATTTTCGCATGACGATTTCTGTCCGCCCCAAAATTGGGGGCATTTTATCATCTCGCTGGACACCCCGCCAGCTGTTGGCAAGAACAGGAGTAATAAGGGAAAAAATATTCAGAAATATGTTGCCTGCCCGAAATAAATTTGCTCGGTGTTATTAGAACTGAAAAATAAGAAGCAAGTCGTAAACAGGACGACACGGGGTGGAGGTGTCCTGAGGGATGCTCTCAGCATGTGGTCCACTCATCGGGAAACTTTTTAAGTCAGCACAGTTTGGTTTACTCAATGGAGTTTTAAAATGAGCGATTTTTCCGAATTACTGCGCAGGTAACCAAGTTCTCGTATAGGGGCGGAAAAAATTAAACTATTCAGGTTTCAGTATCACCGAGCAATGAAACCTTATTTCTCCCGAAACGTGTTGGTTCCATTCCCGTAAATGGGTTTTTCGCTTTATGGAAAACTCTGGAGAAGTTTTCCACTCTATCCGTCACCAGTAAGTAGGTTCAGAAAGCTGCAATTGCGCTTCTCATTATTTCAAGTAATTGATGATATCTCACATAGCTGCGAAAAATTATCGTAGGTATTTATTTTCAAAATTGTTAATTTTTATTTAATAAGAAATCTTATTGAAGTAAAAATTATACGAAGGAAAACTTAATGCAGTTATTATTGTTTTGTTTTCATAAAATAATTTCAGGATCTTGAGATTTTCCTGATTTAATCCTTATGTGTCTATAGCACCTACAAAATTTCAAAATATCTATTTTTGTTGTTGATCTTTTAAAACCAAGATTTTAGTAATAAAATAGTGAAAATCTTTAAAAGAAATTTGTTTTGAGGATATAAGTATAGCGAAGCGCGTCATGATCAATTTTCCATGATTTTCGCTCACTTCACTACATTGTATTTTAACTTTAAACGCGAATTTGTCAAAACAACGTTTTTCAAGTTGCCGTGCAGGATTAAAAGAAAAGTATTTATTCGATCGCTCTGTAATTTTAGCACGTTATCTACACATGTTATGCTCAGAATGACCAACGGTTAAAAAAATCGGCATTCAATTTTTTGAGTTACAACAGATTTTTGGGGGGCAAAAAAGTCAATTTTCGAAAAAATTCCACCATTTTGTTATTTTGCAACCGATTTTTTTCATTTTAGGTCATTCCATGGCCTCTATGATCTGATTATAAAACCGTTGTTTTTTTTTAGACTTTTCTGAGGGCAGTAATCCTGCACGCCGTCACTTTTTAGTGTTTTGTAAAAAAAATTATACCAGACGACATGGGGCTAAAAAACATTTAAAAAAAGCATTTTGCTATACTATGATAACCAATGAAATATGTTCAAAGTTTCATTAAGATAAATGTCTTCGTATTCAATAAAAAATTGACCTTTGAAATAATAAAAGATCTGAATATGTTCTAAAGTTATTAAAGTGAGATATGAGGTGTGTCTATTCATTTTTAAATGTTTATTGCTAATTCGAATTGTAATCCAAGATCCTACATACTCTTGATAAAAAGTACCAAGATTCTCTGATACTAATAAGTTAACCTTATTTTTATTGCCCCAATCAAAAGGTCCTATTTCGATTCCAATGGGAGTTATCTCTATTAGCTTTGAATAGTTTTTAATTAAGCATTGTGGGATTCATGTGGAGGAAAGTTTGATTTGATATATATAAACTGTTTTCTTAATTTATGTAAAGAAAGCATATCTCATATTTGAGATTTTGTGATTTTACACTTACGAAAATTGAAGTCCTTAAGGATACCATCGTGACTCCTATATTTGCACGGCAAGGATTTGATTGTAACGCGATATCGTCGCTTTATGACGGTACTGAAATGATTTATGAAGTCTCAAATTAGACCATCTCAGCGGGGTCGTCATGACGCGTCAGCTCCCTGGTTTCGGTCGTGTTTTGACGAAGCATTTTACGTTCGATTCGCTTGCAAGATTTTATCAGTGTCCACGATCCCGTCTAATTGAATTTGATATTTGCCCTAATTACAAGCTCTCCCGGCCGAGGCCTTATCAGTCCATTTTATCGACTTAATCGTTCAAAAAACTAAAGATGCCAAGCACAATGGTGCCGGGAGTCCCGTGGGAGCTGTAATCACCCGCAATATCCCGAAGCAAAGCCCTCATTAAGGGTTCTTTGGCGAATGATTTCACTGGGAGCCCGCAACGAGCTGTTTCGTCCAACTCCTCCGTTGCCTTAAGAAATGTCATTTTCTCAAGAAAAGTACGAAGCTATTTAATTTGATTGTTGGAGCAATTCCGGTTTGTTGCTTAGGGTCAACAATTAGGAGACGGATAATGACACAGACATTTAAGTTGCCTCGACGAAAGAGCCCCGGGGCCCCGCCCTACCGACTATTCCAAATATTTGCGGTTTCAACACCATTTCCTTACAAAAATAAAAATATATATTATTGAAAAAAATTAATGCGGCAATGACAGGGTGGTTTAATATCACCCCATTAGTCATGGGGTTATTCCATGTTGTAATACAATAAAAATGTAAAGCTCCATTAGCCGCGAACGCAACGACCACCCCGTGATGTATTCGCTTCGAGCCACTGTTAATTACGCGTATTTTGTGCCAGCGATAAGTATTTACGCGCCTAATTAAAAAGAGAACAAAAATATATTACGAATTCATTTAGCGGCGCGATACCATCAAGATATGGGTCATTTGTCAAAATGCAATTAAATTAATGAACGTGCGGATAAAAATTGCGGGAATACTCCGCGCTTTCGCGGCTTTCCGTTCCACTGTCCACGGCTGCAAGCAATTTATGGATGATAAAAATTGCCTGATTACGCACCCGCTAATGGATTATCTCCGGAGCAAATTCCTCCGGCTTCACCTCAGTTACATCTGGATCCCTTTTTGCGTTTCAGTTACCATTATCTCTATTACATTTTCTCGAATTTGGATACAAAGGGCTTTTTCATGTTAATTTTAATATATATTCCACTCCAGCGGCGTCGAAATATCGTCTTTTTTGACCTTACCCAGCCAAGGCTTAAAGCGACATTTTACTCCAGAGAGACAATCTTTTATGATATTTTTTATAACAACATATACACCAAACAATAAACATGATTAAAAAAATGATACTATATTCAACTGACTTACAATTTATCCCATTTTCATCATCGCTCTAAATCCGCAATCTCCCTCAAAAACTATTATTTTACACTTACAACACAAGAAAAATATTTTACAAAAATTGTTATCACATTTTTATCGTACACACTTTACAACGATTGTTAATAAACTGACAACAAAAATAAATTTGGGAGGAGTTATCCGCTCTCGGAGATAAAGTGGTTTTTTAGTTGCGAGTTATTACGTCAAATGATGTAACTGGATTACGCAGAGTAGGCTATGAATTTTTTAGGATGTGGGAGATTATATTCTAAAATTTAATACAGAAAAATAAATTCAAATTATTTTGGAACTATGGCAGGAGCTACCATAATAATAATTTATTAAGTAATTTTACACGAAGGACTCCATATGCAAAATAAGTGATCTCACGAAAACAAATACACTATACGTTAATCAGTTAATCTATTGAAATTATCTTGTAAATTTAAACAATCATTAGAATATCTAAGTAAATTAGCTAAGTTTAACTATCAAAAACAAGAAAATTTGTTTATGTTTTAGCATTTCATAGCTATGTTAGTACTTGCTGCGGTTTATGGTATATTAGGGCTTTTTGTTGGAAGAATTTTCGGTAGTAGTTTACTTAGATGATTAGTGTTAGTGATGGTTGCTTGTTTGTTTAGGGGGTTTTATAGGTTATTTTGTTTCTATTATTGATCTATACTTTTTTAATAAATCATTGTTTTTTTATAAGTGTAGATTGTTTTCAGGGTCTATGTTATTTATGCCTGTAATTTCTACTTATGGTATTATTAGTTATTCTTTATTTTATGGGGGGATTGTTAATGAATCTTTTGATCAAGGATGATCAGAATTTAGAGCTGGACGGGGTCTTTATTTTAGGATAGTGGATTTTTTTTAAATTAATCAGATTATACAGAGCAGAAGCTTGAGGGACTATCTTATGTTGTTTATTTTCTGGGTTATATTTTTAATATTGGGGGTTTTATTTAATTCAGAGTTTAACATTAAAGATGTTGCGGTAATCATGGATTTTTGAACAGTAAAAAATATATTTTAACAATTTATAAAAGATTAAATCTAATTAACTTCAACTAATTTTTGTTCACTTGCCCCATTTAGTAGATTTTTTAATAGGTTTATTTAATGGCAACACAAACGTTTTAGGATCTTTGAATTATAATTATTATAAACGATATTACATTTTAAACTAACGTAGTGTTGTATTCAACATATTGCCAAAAAAGACTTGTCCGAAATATGACATTTAAAAGAATGAAATAAAAAATAATTTTAAAAGATATTATAAAATAAAACAAATTCCAAAAAAATCCCTAGCCCTAAAAAGTATAAAATAATCATGTTAAAAAATCTTTGCTACTACTTTTTTCAGACTTTCCTAGATTTTTAAAATCGACTTACATATGTCAATACTAAATAATTGACTCTAAAGGTCTTTTTTAGTTGTTACTTTTAATTAAAATTATAACGAACACTATAAACCAGTGAACATTTTATTAATAACTAAAATTTTATGGATATAACTTTTCGGAAGCAAGGAAGTTGTACATGCCCATCATCACAATTTTGGTCGATTTATTTTTTTAATGCACTGTATGCCCATATACTATACATATTAAAATTAAATGAAATAGAGAGTTTTTCATGCATACGTAACAGAATTATTATATTGCAATTTTAAAAATTGTCTATAAATTAATTTTAAGAAAAACTACAATAAGTGGATGTTACCATCCTGGTTTGCAATATAAAACATTTTTCAAAAACACTGAATTATTTGCCAGAGAGCCATTTAGATGTTATGGAAGCAGAAATTACGGTCGATACAAATCACCACTTTTGATAACATTTCGAATTAAGTTGTTCAGTGAGTCGTGGCGCACCATCGTGCCCATATCGATTTACTTCCTGGTCCAGCTTCGGATTCTGTATTCGGGATTCCGGGAATGGAGCTAGTGCGGGTTGGGAATGGGATTCCGCTTTCATAACCGCCACCGATCCAACCTGGTCCCATTCTCTGGCGCTCATCCCGTAGATCAAATCTAGCGGCGAACAAAAGGGAATTCCGATTGGAAGTGAAAAATTGGATTTCCCAGTTAGTCGAGGCGTGAAAAATTTGTTGAATTTACTTTTATTAAAGAAGAAATTGCTAAAAGGCCACCCGAATCCTCCACAATTTTTTTGGTATTTCCGATACGCTTTCTCCCGGCTCCCAGGAAGAAAGGGGATCTGCTTTGCCTTCTGAGTTTATTACAGGGCCGGGAAAACGGCCTTGGCTACTTTTATGTTAATAGAACCAATTCAAAAGGAAATTGATTCCTGGGTAGCAGCGAAAGCCAAAAACAATTTGTCCGAACAATGGGAATTAGGTACCACCGAGCCATCGTCGGGAAGCGTTTTACGATAATCCATTGAGACAAAAAGTGCTCCCTAAAAGGACGTGTTTTGTAAGGAAATCGAGGATATTCCAACGAAATCCACTGCGGTGGGCGCCACTATTTTTACCTGGCTAAGGTAGACTCGGGACGATTCAAAAACCATTCCTGGAGTTGGTAAATTGAGCGTAAAGTGAAAGAATTTTAAGTTGAAGGAGCACAGGTGGTTGCTACAACTTGCCAGAGCTACCGGGCTCTTTTCGGATCAAAAGATTATTATTGGTTTGTCTTTCTCCGGGAATTTATTGAGCAGAACCCGTGTTCCCGGGGAAAGTGCCCGTAAAAACGCCCAAATGAGATGAAAGCCCAGCTGAATTATTTAGGAGGGATTGTTTTTGTAAGTGTTCAGCCAGATTTCTGCAAAATGCTTTTTGCTAAATATTTTAGCAGCAGATTTTCTCCTCTAGCGTCTTTTTTATGGATTCTAGGTTATCGAAGCATCCTTGTGTTTGCACTTCCCAACCCTGCCCCAAGTGTGGACGCAGCCGTAAATTCAGTCCCACAGATATTTCTTGGTCCTTCAGAGGGACAGGGGATTTTTTGGGGAGCATTATACCATGAGTGATCATGATTTAATAGATATCAGAAAGTAAAACTTCCATTAATTGAAAAATAAATTAATGCCCATCCCTCCTGCTTAGTTGTTTTGTTTGTAACTAACTGTATTTTTTGTTATTGTTTGTATTCTAGAACGGTCAAAAATATCAAGCTAAAGTATTGACTTTTCTTATACCTGTGTATCTTTTCTAATTTTACGAATTTCAAGTTAACAATTTTATAATTAAGTCGTAGTTAAGTTAGTGGGCATCTGATAAAATTTTAAATTAACAATTTTTTCCTTACTTAAGTATTATATGTTTATATTTTTCGATATACAAAAGCGAAAGTGAAAATCGCGTAGATTTCAAAATAAATAGAAATTGAAACAGACTAGAGTAAAATGAGGTCCGTCATTTATACTATTGGTTTGAGATTAAGTATCTATGTTTCAGAATTATAGGAAAACTATACTTAAACAAAAACTAATTTTCATCCCTTATTTTATACTCTTCGGGCATGGTTTTTCAAAAGCGATAAAATACGCCATATCTAAATTCTAACCAAAAGGGTAAATAATAATTTTCACGATTTTAACTACAAAAGCCGTTGCAATACATATGTATTTTATATAAAAAATATTATTTCATATTTCACATTTTACGAAAATTGTGTTCTATATAATCCTAAAGAGGCATGTTCTACATACTTACACATATCATACTGGCTTCAATATAATTTGTATTTAGATTTTAAACCACCAATGAGGCTTCCATTGCTGCCTCCGAAAAGGATCCTAGACAATTCTTGTCAAGTAACATCCAATATTAAATTTATTTTATTTTTTTTTGCTCAATGAAGTGGAATTCCTTAAAAATTTTCCAGGAAGTTTCAAAGCTTGGAAGAAAAGAATTTCAGGAGCAGCTTCCTTCTCTTTTGTGTATCGGTACCAACTTCCTTTCAATTCATTTGAAATGGATGAATAGCCTTCAACAGAATCGATGTAAAAACTGAATGCAAATGTGAAACATTTGGCCCCCCTAAATTTTGTAACCAGGGTATTGTTTGTAGCTAAAGGATGGGAAGAAATCGATATTTAAATTCTCAGCACGCTCCAGTTAAATGTGTTTGAAATGAGAACTGATTTTCATTTTACTCAAGTTATTTTTTTCCTTTTACTCGCTTTGATTAAGTCAATAAAATGAGGGGGAGGTTTCTGATAATACTGAGAAAGCTGAAACTTTTCCACTCAAAACAACTCAAATTAATGAGTAAGCACCTTACTAATCAGCAGTGCCATCCTCAGATACCGTCCTTGGGTCGCGGATTCACTAAAAGATTTAATAAATCCTGAACCCGCCCTCTGGACTACCTATAGACGTAGATATTTCGCTGTTTTTGCAGTTCCCAGAGGAACACTTCAAGTTTTCTTCAATTTACTAGCCGACGAGGCCAAGTGGAGCTGCTGCAATTCGACAATGATGTCAAAATTGGTTTAGTGTCTGCCCTCTTCCGGAGTATCTACGACCATAATTTTGCAGACCGGTTCTCGTAATAACTCACTCCGCATATTATTTGGAACCGCCCTTACTTACAGTGGTGCGAGGGAATAGGGCCAAATGAGACCGAGACAAGGGTAGAACTCCGCTGGCCTCGAGTATCTCTGCAGAATGCTCAGTGACCAGTTAAGAACTACCTCATAAATTTCAATTTGTTTTACTATGTCTCATCTGGCAAATGATCAGGGGGTGGAGGAGTAATTGATGCTGAAATGCTGCTTCGGCTATTGACTTAAGTTTTCGACGGTAAATAACTGCCGGGGCGAGTTCGCATCGTTGGGGACAATGAGGTCCATGAGGAGTCTATTTCCATCTTCGTTTCCAGAAATTCCTATTAATTAAGAAAGGGATTCACTCCTCGTAAGGAGGGGCCAAGTGGAAACTATCTCTTGTTAAGTAATTTATTATGACCATCACCAAAAGTAAATGCTATGTGGAAGTACGCTCGTATGTACATATATTATACATATTAGTATAGTTTAGTTAGTTCTGCTCGGACCATGTTTATTTATCGAATAAGCTTAAGTCCGTCTAAGTGGCTCTCCTGTTCACAAAATCACCCTGAATATTCCTAATGAATGATGACCTCCTTTCGGCACAGAGCTGACAAGAAACCAATTGATGTATCCCTCCAGAAGGGTTTTAGTGCGTTATCTTTGATTAACTGCTATTTGTTCGAAGACATTTGTAAAAATGGAAGTATAATATTTTTGGGGGATAGGTAAATTTAGTCAAATTTCATGATTTATGCAACATGCTTCCAAGCTGTAGGTTAGTGTAATGAAGCTTTATGTAGTCTGCAACCGAAAGTCCCAGGTCCATTATTAGGCATCTCGTTCAATTAATGAACATCAAAAGTAACTATCATAGATATTTCTAAATACATTGCCGTTCTGCAGCTTGGACTAAAGAAGGAAGAAATAACGTTTTCAAGAATATACATATAAGAAGGTGTATAACGACTATCTAGAGATGACAATCAAAATATTTAAACTATGTACATATACAACAAAAATTAGAGTGGAGTTATTTCTAAATTTTAATTAATAGCCTTTTGTTTTATCCTTAACTAATTTGAACTAAACTTCTTTTATAATAAATAAATCGGCTAACTAGTTTACGAAAGAAGATAAAATGCATCAAGATATAATATATATAATATAGAGAATTTCGGCAGCTTCAAATTACTTATATGATAAAGGATTATTTGTTTTTCTTTTCTATTAAAATATACATATTTAAGGAACGTAGAAATCAATATAAAGCATCTCAATGTTTGAAAGTATACAAATTTGCTATTTGAATAACAATACAATAATACATCCAAGGGTGAAACCCCTAAAATATATTGTTTTGCATAAATATCTACTCATAAATATGTAAATCCAAATAAATTCCATAGAAACTTTTAAATTGTATATTCCAATATAATCAGTGTCATTTTACAATATTATAAGTAAAGTGTTTGTTTTCGTGTTTCGTAGTTGTTTGTTGATATTTTAAGTATAATTCTCTCGTTATGCTTGTTAATTAGCAAGAAATAAAATGTTCAACTGAATAAATTTTTGCAAATAAGAACTCGTTTTAGCGAATGAATAAGTGGAGGCTCACAGAGCTAATAAAGGACCCTAAAAAGAGTTCACACATCCATCCGCAGACAAGACCTTTCATTTGACGACCCCCTTGAATAGAACACCCTTCAAGGTCTGACAAGCACCGCGCATACAGAGGGTGTTTTAAAACCGATAAAAGGCGCTTTTTATATGGTCTGAGGACTTTCAATGGGGCTAATTGTAGGGCTAAGGCAGAGAGCGTTTCCACCTTTTAATGGAATAATTAGATTACGCGGTTCGCTGAACATCGGCGAATCATCAATTCCTGAAATAAGGCCAACATCGGCTAATGAAAATGTTTCTGTTGGGGGTGCCGCGGAGCGCGGGGTGTGGCTGATTCCGGTGTCGATTGCCCCCTTTTAGCCGGCCAGCGCTGTCCCTGATTTTTCGTGTCGCCTCGCCGATGGGACATAATCTGATTTAGCTTAAGAATTAGGATTAGGACTGTTCAAAGTTAATTTTTTTTTTCCTTCTAGCAGGTGAATGTTTGAAGATATTTCTTGCTATACCCATACACTAACTAGAAATTCAAGACTTACCCCAAGAGGCGGGGATGCGCGAAACCCTGAGTTCGCGTATATTTAAATTGCAAATGAGCTATTTCCTATAATCCTCCCTATACCGCTGGACTATAGAGAGGGAGAGTTTTGCAAAATTCGCAAATCATTTGAGTTAATTATGAAATTTAATTTCGGAGTTATTACCTTTTTGGCACTGATTCGAATTATAAAGGGCACAAATTGCTGCTGCGATTTAATCAAGACCCTAACTTTTCCCTATACCCGACCCAAAGTTTGGGTGAAACTGGTGTCGATTGGCAAATAAATTTTACCTTTACCTACAATTTTAGTCAGTCATGCGTTTTAAAATTCTCCACTTGTTCTTTTTTCTTTGACATTATTAAAACATGAGAAACAGGTTTATATGTAACTATTTTTTGATATTTTAAGCTAAAACTACTCCCTTAGGTGATTTGTATCCACAAAACCTTTTAATATGAAATTTTATTTTCATTACGCAAATAAAAAAATCTCGCGTATCGTAAACAAATTGAATCTACCGAAAATCAATAGCAATGCAAACATCGACCATGGCCAATATGTAAAATGTAAAGTACGCTAAAGTTATTGAGTCCCTCGAAAGGCCTCTGGGCATTTATATCTGGGGAATATTTCCAACATGACTTTGTAGCTCATACTTTTTAAATAAATAGATAAAATTGATTAAAATTTCATTTGGAATTTGGTGAACGTTCCGAAAAATGTAAACTGTATGTTATTGAAAAGATATATCAAATTAATTCTAGTTTTTTGTCAGAAATTCCGCGTTTTATTGTTATTATTATTTTATACAAAAAATGTTAGACCTGTTACATTTCGTCTTTTTGGTGGTATTAATTAATTGGAAATTTGTGATTTATCATATTGTTTGGAAAATATATCTTAATTAAAATTAAATTATTGGGAAATAGTGTTCATGATTTGTATGAATTCTCATTATTATAACAATAATAACAATCCTATTGTCAAAATTCATTTAATACCAAAGAGAAATAAATTTTTAAATTTATCATATCTATATTAAATTCTCTGAAATTTACGATACAAATTAATTATAATTTCTAACTAAAATTCTATTCTTCAGAATTTTGATGCCCATAGTTCTGGGTATTGGGGATTCGTTAAAACGGGTTTGTAAAATTGATATCCATAGGGCGGCGTCTCTGTGTTCCGAATTTTCAGCAGAATTTTGGTAGATTATTTTGAAAAAATAATGTTTGAATGACGATATTAATTACAGGCTGACAGAATTGGCTCAATTAACTCAACTTACGCAAATGATACAATGTATTTAAATAAGGAATTAATTATTATGGGATAAATTCAACAAAATTGACTACTCTCAAACAACGGAATGAATAACTAACAAAAATAATGTAATTAATTGTTTAAATTCGAAGTACTTAGAATCTTTATAAATAAAAATGAATCGCCGAAATGTAGGTATTGTAACGATTGCACCAAATTGGATACTTCTTTTTATGTTTTGTTTATATCAATACTTGGGTGGCGGAGGACAAAAAATCGGTGAAACCGATGAAAAAAAGCCGGAAAATTAAAATTTGCGAGTCGTATGTGAATTTTAATCTAAGGACTCAGGATGCTATGAGTTATGTGCAAAACTACGGAATACCCGATTTATTTGTGAAAGGATGGTTTGAAATTAAAATATTTTTTAAAGTAACTAGAATATCCTTGCTTCATTGGTGTATATACCATTGTATTGTTACCATAAGTTGGTGAGCTTGTAGAAGTAAATGAAAGTTCGGGTGCATTAGAAAATGTATAAAGGATAATTGTAATAATTTCTTAAATACAGGATTAGCGCCAATTAACGTTGAAACTACAAATAACATATTAATCAAACAATTCTTTTATCTGTCTTTTCCAGGTTCCGCTGCAACAAAACCGCTGACATCAACAGTTATGCCGCGATTTCTATCAAGAGGGCACACATATCGAGCGGTGGTAGGAGACACCCTTGTGCTACCCTGCGAAGTTGAAAACTTGGGTAAGTTGTTAATGGCACTGTACAACAAGCTTTGTGTACCCAATTTATTCTGTTTGGAAAGCCGCTTTGGATCCTCAAGCGCTTAAAGCGTATGCACATCCATTCAACATTCCTTTTTCCTTCCTCCCCCTACTTTCCGGAACTAAGTGACTTCAGAAAATCTCCACTTGTCCTCTAGTTATATAGTTATAAGACTCTTTCCCCCTTGGAAAATGAAGTCTGTGCTCTATAGAGAAAACAGGAAAAGTTCTGCTAATTTTTATAGACAACGAAGTATTTTCTTGTTATATAACCTACATAAACTCGAACATCTTTTTGCGCACAAGAAACAAAATTAAGAAAGAGACTACTGAAGATTGATGCACAAAATTCAATGGAAACTGAGTCTACCATTACTTAGACTCAATTAATTAGAAACTTTCTTCTTAAATACATTTCAAAAACTGCTGTGACTTACTTTTCGTATAAGCAGCAGAGACGAATTTTCTGAATGCCATCGTTTTTACTTCGGGGTAATTCTTTTCTTATCTTTTATATGTATGTGTTTATATAAATACCACACATATGTCTGCGGCTGCATCATTTTATTAGTATACTATAATTAATTACATTAAATATATGCCTGAGTAAGTGAAACTTCAAGAATTAAAAGAAACTATAAAGATTAAACTTACAGTTTGCAAGAACTGCAGTACAAAGAAACTGCAGTACTTTTAAATGTTTTACCAAGATTTATTTTTTCCAAATCTTCAGTTCAACGAAGCAATTGTTTAAGATTATGGTTATTAAAATTTTATAAATAACGATATGAAAAATCTTATAGGCGATGTTATATGGATATTGCAAATTGATGTCACTATTTTAGCCATAGCTTTGTTGCTCCCTTCATATAACACAATCATATTAAATTTCCAGAGGCTAAAAGATCAAATTGATACGCTTGATCTGTTTTTTTATAATATTTTTTACGCAAACTTTGAACAATTAATATTTCTTTTATCACATCAGCTAATTTATAGCATAAAATATTGACAGCATCCGAGAGAGGGAGTTTTCATAATGAACTACGTTTTGGATTCAAATATGTCTATTTATTTGTCATTGCGGATCTAAGAATTTTATTGAGACAATTTTCCAAAGTTTCTAAGCTATAATATGCATATTGCAGAGTTTCGACTTACTTTTTATAAAAAAATGTATAAGGTGTGAGTTTTGAAAAAGTAGGTAAATTGAATTTCTAGCAATATACATTGATAAAATGCACGAACGAAATTGAATGTTTCAATAAATTCCATATTTAAAACCAAAATGCAACACAGTCATGGAAGAACCCGAATTCACCCCGTTTTATGGTACTAAAATTCCTCATGTATCTTGATAAATGTTTTATACAGTGGAGCTTAAATGGATATTATACAAACTCCAAAATACCAATTAGGAACAATATCATTTAATGTGTATGGAGTATTACCTCAAGATTTTGAAGCCTTCAAGGCTTTTCTTAATTCAGTTTCACGATATATGAATCTGCTCATTTAAGCGGATGTGATGTTCCTATAGATTTAAAATGCGGATTAAATTACATCCAACTTCCCAACTCCTCCAAGCGGAGTAGTGACAAAATGTTCATAATGCTCCGAACTTCTGTCGTGGGGGATGAGGCGTGAAGTATTTTTTTCGCTAAAAATCTTATTTGTAGCATTCAGTCGTTCTGCATTTGATTGTGCAATATTGCAACTCCTCTAAGGGTAGTGTGGGCTCACCCCCAACCAAAAACCAGTATTCTATGCTTGGGTGATTTTCATTTAAAATCTCTCGGATTCCAGCGATTCCTACACGTTGAACACATTTTTCTCCCGGATAAAAAAAAAAAACAAAAATTTTGTTTTTCACCGCAAAAATAATTTCACGTCACAATACAAGTGGAATGCGCAATTTTGAAAAGAATCCATGTTTCAGCCAAATTCAATTAGCAGATTTATGTTAGCAAAAAGGCAACGACCCAAAGCGATGTGAATAATTCTGGGGCGACCATGACGAAAGGGTTGGCCGCCGCCGGGTTAAAAAGGGCGGAAATTAAAGCCTCGCTTGATCCTTCGTATATTTTGTCACTGTTCTTACCTGCAAAGTGGCGGGGAAGGAAATTACGAAAAATTTCAGTTAATTAAAAAGTCTCCGGGGGCTTAA
This sequence comes from Tolmerus cingulatus, assembly GCA_959613345.1. Lineage (NCBI taxonomy): Eukaryota > Metazoa > Arthropoda > Insecta > Diptera > Asilidae > Tolmerus > Tolmerus cingulatus. Next base: position 23,194,995 of record OY390711.1, read on the forward strand.
CATACCCGGAACTGGATATCTTTTCTGATTATGTTAAATACGCTGGTTACAGTGACATTTGCGCAACGTTGGCGCTCAAAGTGCCAGAAATTGAGCATTTCAGGGACCCTGCACCTGGATGATGGCAGTTGGGCACTTTTTCATTAGAGAAGCCCTGGTTTCAGGTGAACAACGGAGCGGTTCACACCTTGCCCTGACATCTTGGCATTATTCATATGACATTGCGCGGGCAAAAATCCCAGTGTTGGGTAATTTCAAAAAGGGATGAGGGAGGAAGGGACCGCAGGGATAATCAGGGCTGGAACTCTCCAGATACACTTACCCGGGACGCGGAGGGATCACAGGTAGAGACCCGTCGCGCATTAACATAATCCACTGCTGCCGGAGTCCTGTTCCATGAAACATCAACATCCATTAAGCTCTTTTTCCCAACCGCAGCCCAGGAGTTGACTTTTCCATCCAGCGATATTTCGGTGCGAAAGGGGGCGAGAAGGGCGCGAAACGGGCCAGTTCCCTGGAAATACGGGGATGAAGCCCTGCTCCTTCACCGAACCAGAACAGAACAGAAACAGCCCGGGCCCCAACAATGGCTTTAATTACTTCACTTTCCTGGCAGTTGTAGTATTAATTTTTGCTTGACTTAATAACACGTTTGCATGGCAGAGACATATATTTCATTTTCAGCGGGCCATGAGAGATTTCCGAGCTTCTAGCGGCGCCATGTTCTCGTTACGAGCACACGACCGTATTTTTTATTAAAAACTCGCGAGTCCTTAATAGTTAAGTGAGGCCACTAGAGACCGCGATCCACCCCCGCGATAGATGAACGAACGTTCCAAATTCTAGCCGAAGATATTGCGTGTTTGATATTATCAGGGTCGCTGAAAAGAAACCTCCCTTCGTCCTTCCAGCCCTTACTGCCTTTCTGTTTTGGTGGTTTGGGAGACTTCTGGTTTATTAGAATTCTTTGCAGCTCCTGTGACTAGGAAAATTTACCTGAGAAACGTGTCAGAGCACAAAAGCTATCAAATTTTATCTGTCTTCTGACTTCAGTTAGAAAGTAATTCACGGGGAAGCCCATGTGACGGATTTGCCTTGTTTCTTCCGTCAGAGGAATCCTGGCAACTTGGGTGACATTAAGCAGGAAGGATTTATCTGCGGGTTCCAAAAACAATTCGCTTTTGTAAGGCTCGAGGCATTTATTTTGAAAAATAAATATATGTGCACATAAATAAAAACAAAATTTATTTTTAAAGGTGTGCAAAGGTGCAGTCGTTATGTACCTACAATGTAAATTCAAAAAAAAGTAATCGATTTCAGAAATAGATTCATTTATATTAGACACCTGAAAATACTATGTACCACTAAAGAGACAATGTATTAAAATAAAATTTAAAATTTATTATTAAAAAAAAACTGAAGATTAGGATTTTTGAAAATTAAATTAATGTGGTCACATTTTGATCCAATTCGGGTAGAATTGCAAAAGAGAAGATCTTAAAACAAGAACAATAAGTATAACATAAATTATTTTATGTATAAAATTATAGGATTAAAACTATAATTTTTTTATTCTGCTATTACAAAACAGGAACTTGCAAAACCTTTATAAAAAAAATTACAATTATTATTATACATACCAACCCTATTTGTTCTCACTAATACATTTTATTTGATTGTAAATCTAATTTATACTCCTATATATCATGAAATCCTTCGGAATTGAATCCAAAAAGAGCTTAGCAGATTCGGTGGAACAAAGAAACAAACAATACTATAAGTATATTGTTCTAACATGTAAAGAGTGGAAACCCTTTTATTATAAAATAAATAACAGGAACAAAAATTGAACATTTCAAAGTTAACTAATTAGGGGTAAATATTTTTCAAAATACTGACATGGCAATTTTAGGAAGAACTTGTTTAATAGACTACTAAAATTAGCTACTCTATTCAGTTTTCGAAGGCCGAAACCCATATTACATACTTTCGACTATTGAACACCTAAATTCCTGGCGAATATGGGGTTGCTATGAATTTTCCTCCGCTTGCAAGATTTTCCCTCGAGGAATTTAATTAATTTGCAAAATACCCCTGTTACAACATAATAAGAATTTATTCGGCGCTATTTACGATTATGCTTGCACCGAGATTTATTTTTCCATATAATAGAATTCCCCCGGTGGTAGGATGCTCCTACAAGTTATGGTTACCATCAATTTGCTCTAGTTCTTCGCAAAGTTATTTCACAAGTAAAGCCATAAATCTGGAAACGGTCTTAATGTCCTTGCTAACGCTCTTGAATTATTGGTTAATAAAAAAATCTTTCTTGGAAAACAAAGTTCCCAGGGAGCCTCGACTGGCTTAATTATTGTGGAAGATGAATACGCTTATAGGGAGCGGATGAATGGACCAATATTGGCCTGCCCTGGGAAAAAATCACTTAGCTATGACGCGGTAAGCCAAAAGGAATTTCAGGGGTAATCTCATCAGATGTTGAAAAGACTAATAAATCAATATAATGAGCATTAGAGTATGGGGCGCTAACTTTAAGAACTTCCGGAATATTCGGTATTTCCTTTACCTTTTCCGTAAGCATTGCGTTCTGCTAAATAGCGAAAATTCCACACGGCCTGGATTGGCTATCCTCCCCTTTCTAATTTCTGCTGATGATATTTTTCTGTTTTCGATTATAGTTTTCCCAAGCCAGAGATATTAATATAATATAATGCTACTACATACACATACGAGTATATCTCCACGCTAGTGCAGAAAACCAAAAGCAAATACGTTAAGTGTGATAATGGCAATCGCATAATTAGCAAAGAAGTTAAACTATACCGATTATACCTTTTAAGGACTCAATATTATTCTTACAAAACCATTAAGATATTTGGGCTCTTTTCTAATTTTATACACTTTATATTACTTGGCACGAAAACTGAAACATTACTTTGTTAGTTGTTGTGATGAGTACAGTCCAAATGTGTATGTTATTTATGTGCGTTTATCCTCAGTTCAACAACAAAAATTAAATTACTCGCATTATACCCATATTATATATCTTCTGTCTTTTGAAGAATACCTACTTTTTCTAATAGTTGCTTAAGTTTTACTTTTCGAATTTGTTCTTAAGTTCTTATTAAAATTCGTGCTCCTCGTAGGTGTTAATGAAAAAACTTTAGGGAATAAACATTTACAACATTTTATATACATATATTGTGATGAAGCTGTGCCTAATAAATAAATTAGGAAGAATAATTTCAGTAAAACAAGTTTTTTTCGGCTCCATGACTAGGAATATACCCATCAATATTTTTTTTTATTAAATTTTGGTAGGTACCAACTATTTTTAGTATTAATTCCATGGAATTTATTTAATAAGAGCAATAAATTTACTAACTGCCTCAGGTCGTTATTATTTTGTTATTTTTAAAGCAGTTTCACTTTGAAACCCTTTTCTTTGCTTACCCAGAAGTAAACTTAAAATAAACAACATGATTAAGGAAATACCTATTTATTCGTAAAAATTACAAATTTAAGAAAAAATTTAAATGCAAGGAAATGTCTATAACTTGCGAGAGTAAGGGATTATTTTTAATTAAAATTAAATTCGTAGAAAATTGGAGACCAATTAGTGCGAGTGCAGAGGGTTTTATACGAAAGTTGCACGCGTTAGAAAGTAAGTGAAAGGACGAACATTTTACAATTTTTCATGATTTGTCAAGAAGCATTTTTCTTGGCTAATTATTTGAAAATATATCACGGTAAGAAATTCCAAAGTGTGCCTCTGTCCTTAAAACAATTCCTGCAGCAATTACACAGGGAGCGTAACCCAAAGAAAAATCCTCGACAATTTATCTACATCTAATTTGAAGGGGATTTTTTTGTTGTTCCTTTTATCAGAACCCTTCCGCAAAAATGAAAATTATTTGAGCTAGAGAGATTTTCTGGAAAAGCCATTCTGTTTTGTCCCGAGCATCCCGAATCCAAAGTCCTTATCCCAGGTTATATATATATATATATATTTTTTTTTTTTTGCTAGCGAACACACCCCCGCCAGGCACCAGCCCAGGTGGTGGTCGCTATACAAATGTACTTACGCTATTCCTATGATTTATTCAGGCAACTTTGTTTTACTGTGGCGACGTGGGACAAATGTGCTAACAGCCTCCAACATTATGGTGACAAGGGATGAACGAATAAGACTGATAGATGGATACAATTTAGAGATATCGGATTTAGAACCGCAGGATGCCGGGGACTATGTGTGTCAAATAAGTGATAAAGTGAACAGGGACCAGATACACACAGTAGAAATTTTGGGTACGTTTTCTTTGTATTATTCCCCTGGATTATGCTGAAGGTCTTCTTTAATTTATTACAGTTCCACCGAGTGTTCGAGCTATCCCGACTTCAGGACAGTTGACTGCTCGAAAAGGTGGCTCCATAACGCTGGAATGCAAAGCTTCCGGAAATCCTGTGCCAACGATATTCTGGACCAAGAAGGTGTGTGTCCCTCTCCCGCCGATTTGTTTCTTTTTGACCTTTTAGTATTATGAAAGATTAATTACGCTGCCGCAGGATTAAAATTAAATAGCTTTCTGTCCGCAAGCTGGATGCCGTCATTTTTCACCCCACGGAGTCCTGCGGCAGCATAGAGGAGCCGCAGCAATAAATAGTTTTGCGCTGAGTCGCCCCAAATCCCTTCGAGGAGGCCCGCCCTATTGACTATGCAAATTAAGTGTATCACTGGATTATCCGCCCTGGAATTAATAGCCTTAACCTCGACAGTGTTTTAAAAGAGCACCGGCGACTTCGGGGTTGCCAACAAACAGACTATGATATCTTATTTTAAAACGCTATAGCAGAGTGAATTTGTCCTGGCCCAAATTTGAAAATTCACTTCGTATACTATATGTAAAATTAATATGAGACCTCAAAAACTACTTCTTAAAAGTAATGAACAAATTAAAAGATCAAAAACCGAAAAGCAATTCGATTAGATACATATATTTTTAAATACATTATTTTAATTTACAAGCAGGAACGAAAATATCGATACATATCTTAGAGCGTGATTTCGAATTAATTTTAATATGAAATTGTAGATTCTACTCAGACACGCCCGATTCATAAATTTCCGAATTCAAAATAATATCAAAAGAGTTTTCTATTCGGAAAGTAAAGAAAAATTAATTAAAATTAATGTAGAGTGGTATCCAACAGATTTAACACAACAATGAATTTGTGAAACCAGGATATTTATAAGATTTGCAATGACTTGTACCTCTGTCGGTATTTTTTTGTAAAATTATTTTAATATTTACGTTCAAAGGTATTTAAAGACTATGAAATGAGTCGATTCATGACAAACTATAACTAGAAAATAAATTCGAATATTAACGTAAATTTTTAAAATCATATTCTTACTTCAGACATTAAGCTAATATTTACTATCTTACTTAGTTTTTCGTTTAAATTGGTCACAGGAAAAAAAATTGATTTTCTCAATTTTTTATATTTAATTTTTAATAATTACATTTTATAATCTTCAAAAGTAAAAGTAATACTAATGTAATATCTTCTAAAATATTCAGTTTAGGTTGATATGATTTATCATTAGAAGGCACATTTACATAGGTCATTCAGATAGGTTAAATTACATACTTTTTAAAATTTTTAAAGTTGTAGAAATAAATGTTAATATCATAAAATTATTAATTAAACTACATAGTGATTTCCAATCGTATATGTAGACGTAACAAAGATGACATACATTTAATCATTTTTGAAATTTAATGAATTCAAGGCAAAAAAGGATAATGTTTTACATATGTTTTTGCGCTGTTTTTTAAAGTTTAATTTCATTTTAATATGAACTCAAAATGCCGGAAAATAGTCCTTAATATGAAAAAACATCTAATTATTTAGAAGCAGTTGGCAACCCTGACGTTAAGGAGCAAGGGCGTCGGCGGGCAGGCGCGCCCTGGAAATTATCAAGAATAAATGCGTCCGTCTTTCCCACTTGGGCGGTATGTTTATGCACGGCCGGGTTGAAACCTGGTTTTCTGCCGGCAATAACATATCCGCTATACGAGCATAATGCTCGCTCCACAATTTATGTAGCCTCGACTTTTCTTTCGCCGTCATCAAGAAACATGGAGCGATTTTACAGCCGAAAACGTGTCCGTAACGTTTACCAGGGACGTGTTCAACATAAATTACGCTTAAGAGGAATGCTCCGGCGTATCATGCCAAAAGGTTGGGCTGGGTTCGCTCCGCTCCGAAACGGGTTGATTTCTACCCTTCCGGGAGGGTCCACGATTTTTGCATGCCCTCGAAGACAAAGAATATATTTGCATAAAACTTCTCCGCTACAATTTTTCCCATTTCTGGTATTTTTTAACTTATTTTCTCCCCCTATTTTCATCCCTCTACAGAGTGGCACCGGAAAATCGTCAGCTCGCATTGGCGACGGTCCAATTCTAACATTGGAGAAAGTTGAACGACAGCAGGCTGGAGTCTATCAATGTACTGCAGACAACGGGGTTGGCGATCCTGTTACAGTCGATATGCGACTCGATGTACTGTGTAAGTATAATTTGAAAATATCCCGTTTTCCGGTCCTGTTCCTGGTGCCGTTCATGGCCCCGGTCCTGGCCGGAGACCACATCTTCTACTCGGGCATTTTTACGAGGGGACACAACGACTAAAGGAGGTTCTATGCTTTATAAAATTTTCGATGTATATTTCTAGTGGCATCCCGCCCCGATTCCCGATTCCCGATTCCCGATTCCCGATTCCCGGCTAATGCCACTACGTCCGGTATTTTCCCGAACTATGTCAGATCTGCAATTTGTGAAATTTGTGTGCCTTCAGGAGGTTAATGCATACCTCCCTCCAGAATGTCCGAGCTCATGCTGCATCCTTCTGGACCTTGCATTCACAAAGTATCGGAATAACTTATTGATGTTTGACAATGCTCCCGTAATAATGCCAGTCTCTGCGTATCCTTCAGGATTGAGCTTAGACTTCTCGTTCCGGAATTTACTTGGCGAATATTCAGATTGGCGACGTTTTTTTTCCTTTAATTTTCTTATATTTTTTTCTTATTTTAAGTAATTCCAGGACTGAACATGAATTATTAATGAAGCAGGCTTGCAACTGCCTGGGAAAGAGTGCAATCCTCCTTGAAATTTTTAAAAGGTACCAACCTCCTTGAAAATTGTGTTCTCGGAAAAAAATGCTTGTTTGTCGAACTTTTTGGAAAGCAGAAGAATGCTAATGGTATTTGCCTTGCTGTGCAAGTTGCTTCTTAGAATTTTTTTGCTAATATAGTGGGTATACTCAGAATTTTTGAAGAGGTTTACTTTAATTAATTATTTAAATGCGACTTTGGGAAGTAGGTAGTCGAACTAAGGCTTTTAGTTAAAATTATGTAAAACTGGTCCATCAAAACTAAGGATTTTATAAATTCTTTTCAACAGGTTCAGGTTAAATAATTATATCTTTTATTTCGGGAAAATTATTGTCGAATGTTTGAAATTAATATTATTATTTATTTGTCTTAGAGGTGTAAATTCTTATAATTGTTAGGTAAGGTTTAATTTGAAAAGAATAAACTAAACAAAGCCGATAAAGCACGATACAAACGCTAATATTATTTAGATCTAGAATAACAAATAATAGGCAATATAGAATTTTAATAAAACACATGGAGAATCGTCCCGATTTGGCTAAAAACTTAACAAAGAATGTCAAAGGTCATTTAATCACTGAAAAAATAAGGGCGACGCGAATTTTCATCATAGAACAGCAGTAATTTTAATCTAATTTGGGGTTGAAGAAGAGCTTTATATTAATTTTAAAATATAACTTCACTTTCGTCAAAAGGTATCTGAAGGATTCATTGCTGACCCTAAACAGCCTTATAAATTTATAACAGGTTTAAAATAAAGCGTAAAGTAGTAAACAAAAATTATTACATTCCCTTCAGTAATTCTACTTGATTTAAATTATCTTGAATGGCTATTTTAATCGTTAAATTTCTTCATCTTTATTATTTTCGCCTGAACTATGGATATAAACACTTAAAGTATTTATTAAGCCAACTACTTAAAAACTGACCGAGAAAGAAAACAGTGTCAAAAGTCTATAACATATTTAAGCTTTGGGTGTTCTGAATATGTTTTGAATCCGTTAATGCATGTACAATTATAATACAAGGTCCTGAAATATGTATATCAAATGAAGGCATTCGTACAGCAGTTGTATTACTAATACTTCTTTATATCTAGTCGATTTACTTGAGAAACCCTTCTTATTAGTTACATCTTTACTATAATTTCCATAGTTAGTTTATTAAAGCAATACTCATCGTGAATTCAGTAAATGAACATTATATAGATTGATTAATTTTTGGAAATAGTTCGAAGAAAAGCAGAATTTCTCCACGAATAAGTCCTAAACACAGGATTCTAGAATTTAAGTGAATTTTGAATAGATGTACATGTAGGAGTTATTCACCTTGTGTTAAATAACCGTGGCGTAGATCGGCTCAGAAGAAATTTAAATAAAACCTTAGAGGAAGGAGAATATACTTGATGGCTTTTCGCGGCAGCTCCATGACGATATTAATATTGCAAAATTATATCACATCCTTTGAACACGAGCTGCTGTGAAGTCGGCTACGAAGTAATCGTTCTTTTGATAGCAATTACGTTCTCTCAAAGGATGAAACATTGATGCTGTTCTATTCTTTAACATATGATATTGCAGCAACTTTACTCGTTTCGAAGTGGAGCTGGTTCAGAACTTGTGCAAAATAGAACATTTAAGCGACTGCATTCCGACGATAATAACTTTGAAGTTTTCTTTACATATACATATATGTATAAAGATCTTTAAGATGAATCACAGAACAGGGATCCTAGAAATTTAAATTGAAGATTTTAAAAAAAAAAAGAACCAGTGCCTACTCTATACACTCGAAGTTTGTATCACATCCAAACAATCAAATAGTATTTTTTAATTAATTTGGAAAGGAAGAAGTTACATAACCAACAAAATATATAAGTTTATATCTGAATTTGAACAAAGTATACTACCTTCTTTTGCTTTCAAATTATCTTTCCTCTGATTTAGATCCGTAATTACAAAATTTAGAGCGATGAGACAGAGATAAAATTAATTTATTGAATGTGCAAATATAGGTATTTGTATATTACCCTTCAAAATTTGGCTCTGCCCTAAAAACGTCAGAAATCTTATAATGTTTGAGTCAACTTACATATTTAAAATTTCCTAATTGAACCTTTTCCTTTTCTCCCGTCAATTTATATAAAATGCGTCATTGATATGACGTCATTTATTTTTCCGATAGCAACAAATGGCAGTTGTCTAGCAATTTCTGCATTTAAACTTAACATTATATACATATTTAAATAGTTTTTTTTAATATACGCTAGGTTTCATTTTGAAATTCGGATTGATATTGAGTTGATTAAAGTTTGTTGTTTTGTAAATGACTTTGGAACAACTGATGTAGGAATTATGGAATTCATAATCGATTATTCAAAGTTAATTAAATTAAAAAAGTTCGCAATAAATTGACAACCCTATGAGGGAAATATTTAAAAAAAATATATATGAAAACCTTAATTTTTTATTAACAATAAAAAGCAGAAAAATTTAAAAAGGAAAACAGAATTACTTTTCATTATCCTAACAAATCTATTAAAAGTACCCAAAAAGGACAATTAAATATCCTAAGGTATAGTCTCACAAATAAGGACGTCACTAAAGCCAGTTTACATAAGACAGTTCATCCTCAGAACAATGTCATTAATGATGGGCTGCACGTGCATATCAAATTTTAGAAGCTCAGGTTGGAAAAGTCCCTTTAGTGGCATGAATCCTTCCGTAGAATGCATTATGCGGATATTCAGGTGGCATCCTGTCGTGAAAAATTGCAAAACCCTCATAATAAGGACATCTTTGTAAAATGTGACGTTGTCATTCATGCAGAAGACCCTCTATTTTAACCCTCCCACTGTAAAATTTATTCGAATAGGAGGACAACCGACATTTCTCCAGATGTGGGTTATTCGCCCGCGAGATATTAGACAGACATCCGCTTACATGCCGTGGAGGACGAAAATTGAAAAATGAGACGAATTTCACCTGTCGTTCTAATTTCCATGCATTGTACAGGGACTATTGAAGCACATGCACATTATTAGCTGGACATCAGGAATTTCAAATTTGAACTCAATAGAACTGTTGGGCTGCTTGAAATTTCTCATTACTGCTTTTCATTGTACAATTTGTGGAACTTTTCGTGAAATCTCAACTTCTTTTCTAATTTATACCTTTTTGATGAAAGCAAATTTTCACGACAATTCAGATACAAGATTGCTTTGTTAATTGGTCAGTTTTGTCATTGAATAAATAAATAAATAAAAAGATAAATTATATAAGACCCAAATTAAATAACATGCTCAATCCATAGACAAATATAATTTCTCTCGCATTAATTTTTCTTCAAAACAGAACTATTTTGTGATTTTAATTATAGATAATAAAATATTAGGAAATATTTTAGATAACAATATTACTCCATACGCACAAAAGACAATCCTGTTTTTAAAGAAAAACTGCGTTAAAAATAAAAACATGATTCATAAGTTTTTTAAATTATATAGACAATGTTGTAAGATTCAACAATTTAACCAATATAAATACATTCTTTTTTAAATGGTTTCATTTCATTTATTTAAGTTTGAATTAATTTGTATAAACAATAAGAATTGTTCATTTTAGTGCTGGAAGTACATATATTCTTCTTTCATCTATGATGTTGTATAATTAATCTAATGAAGGTAGAATTTTATAACAATCTAAAATGTCAGGAAAAGGAATTTAAATTCTACTTAAAACCCAATTATTCTGGTATACACAAAATCGAATAATCATCAAGATTAGTAAAAGTACAGATGATGAGTATACATTGTTATCATTTGTGGCCACCATGCCAAAAAAAGTTGTTCGGAAAAATGTTTTACTAAAATTGGAAATGGTATAATACCTTCTTTATGGCTTTTCACAATTTTCTTTTTAATTTTCTTGAAAATTTCATTTCAGTTCCACCTGACATATCTGTTGAGAAGTCCTGGATCCACTCTGGAGAAGGATATGAGGCACAGCTCGTGTGTATCGTGCATGCAGATCCTGTCGCCACAGTAAGTCCAAAATAAATAAACCCATAAAACGTTTCAGGAAGACAACGATTTGTCATCTAGAAGACAAATAATAAAACTGATACATCCTTCCTCGCATATAATTTTACGCCACGTCTCACGTGGATGGCATAAACTTATATCTTCTTAGAACTTTAGATAAAGTGAATATCCTTAGAGAAAAACCAATCAGGCAGCAATTTTCCACTAAGGATATATCTTCCTTTCTTCAGGTTTCTTGGTTTCAAAACTCATTTCCGCTCCAGCCGACCGACAGACGTGTAATGTCTTCGAGAGGAAATCGACATACTCTGAATATACGTCACGTGCAGCAGGACGACTTCGGCAACTACAGGTGAGTGCCAATAAGTACGTTAGTGCGTCTTTCCTCCCCCGTGTCTCTAGATCCTGATCATATATCAGGTACTCTGGCGGACCCATTAATAGGTATCTTTTGAACAGTACCAGAGAACATTGGCTCGGTCTGTTTTTCTGTGATTTAGTAACCATCCCCGTGTTATTACACACTCGCAGACCAATTCAAGCGATAACAAATAATGTTAAATTGCAGTTGTGTTGCCGATAATTCACTGGGGCGCTCCAGGAAATACATGGAGCTATCTGGCCGCCCTGGAGCAGCTGAGTTCTATTCACCGAAATGGAGCCGCTCCCCCGATAGCTACAACCTAACCTGGAAAGTTGATAGCTACCCGCCGCTGGAAGAAGTTCGTTTACTCTACAGACGGCTTTTGGTAAGATTTATTTGCTTTGGGATTTTTATTTTCTTCTTGCTGTACCAAATCTACCGTGTCTGCTGTTTTACCGTATATTTCTACGAGTATTATTTTAAAGGATTGTTGTAAAATATCCAACGTTGCTCTTTACGTTCATATCCTGGACCTCGACAAACCAACGTGTACGGGGGCTCTTTTTCACTTTCTTTTGATTTCCGAACTTTTCCAACTTCTATTTGGCTTCTTTTATCGGAGAGAGAGGAAATTTGGTCAAGGGGCCTCTGGGAAGTTTCACCAAGAAAGAAATTGGAAAAAGTTAAATAAGTTTTTCGGCCAGAAAATAAACGAGATCCGTTCATTTTAAATACACTTCAGTTCAGTAGAACGAACAGGCCATGAAGCACGTACTGCCCTACGCTAAGTCACATCCCTTTCATATTTTTTGGTAAGTAGTTTTTCCAACGCCGTTCCCTATTGGAAGTGTTCTGCTTTCTGGAGTTTCTTAAATTCTACAGCTGCTCACTGTGATTATGGCTATTCAGCAAACTCTTTCGTTGTACTTTGAATCCACCTTAAAATGTTCAACGTTTATTCAATTTGCTCGGTAGTAACGGAAATTCAGCGATTTCTCTATTGCATTCAAACTTATATTATTGACACTATAGTAAATAATATAATCTTATTACAAGGACTTGTAATATTACTACTCATTCAAGGTATAATATTCTCCGCGTTTTATATTACTTTCAAATTAAAGGTTTACCAGGAAGTTTTACTACATACTATACATACTATACCTACTTCTTTAACAAATATACACTACATCGAATTTTTAAACCAAATTGAACTATTTTTGTATGAAATGCAAGTATTTGTTTTATTTCTTTGAAATAATGCGATATAATACAATTAAACTTAAAGAATATGCTTCACATCGTTTCCAACTCTTTCAGTGAGTATAATATAATAAGTATCGTATTCTACTCGACAAACCCTTTCGTTCAGAAATTTAAATTGAAAATTTACTTTGTTTTCCCATTTCGACTTAATCTATTTTACCTTTACTTGATTAATGTTTAGAGTTTCTTAATTATTTAGCTTTAGGAATCAAACTTGGGTTTTCTAGGTTTTCAGTCAAACGTGCTCCTTTCTAAAATACAAAAGTGCAATACTTTTTCAATTTATATTAATAAATGTAATCCAATATAATCGAATCAAAAATAACTTACAAAAACCCTTTCTGGATAAAGGCAGAACAAGAATCAACATGAAACTTAACAAATTCATTTAGCACAAGCATATCATCATAACATATTGACATAAACTTTGCAAATTTTAAAACGAGTCAAAATTCATTAAATACCGAAAAAGTATTTTCCAGAAATTTTCCTCTTTTGCTCTATTATTGATTAGGTAGTTAAATTGAATTTTGAACATTATTTATTATTAGTTCCTCGAATTGTTCCATTGCCCAAGCATCAAAGGATATCCAAGGGAAATTAATATCTTACGTGAGGGTTCGATTTCGATCTTTGTTTTTCATAGGAAAAGGTAATTATTTTCGAAGTTCAAGCTATTCATATGTATCGTCCTAATACCACAACTAGAAATTAATAATGGCTGGATATTTTCCCTTACATGCCTGTATTATAAGACCTTGCTTCTTGCAAAATGCCCTATAGGTTTGATGTGAATAAGTGTGTTATGTTTGTATGAAAATACACTTTGAAAGTTTGTGTCTTTTATTTGCATTGAGTTAAAAACTCACAGGTTTATAAGCTTGTAGTATTGGCTATTAGTTTCAACTCAAATATCTAGCCGTTCCTGAGAAAAGGAATCTTGACGAACAAGTCAACAACATAGTGTAAATAATTATTTCTTTATGGGTTAGATCAATTTGCAAAGTGTAATATTAAAATAAACTCTTTTAAAGTTTAGAATTATTTACGCTTACTTTATAAGTATTATATAGATATATATATTTTTCAGATTTCTTATTCCAAAATTCTACAAGCCTTTTAAAAACAGTTTGACTATGTCTTCAACTCTGTTAATTAAATTATTTATCTGGAATAAGTATTTTTAAATATGGTTTTCTCGAAAAGGGGAACGAATTTTGAACTTACGTTTGAGGATCTGTATAGTCTATAGCAAAAAATGGTATAGGAATGATATTAATAATTACGTCACGTAGTTCTCAATTAAGTTTATGTTTAGCTCGTTTATAGAAGATATTAAATGTGGATAAAACTACCTTCACAAACCATATATTTCTATTTATTCCTTGAGTGTTTTAAATCGGAAATTATTTTGAAGCAAGACATAATATCCTCAGCTTATGGGGTTCTCTATCACTCCCACATTTGTGGCTGTCCCTGTTCAAATATCCACATAATTCCTCCTCCCGGGTGCTTGACCTCGGTGACCCTTTAAAGCATCATCAACATCAAGACACACATGCCGCTGATCAATTTAAAGCTTACTTGGTTTCCACTAAACACACAAAAATACCCCCGTGGCGTGATAAAGCAAGCAATTTGGTCAAATGACGAGGGTTCGACCCATTAGCTGAAACCCATTAACCAGCTCAGAAACCACAAGTAATTTCTGTGTGCAAGTACTCCCCCCTATATGATGGAGTTGTAAGGATGAAAATTACTATTATCTTCTAGAATTTGAACTCCTTCATTACAGAATTTAACAGTCCCTAAACTTGGACCCAATATAATCTAAATAAATGTGGCGATGAAGAACAGTAGTAGTAATTTTCAACAACTTTCACATTTTCCAGATGAATGAGACTTTTCAACAACCTGGACGATGGCACGACGTTATCCTGCGCCCGGAACATCGCATATCGACGGAGCCACTAACACACATCATGTCCTACACCATAAGGAACCTCCAGCCACGTTCAGTTTACGAGGCAATTGTCCAGGCCAAAAACCGATACGGCTGGAACGAGGTTAGTACACATCCCGTCTGGGGCCTTATATACGGGCTGCGCCGGGATGCACAAATCCTCCAATAAATAAGAAAAGTTTGTGCAAGGGGTTGTGTTCCCGGCCGAAACATTGGGTCCCGGTTTTTGGGTGCAGTAATTCCCACGTTGCCCCCGACGCTGCCCGACGCCACTGCCACTGCTACTGCTTTTGCTATCGTATAAAATTTTGGGCGAGGCCCCGGGCGGTTTGGATTAATATGACCCGCTTCGGTCTAATGCTTATGCGCTCGGATTTAGAGATTTGAATTATTCCAGGTCAGCGACATTTTCCAATTTTTCACGCAAAGGAGTCCATCGGATTTGCATTCAGAAGATTTGGAGATGGTGGCCAGTTCGACGTCCAGGAGCAGCGCGATAGCTGCAAAACTGGATCGATCCACACATCTAACCCGATGGTCCTCTTTATTCGTGACCATCATCTCACTTTGTATGCGATATAGAGCTCTGCAGGAGTTCTTCGTCGGATAATTCCCCCCGAACATAATGGGACGATGGTAAATTTATTTCCCAAAACATATTTATGTTTATGTTTTTGTTTTGGTTTTGGTTTCTTTCCTTTTTTTTTTTTATAGCAACAACTTAGTGCTAAGTCGTGTATTTTAAACCAAATGAATGAATCTTTGCACTGAAACATTAAAGGATAGGTTTATCCAGTGGACGGGTTTTGGCGCAAGGACCATATATAGTACATTATATGAAAAATTATGTTTTACAGTGGCATACCGAATATAAAAACAAGAATTTATATGGACAGAAAATTCAACCGAGTTTTATTGCCCCATACCGAAACAGTCAATCAATAGGGAAATGATGCGGGAAGAGATTCAACATCGATATTTTCCAATTGGTCCCTAGTTTTAATTTCACCCGAATACAGTCATTATTTAAAAAAGTAAAAGTAAAAAAGTTTTTAATCCATTGGAATTGCTCGGAAAAGCGCTGCAGTAAACATTTTATTTGATTTTGAGAAAATATCGATGTTTGCTAGTTCACTCCACCGCATTCCGCAGTTATTTCTGTGCACTGAACCTTCCACTGTCTGTCCTACTCAATCAATTTTAACATCAAAAAACCTAAAAAACGAGGATGTAACTATTGACCGTACGTACAGTTTAGGAATCACGTATAATATTAAAAGCACTAAATGAACATTAGTCAAGATGAAACAATGCTTGTTAGTGGGAAATACGCTTTCCCAAAAGTGTATGTACATAGTTAATTGACATTATACAACAGTGTATATTTTCGATTTGTGTGCAGTATGAACTGATTTTGTACGTTTTTTCAAAATTATGTGTGCAATGGCTAAAGAGGGAATTTGCTCACGGCGGTAATAATTTTATTGTTTACTTGGACCAAAACATTATTTAAAGTCTTATTAAATTGACTTTATCTTTAGTACAATCTGCCCCAGTCCTTATAAATATTATAAACGTTAAACTTTATTGAAGAATCGTTCTAAAAACTGTGCGTAAAATCAGTGTAAACAGTTTTAATGTAATTCAGCAAAATGTATGAAATTACATAATTTCTAAGTTTCCAACTCGCTTGTTTCTCAAAGACTATTAAAAGTACTCAGTAAATAAAATACATATTTATGTATGTTATGTTAAATTCTACACTTTTCATATGAAACAAATTATATTTTTAATATATTGCTTTACAAGAGTATAAAGACATTATCAAAAATAAATAAATAAATAATAATGAGAACAGTCGTATAAACCGTCTTTGTTCTTGTACCCTTTACTTTTAGGTATTAAATTTATTTTTATTTTAAAATTAATTAAAAAATATAGTAATGTCTTCCGGAAAGACTGCGACAAAAGTTTTGTTGTCGTTAATATAAAATAAACAAAAAAACAAAAAAACAAATCAAGGGTTGGGAGATTTCATAAACATTATTAGAATTTCAGACTAATGTTTTCGTCTGAGTTTTTAAAATGTTTCTGTTCCAGTATAATGTGCCATTATTGTAAAATTTGTGCCAGCAAAATCGATATGGTTTAAATGTTTGAATTTACCGCATACGTAAATTAGAATAATAAATTTTAGTTTGCAGAAAAGCGCAGGTAAATGAAAATTGCAAACCAAAGCAAGCATAGGAGAGTCACGTTCATCAGAAATATTTAAAATTCAGTTTGAAAACTTTGGGGACATATTTTTGAAATGTTATGAACATAAATATCTCTCCCTTTAAAACATACATCTTTGGGTAAAAGTAAGCACATACATATATAATAGCTACATAACTATATGTATTTACAGAAATTTGCATAGTTACTTTTATGCAAACCACGTTTTTTATATTTATTTTATCGCCTTGTGTATATTTTTACAAAAAAAAATTGACTTGACACATAAACTGTGTTATTATTATAGGAGATATTTAAATTTCTTCCAAAAAGAAGGTAATATTTCACGAAAACCTTCTTTTTATTAAATTTGGATATGAATTTAAATGAATTTTTTTACATTTGAATTAAAGGGATTTCATATTATTAACATTTTTTAAATTAATCGTTGGATGAATAACTAAAAAATCGCTCTTAAGAGTCGAAGAGTAAATGAGTGGTTTGATAAAGGAAATATTTCTTTTACCATAAAATTATTTTCATAAAACTTCTTAAAAGTGTAACTATTGAAAAAATAGAATAAATATCAATAGTCTCGAATTTACAAATAAAGTCGGTACCAACCATTTTATTACGAGGGTGGAAAGCAAAACTCAAACTAATAGATATTACATTTACTGCATTCTAACACTTTACCAAAGCTAGACGTAATGCTACATACCCACAAAAAAATTAGGAACAGGATCAAAATAAATGACAGCTATAGATTCTGATCTATACATAGTTACTTTTTATTGCTTCTCAATCCTAAATAAGTTTTATAGCCGCAAACCGTCAATCCAGGTGGGGTCTTTTTAATAATTTATAGCGTTTCTATCCTCACTTGTTGGCAAATCTCCCATAGAATTCAAATTTTATTTGGGTCAAACTGGTTTTGTCCCATGAGAAGATTCGAATCTTAATATATCCTTTTTCCCATGTTGCTTTCACAGCATCGTCGAGCCTAGTGAGGAGCATACTGATGTAGGATAGACTTGGCGGTCATTTCCTGTCATCCGGTGTCCAGGACATTTTTTAAGCCTTTTCGCTCTGGTTCGCGCGAAGTTGTTTTTGAAAATTCACAAGAAATTGTTGGACTTGGCCCAGTATCTTTTCTAATTAAAGAAATCCCACGACTTCCACTCCATTTCATCCCTGAGCTGGAAAATTTCATCCTATTGGGTGCCATTATATGAAATTGGCTCTTTAGATAGTGAAGCTTTAGCATGACTTTTAATTGTCTGAGGAACGTAAATGATAATTGGAAGGATAAAAATTATTTTAAAGTGTTATATGCAGGGAGTTTGTCTCTACTTCCGACGTTATTGCGGACTTCTGGAAGTTCTTAAAGTTGGACGAGTTAAATTAAAACATAAATGTTAATTTCCCCCTAGGAAATCATTCAAAACTTAAATACTTCCCAAGGTAATTGCTAATTTCTTTACGCCTTTGACATACCTTTTTGAAATAGGTCGACTCTTTTAATTAATAAACCTCTTAAACTCTACAATTTGTCCACATAATTTTATTTCATTTTGAACCGCATGTGAGCAAAAGGGTACAAGATTCACTTGTTTTAAAATTACCAAGAACAGGTGAACGAGAGATTTCGAGGAAAGTGGATGTTTTAAGACTTTTTTGTAAAAAGAATTACTTAGGGTAGTTTGAAGACGGTACTAAAGTAAAATAAGAAAACTAGAACCGTACTTTTAAGAATAGTGCATAATTATTATAATGTTAAAAAAAAAATGATTCGATATTTATTTATTACGTAAGGGAGTATCTGATGTGAAATGAGGATTTTTATATGGATGTACCTAATTAGTTTAAAATTATATTAATTGACAGAGAAATTAAGAAATTATAAATAAAAGCATCTCTAAAGTAAGTGTACTAAAATGTGTTTAATTTCTCCCTTACCAAAACAAAATATTCTATAAAGAAATTGACAAATATGTAAGTATATAATTTTATGCTTTCTTGATTTTTAGTAATGGCATTTAACTAATATTTATTAGATGAAACTTTCAGTTCTTTAAACCAAGTTTAAGTCACATCAGGCTTAACAATATAACAAATTGCCGCTTTCACCATCGCAACAAAATATCATTGAACAAAAAGGGATTACCTTTTAAAGTTTGAATTTGATTTCACGGATTTTATGTTATTTAAGTAATTTAATAAATTAGTTCAAGACTAAAAGTGCCTACAATATTCCTTAAAATATTGTTATCGACAAATTTTATATAACAAATTTTATAAATAACCTTTTTTATGAGATACACTATATTACACAATATATATTTACCACATTAAATATATAAATTTTTCTCAAAATGAGCATTACATGCAACAACTCATAAAACATGTAAGCGGGATATAAAATTACAACATCAATAACATTTTTGGCAGGAAGTGTTCATTTAATTGTTGGCACCAGAAGTTTCAGGCAGAAAAATTGCTCGAACAAGAAAAAGCCATTTAGGAATGAGCAGATTAACAAGAAAGGATTAAGGCATTACCCCAAAGGACTCGGCTTAATGTGCCCAAACGGAGAAAAGCATTAAAGTGATTTAATGTTTTGGAAACGGGTGAAGTGCTTGTGGGTGATTAAATCAATAATTTTGGGAGCTCTTTCAGAGGAGTTAGACAGATCACCTGCCGATTTAAAGCGCTTTAGAAAACTTCTTTAAGGATTTGTAAAAGTGGAAAGTTTTCTATTTAAAATTAAGTCCTTCCGCAGGATATAATTTCTCTGATATTGTAAAATTGTACCAGCTTTTTAATACTATAGGTATATGTATTGTTTTTATTTTTCAAATAGTACTCCTTTGACATGATTATAGCAACAAATATATGTACATATATTTACAAACAATTAAGAAGAAATGGTCTTGAAAACACATATTAAAAGTTACTAAAAGTATAAGAGTGTACCTTCATTTAAGCATTAATCAACATTTTTCGATAACCGTGTTGTTTTTTTCAAATAGAAATACGAAACCTCTAATTCGGGCCAGCAATTCAAATTAGAGATGGTCATGTAATAAATCTCCTTTCATTTCACATTTTGTCATAAATTTTTTAACAAATAAATTCAAGAACATAATTGACATTATGGCTATTTACATGGGTCTAAAACAGATGAAGCATCGTGCTGTTGGACTGGTTAAAAAACACTCTTCTTGCAGTCAGCACTTAAGAATACCTGCCAATCGCCTGCAAAACGGGCGTATTTTTAATATTCCGTGCTACCTTTGGGGTGTCTGTACCCGCAAAACAAGTGTATGTTTAAATTTCCTTGCCTGCCAGTGACGTTTATTCCTTCAAAATTAACGTGCATATTTTTAGATTTTCATGCCTGCTTTGGCCATTTTAATGTCTGTATTCGCTATACGGGTTAGGTTTGGGCGTGTTTATGCGAGTCTGTGTCTTATTTCGACGTTATACGTTACGAAAAGTTCAGTTACGGAAAAGTTTATTTTTAATAAGTTTTACTGTAGTAAGAACTCTCAAGGTAAAAGTACCTAATTGAATTTTTCGAAATACCATTTTTTTAACCTCAATTCCGAAAACGAAATAAATTAAATAAGGAAAAAAAGAACTAAAACACATGAAAATCCTTATATAAAACTACTTTGGCCTATATGCACTAAAATTCGAGAATCCGATTTCTTTTCGTGAGAAGGCCCAAGTAGGAAAATTGATTAAAATGTTTCCCGATTGAGGCTGTAAAAAGCGTAGCGCATATCTCAGCCAAAAAGTTCTTTTCTCTAAACACAATTTTATGGTCATGAGGGCTTTTATTTTTATGATCAGGATTAGATCCTAGTTTTATTACCAATACGTATGAGGGCAGGGAGATTACATTTATTTGATACGTGTGTATGGGATGGGCTGTAAATGCTTTTATGCCAGTGTTCACTTAATTGAATCATAAATCATATTGTACCAGATTACTTAGAAGTTGAACATGGGAATCAAGGCTCTTATTTTTGAGAAAGCTGTATGCATACAATTTTATTTTAAGATTAATTTTTAGGGTTTTCCATGTTTGAGTTTTTGATTCATATTTTACGACTCAATTACTTCAATGAGCTCAAACCAGCTAAAATAAATTTAAAAGTATTCAGAATTATGACCATATTACAGGAACACTATTATATTTAATCGAAACATTCGCGCAAATTTTCAAATTAAACACTTTCGTAAAGACTAAAGTTTTTAAACGATGTATGTAACTTCATTGTAACAATGAATACTAACAAATTCAACCAGGAAACAAAGTTTTCGTGAAATCTAAATTAGAATTAATTACCTAAAAACTTTTTAGTTTACTAGTGTCATATTTAAGGTTTTGATTTAATAGAATTTGTGCTCAATGTGGTACAGTATCTAGGTAGATTGATTTATGAGAAAAGTTCGACGTATTTCATGTCTCACCTTCCAGACCGATTTTTACATAGAGAAACATTTAAATTTTGTGTTATTTTATTTTTAATAAGGTATATTCTAAAGAATAAAAGCAATCTTGAATTCATTAAGCCTTTGCTTTAAATGCAAAAAGTAAAATACTAAAATAAATTTTGAAAATAAATGTTTTCAAGTGCGCTAAATTCACCAGAAATTTCTCTTTTAAATTTAAAAGGTCTTTCAATTCGCCTGGCTACTTTTTCTAAGAATTATTGTGCAAACGGAGATAAAATATTCAATTTAAGTATTGAACCGTGTCGAATTATGTTACGCTTGAGTTTCATTGGATACAATCATTAGCGATTTCATTTTGTTGAATTTCTAAGAAAAATCTGTTTTCCATTCAAATAATAAAGTAATAAGTCCCACCAGTGAAATCTGTATTTAAATACTACACTACTACTATATACAGTGATGGATTTTGTTGAACCATCATGTCAAAGCTAGGTATTAACAAAAATTTGGCGACGAAATTTTTAAGGGTTTATATCATATTTTTATAGATTTAAAGAACAGTCTGTAAATTGTTTAAATACTTTTCAAGGAGAGATGCTGAAAAGAAGATGTACCTTAAATTGTGTGTAAATGTAATGCCAACTACTAAGATCAGTATAGCTTTCGAGGTTAAGGGTGTATAGACATAAGATTGGTTATTTAGTCGTGAGAACTTGTAAACATTTTATTTCATTTTTTATTTTGTTTTCATCAAAAGATACCTGTTAAGCTACTATATGCATATATAACTAATCGCAATTTAATTGTATTGCGTTCAACTTATACATATTTCTAAGTATACATATGTATGCATGTTCTAAGGGAAGTTTTTAAAGTACATATTTTTAAAGAGGAGGTACTTTTATTTGGGTTTACGAACTGATGAAGAAATATACTTACCTATCCGAAAAGTGGATAGTTAACTTCATTCTTAGGAAGTAATTTGAGAACTACTTTCGGGCCATACTCAGTTGCCTATTCTGTTGATTTCTTTCGCGGAAGTGTATGACCTGCATTTGATATTTTCTAGTTAACTAGGTTGGTTGATGAGTCCTAGAGCTGCGAGGTCCTATTGAATTCTCACTTACAAAAAGCACGAGTGCTCTACAGTTCCGTTCTTCAATTTAAAGTTTCCCTCCGAATGAATGGTTTCCATTCATCAGGAGACTGCGAGGGATTTCTGGTTCGCTGCTGTAAATCAAGATCCTTGCTGAACAAAATATTTTCCTTTCTGATTACTTAAGGGAAGGAGCGTTCTCAGGCATTTTTATAGCGGCAGCTGTGACTGTGTATCTAATGGCGATTAACTCATCCTTTAGCTTCAAACGTCTTTCAAATTGTTTGCTCTCAAAAATTTTCCGAGGCAACAGAGGAAACCAACACTTACTAGGGTAACTTTAAAATTTCATCCCGGAAAAAACTGGCGGAGGTCGGTTGGTCCTGGTACCCCACATCCCTCAGCACAATTCCCTAAATTAAAGCTCGGCTTCGAAATAAATTTACCATTTGAAAATCTTGAGAAATATTTTACGACGTTATGATAGCGATAAAACTGCAAAACGAAGAAAGAATAGAAAAGAATTGCAACTGAGTAGAGGAAGTTTCTTGTAAATTGATTTTTAGTTCAACTTGGCGGTGCTCAAGTGCACCAAGATTAATGGTGTCTGTGAGTGCGATTTATCATTTCTTCTGGAAGTTTTTCCCCCCTCCCGCCAACAAAAAGATCTTCGATCAATGCCTTGTAAAATCGGCCTACAAAGAAATCACTCTCACGAATTTCTTTTCAGATCCTGAAAACTTAGCCGGGAACCGCAAAGGACTTTCTTCAAGCAGCGGCGACCGCCAAGCAAAAGTTTCTCCGCCCTCCGGAACGGCGGCGGGCGTGGCGCGGAAGCATCTGAATTTTGCGGACTGATAAACTTTTTGCTGCTTCAACGGAAAATTTCTTATTATCATTTGTTCCTTGAGCTGTAAAATTTAAATGCAGAAAAATTCGTCGTCCTTTTCCACTTCCTGTAGATTCCTTGGGGCACTATCCTCTCATCCGGCGGCCCGATCATCACTGTGGTCCTGTGCATTGCGATGACAAAGGTTTTCGTAATTATCAGCCGAGAAGGATTGAAAAAATGAACGGAAAAGGCCACAAAACTTTTATGAACTTTTCAATTGATTTATGCTCCCCGCCCCACGTTGACATAGCTTCTCAGATAACTTCATTCGGTCTTTCAAGTCGACTGAATTCGATAAGGGTCCCACCTTTTAGAAAGTTGCCTCTGGAACATCCCCCAGGATCTCAACTTATTTTTTCTCTTTCGTGTTTTTTTTTAAGGCCCTCCGTAAAACTTGAACGGGAAACAAATTTGATGTCGTCAATAAAAGCGATTAGTTAGAACTTTTTGAATAACTCAGCTCATGCCTTTAGCAGTTTTACATCTTTCTGTCCCGTCCTCTTCCTTGTTTCATTAAAGGACCAAATGGTAACTTTTAACGATTTAACTTTATTCCAAGTTTCCTGCTTTAGTTGCACTCGGTATTTCTTAAAATAGTCCTTGTTATGCGAAATCGAATCGCTTCTGGAGATCCAAAACAACTGGGTGCAACACGCCGAAGTACCCTTCGAAGTTGATCAATTTTTATACAATCAAAGACTTTTATAGTGTATAACGCAATACATAAAATATAACACAAAAGTTTATCTACATATGGGAGTTATTAATTCGAATCATGAGAGCCATATAATATAGTCAATAGACAAACCAAGCAACCATAAAACCCAAAAACCCAATTTTGTTATTTAGAACTTAAAAGGTTGTCAAAAAATATTTTACATAGTCCTACTTCTAAGATTCAGGCGTCAAGTTTATCTACGGATTATCTTAAAATAATTGAGCCATTTATTTTGAAAGTGACCTAATTCCATTTATGTTTAAATCGAGATATTTAAGAGTTTGCGTATTCAAAATAAATAATTTGTCATTTTATTAAACAACTAATATTTGTTATAAAAAGATCTTAATGATGTTAAAAAAATTTTGTACCATTTGTTGCAAAATGCAAAAATAACGTAAATATGTAATTATTTACTAAATATCTATCTTAATTTTTTTGGAAAAAGGAATTAGGTCACTTTCAAAATAAACGGCTCAATTATGAGTGATGTCTTTCGCCAATGTAATTAAGAGGCAAATTTTTATTTAGTACTAGCAAAATTACATAGCATTATAATAATTTCATACAATAATATATTTTTTTATTTTTTTGGAAACTGCGCATTCAAATGAAGAGTTAAGAGTTTGATATTATCATTTACAGTGTCCATAAAAATTAAATACTTAGATTTAATGTGAAACTTAAAAATTGATTAAATAATTTTATTGTTTTTGGACAAAAAATGTAAAAAGCCAAAAAAGGATTTCAATCAGAGTCAAAAAAACCAAATTACTGTTTATGTCTAATTTTTTATATCGACTTGAATTGGATTCTCTGAAAAAGTTCGGCTTTTATTTTCAATTTCATACACTCGCACGTACATTGGAAAATTAAATTTGGCATGAAAAAGGGGCTGATGAAAATTACTTCCGTTGGATGTATTTGGATGGAAGATCGAAAGCGAGACTTTCAGCGATAAAAATAATTAAATCTGTATGTATACCGGACAAATTCTCCCGCAGAATATCCTAAAATCGTTGCAATTTTCACGCCAATCAAAAAACACAATTGAAATTTTTGCTTCAATTTTTAAAAAAAAATTGTTACCCCTTTTATAACATGAGCTATTGTACCTACATCTTGGAATTGTGCATTCATCGCAGCGGACGGGTCCACTTTGCACTGCATTTTAAACAGAGAGATTCGCTGCATCCGGTGGACAGAAAACCTAATAAAAGATAGCAGGCCTGTAATATTTGAGTGAGTCTGGGGCCAGGGGATGTGCAGCAGAAATTGTAAAATGGGACGCAATAAGCCGCACGCTTCCGTGCTCATCGGGGGATGCAAAAACCGAGAATTGCCCTGTGCACCTGGGGTAAAAAGAAGTAAATGTCATGTAGGGGGGTGGACAAAAAGCGTATCAAGGTACCTACGGCTCGGATATTTTAGCAAGTAAAAACCGCGAAAAAAACGTGAGTAGATTTCGCAATTAAGCAGAATCCCATTAAAAATAAGTCCTCGTATTAAAACGTTTTTCACTTTTATTATCTACACGAATGTACAGAAAATTACAAGAACTACTTAGGGAAGACCTTGCGGCATCTTCCTTTCCTATCCGGACGGTATCCACTTTGGCAAGGGAACGCAATGAGGGCGACTGGAGTTTTAGATGGTCTTGCATTAACCCTTTGGTGGTTAGAAGACACAGATTCGTTCGACTCAGAAGGATCGTCGTGAGCATCTATAAAAGTATCCTCATCGAATTCTATCGATCTGCCATCTTCACACACAATATCAGTGATGCGATATTTGATACATTCCCTACTGTTCCTTTGGTGGCAGCGATAAAATGCTCCACATCCCTCTGGGATTACATTTTCCACCCTTGATGCACTTGTCGAGTTTTGCGCACTATCAGCAACTACCAATGAAATGTAGTAACAAAACACAGCTAACAATATTATGGTCTTCATTTTAACTTTTTTTATTTTTTAAACTGAACGCAACACTAAAAATTAATCCTGAATTTCAACGTGCTGAGCAATTGGTTTCTGATTTTTGGACAGAATTAAGCTTGACTAGAAAGTGTAATCTTTGGTTTATGCTCATATTGATAGCATTTAACCTTTCTAATCGGACTGGGAATTTTATAAAATGTTTGCTTGCAATCAGAATTTCTGCCTTGCTGTATTCTATGCGGAAATAAACAATTTTCTCTAGTAAACATAAAACAGTTTTTCTAATTAACACTATTGCGGATGACAATTTCATATGCATATTTATGCTTTCCTCTCCCAAATCACTGCTTGTCTTATGATAAATTAAGTTTGCTGCGAGCAGTCATATCAACACTACGAAAACTCAGACCATCAGCGAAAGTGCAAAACAAAATTTATTTTTTAAGCGTAATTTTCTTTGTTTGTGAATGTAATCTATATAAAAATTATGAAGTAAACTTAAAAATGTGTTTCTCGAAAATCGATTGATTAAAACTAACTACTAATGCTCAAAAGCATGGGTCAGATATAAAATGTTGAACGTAATATAATTCTAAAATTACGCCATAAATTGAAGAAACACACCTATATTAATTCGTTGTCAAAGATATTTCCGATCTAAGCCGTAAATTCAAAATTGAAATATAAGTGTTAAAGTTATCTTAGAGACATCGTTTCGGATTCGGTTGAAAAGCTAAATTTATTTAATGGTTTGTGGTCTTCAAATAGAGAGAGTTTCACCTTCTTAAATAATTTCTGGATTAAGGGGATGCAATTACAAGGACTGCGCTTATGTTGACCTAGCCCGATTGTAAATCTTTATGGATTTAATCGGTCACCACTATCAGTATTTGTGGAACCTTATGTTTAATGTTTGGTGTCTAATCATAAGTCGTTTAATACTTGCATGGTAAATAAATTGTGTACGTAGTCAAAACTTTTGTGAACAGTATATCAGTTGTTTTATGATAATTATTACACAATTTATAATGGTCTCTTTATAAACATTTTAAAGCTCGTAATCTTTATATTTAATCATTTAAAACCTTTTGTTAATTAAAATTAATTCAAATTATTTGAGTAGTTCGCAAGAAAATGGGAAAGAAAACTAAAAAAATAATGAAATTTCTGTAAATGTAATGACTAATAGCACCGAATTATATTTAATTCGACAAGAGCTCAAATAAAATATTTTTAAGAAGTAGCAAAAAGAGAAAAAAATGAAGGATCAGTTTTAAATAAATAAAAATTTCGAAGATATTTTCATAAATTTCTAAAAAGTGTTTTTTTTTATATATATGTATATTCATGTTTTTACACTTTAAATTGAGAAATTTAGGGTATTTTCAAAAGTTCGTACGAAGGCTGTATTCTGCATTCTGATACTAATTTTATTTTCTTGCATGACATGCAAAAGTTAAAGCTCACACAAAGATCTTCAGAAAATGTTTGGGTATATTTATAATAAATATACACTTTCTTTATACGATGTGCAGTGGTTGTTTATCAATTACCAATTTAATTGTGTAATTAACTAATTAATTTTTTTCAATGAGGAATTAAATATACGAAAGATAAACTGCTATAAAGACCAAAACAATCTTATCATGACCTTTAATCAAATGACTTAAAAAGGGGGCCGTCAATGAGTTCATTAACCTTTGCCCAAAGTATTCCGAATTTAACTAACATAAACCAAAATGTTCCGCCCTATGAATTGGTTTCGTATTTAAATAACTATCTGAAACAATTAATCGACCGAGGGGTACTTACGTCCGGATCTAAAGGCTCCTTGCATAATTTAGGTCCTTTCCAGAGAATTTATCGCCTTTCAGTCCGATATTTGCACACCTCCTCCGCCAAGAAGTTTCATCAATCTGAAAGTTGTCCTACTTAGAAGCCCCGCAACCCGCCACCACTTCCTGGTGTCGGCGGTCGTCTATTGTTTTCAATATCTATTTTAATAATGCTCCATACTGGTCTTTTATGTAGTAATTTGTGCCCACTTCTGGCTTTTGTAATTACTTTAATGAGAAGTTTAAGGGTACAAGACGACACTTAATGGTCCTGGAGCCTAGATGAATGATTCAGCCTTGATGGAAGTTTTAATGACTTACCAAGGGGCGACTGGTTTTAGAATCCTCTGCCTGGCCCCCACTGGCCTTTGCTCCACCATTTGGTGGCTCTTCGGTTCGCTATACTTCAATTCAATTAGATTCTAAAGGGGCGAGAAAAAGTTTAATGGACTCAATTTATGGTGTTGCTGGAAAAGAAAAACATCTTCGCCTAAAACTTTCCCAGGAAATGAGTTTTAATTGAAAATTTATGGTCTGATTATCATCTTGGAATTTGTATTATACTGAGACCAGCATTAGCGTTAGCATCTTTAATAGCCTCGGATGGGTCAAGAAATTTCAGCGGAAAAACTATTTACGCAAAAATGCCAGAGGACTTCATCTAATTGATGGGCTCGCAAAAAAGAGAATATACCACTCCATCGAATTGCACGGTACTCGAATAACACGATTTCGCTTTTACACGGTTTTTAAATCATAACAACAAAATTTTATTGGTTCTTATTATTCTGATAGTTTTGCATTATGCCATTTATCAGTAACATATTGATAAACATGCTCTTTTAAAAGCTCGTCCAAAATTACCAAACAAACCCTTTTCCAAAACTTCAACCGCAAATATTAAGGTGGTTGCATTGTGCGTCTTTTGTAAACAGAATATTGTTTTTTTTTACGTTTTATATTTTTTCTATGTGAAAGGAATATTGTTAATTTTTGTTTATGTTTTTAATTTTCAAAATTAAATTGAATGGAATGAAACAATATCCCTTTAATTCTTCAATCCATATCTCATATTTTTTTGACTTCTTTAAATCGATTTACACGGTTTTCAGGTAAATTGAACATTTATATGAAGTCTGTGTCTCGTTTTACACTGTTTCGTTTCAGACGATTTTTCAGAGATTGTATCTACCGTGTAAGTCGAGGGAAAAGTGTATTTTAGTTTAGCGCTTCTGTTCAAGTCAACTCATTGTTAAAATATTAAAGGTACTGATCAACCAGCAATTATTAGCACGTTTATGTATGTTTAGTTTAAATGTGATCAGATTTACACTTAATAATAATTGCTGATAATTACTAATTAGTTATCAGTCTCACCCTTCTGAAATTGTCCTTAATTTATCAGTTATCAAAACAGAACGACATTAAGTACTGTTGAGTAATTAAAGTAACAATATAATTCAGGAAATTAAAAATAATGGTCCTGAATGCGATTACCACAATTCAAATTTCGGTGAAATTTTTTGAGGAATATGTTTTTTATCTATAAAATTAATTATATTCACACAATTTGAGAGACGCATAAATATCCTCGATTTCCGCGGTTTTTTTCAGGACTGATCTTCAATACAAATCGAGAAAGGGACGGATAAGTGTATATAATATTCACTATTACCCTATTAAATATAATTTGGAATGACATTGTTTGATTAATCATAGTTCAAACCCAAGCCAAATGCTAATTATTAAAACATGTGCTAGTTCTATGTTGCAGGTAAACATAGTTATTAGAGCGGAGTTAGAAATATGTATGATAAAGTAGATTATAAATTCACACTGATCTGAAGAGTTATTTTATTTTCTACTGTGTGGAAAAATTTAAAAATCATAAAAGTAGTATTTTTAGTGTAATTCAATAAAAAAGTGACAAATTACACAAATTATAAAATTAAGTAAACCTGGAGTAAGTCGACAACCTAAAAACTTTTATTTAAAGTGAATATCGCCGAAAACGTTACCGAAAGCATTTTATAAAGGCAATTATTGAAATTATAAAAGGTATTTATTAAAATACTATAAATGGCGCACTTTCCTTGAATATGTATTACTTTTGAGACCAATGCATTCGACAATTTTTATAGGTCAAGTTTCAAGGGTTTAGACATTTTTAGATGAGTACGAATACTTAGAACTAAAGTATATTGTATTCGAAGCTTTATAGTAACGCAGTATACTCAGAAGTTTAACAATTGTTAACTTTAGTAACAGAAACGATTAGATAGTAAGTACACTACCTGGAATACTCATCATTTTGGAGTATTCGAGTACAAGTTCTAATGTACTTAATACTCATACTCATCCTTTATAGTTGAGCGCAATTTTTTCGTGTTAAAGATTTATGGATTTTTAATAGTTTCAATAGAAAATTAGTGACATTGACAATTTTTCCCGGTCAATGCATTGTATAGTGGCTATACCTTCCTATGTATATAAATATATTCAAAAATACAAATTTGACAAAATATTTCAATTCTGTTAACGTCATAAGGGTGGCCTAGAATTTTCGACTTGTGCCATTTATTAGCAAGAAAAAAACCCTTCCGGGAATCGGATGTAAGTCCACATGGGATGCATTGTGCACTCGTCAGCCAGACCATTAATGTATGAATTTCAATTGCAAATTTAATGTGACATATTCATTCCTACAAGGCTCAATCCGACGCAATGAAATCCATGTGGATGCATGTTGAACGCGGATAAAATAACTGACTGCATGGAGGCGGACGTTATGCAAAAGCTTTTTGCTCCCAGATAAATCCTCTTTATGAATATTTGCGCTGATATCGGAACTTATTCCCCCCTGAAAATGGCGAAAACTTTACTAACCGAAACTCTGAAATAAAGCATAAAGTCGAAATTTTAAATATGAAATATTACTTATGCTAGTGGAAATGATTAAAATTTAGGGAAGTGATAGAAAGGTTCTCTAATTTATGTATAATGGAACTTTATGAATTTGGAGATCACCTCATCAAAAAACAAGTAGTTTTATTTTTCGAGATATTGAAGAAAGCAATACAATACCAATAAGTTTTACGAGAACCTTTAATTAAGACCTTACATACGTCCAGAATTTACAAAAATTTTTTTTTTTAACATATTGTTGTTCTCTATAGTTTTAGGCTTATTTCTGTGAAAATCGATTCCAAAAATTCTCCATAGATCCAAAGTTATGGTAGAAAATGTGAGTGCGCGTAGGTAGCTGTCATTATACATGATAACTCATACAATTTTTAATACTTTTTGATGCGATTTTTTTTTAAATATTCGAAATCGTTTTCTCTATAGCAGGTAGAGTCGGAATTTTGATATTTTAATTTTAAAATTTTATAAAAAAAATAAAAATGTAAATTTTATGACGTAAAACGCATACTTTTTTTTAACTGCCCTAAATTAGTAAATTTTTCGAAATTCTTAATTCCGGCTCGACATACTGTAACTATAACTTTATTTTACAAGAATTTGTTTTGAAATTTTGGAAGTCGTTTAACATTTACTGCAGATATGATGCCCACCGTGGAGCAACGTTGTTTTCTTAGTGTTGTGAATTACGTGATTTTTTTATATTATAATTTTTGTAAAAATAAGGTAAAATAAATTTTTTTATATATTTAGTATAAGTACCATTAAACAATGTGTACTATTTCTATTTATTAATTTCTATTGGTATCCCTACTAAAAAAAAGTTTTTTAAACGCATTTTTGGCGCTGCTACATAGACGTATGATGTATGTAAGGCCATAAGTTCATTAGGGTATTCCTACTTCCTTTCCTTATAGCTTTATTTATTTTTTTACCAGTTTTTGCTTCAAACTACTATGTATTTGAAGGTAAATACGTTAAAAAAGTTTTAAGAGAGTTTAATTTTATTTTGTAAAAATATTGTTTTATTTGCATGTTGTTTTAAAGCCTACAAAGTGTATTCAAATTGACTTGTAATCAATTTTTCCTTTCAATCCAAAAAATAATTGTTTAAAAAAACATTTTTATTGTAGAAGCTATTTTTGTTTTAAAAACCACTACAAAGTTAAGCAAAGTTTTTTCGACATTGTACATAGTTCGTTCTCACATAATTTGATCTTTGATGCCCCCAAGGTGTATATTACCTAAGTTTGCAAACTTTGTATGAGTCATTGAAAGGTAAGCGTACCTGTTAGCAATATTGATTCACCTAGTATACGGTTTGAGAACGACCTAACAGGGCCCCGAAATACAATGCAAGTTTTCTTGCTGAGTGGAAATTTGCTAATCTAATCACCGAAAATTTCGCTTCAAGTTCTAATATACGCAAAACCATTTTGAACATCCCTGGAGTTAGGTCATCCATTAATAAACGCTGCTTATTGAGTCTGTTTTACATCAGCTTCATCCCAACATAGTAAATATATGTAAGTTTCATATATGTATTTTTCATCCCCAAAGGAAGATCTAAATGTTTAAATTAAAGCAATTGAAAAATTCTCATGTCTTATGTATTTCGAGCTATTATATGTATGTACAATAGAAAGTATTAAGTCAAGTTCGGAAGCCCTTCAGATTTTGAAGAGTAAAAAGACAACCTTGAGAGATAATAATTTTATTAAACGATTGAGTTTGATCACCTCTTAATTCGATATTCCGCTGATCTAAAGCGTGTCAATTATGTATAAACAAGATATCACAAAAAGGTTATCTAACATGCCAAATCAAGAAGACTTTTAACATTTGGATTTTTGAAATATTTCAATTGAGCTGTGATTATAATCCCATATCTTGCTTATTATCAGTTGTAATGCTTCAGAGATACAAAAAGTGTGTTGTTATTTCTTCCGAACTGGTCAGTAATATTCAGACTGTCTTACGTTTCCTACGTTAAAATGAAAGTGATACATTTTTTAGTGATTTTTCTGGGAATGATATGTCTGGGAACTAGCTCACCAGTGCAAGAGGAGGAATGGGTCCATACAGGAACTGAAATTCCTGATGATTGTAGAGCTTCCTATCAATGTGTTACACCTACACCTGAAAATTACTGTGCAAAGTACAAAGTGACTCAAATTGTTTGCGGAAACAACGAAAAAGAAGTCAGCCCTGACACTTTTATAACAATTAAGGGTCTCTATTCTGAGCAGTTGGAAAAAGACGCAACAGCAGGTGGGGTTATCATTTACACTCTCGTCGATTTCCCATGCCAACCTGGATATAGGCCCGACAGGACTGGAAAGTGTCGCCGAATTTTTAAATAAATATTTATTTTCGTTTCACGATATTTAAATAAATTAAAAAATTCAAATCGTTGCTAATATTTGTTTTGTACGTTTATTTTATAAAAATAAACGTTAAACATTATTTGTTGTTTTTTTGATATAGATTCATTAAAGTGCACCAACCTAAGGAAGATATGTATACCTACTTTTATTTACTTGAAATCAACCTTATGCTTTCTATTAAAAAAGTTTGTGTTTTTTAATAGAAGACAACCCCAAAATTTTATTAGAGTGTTCAATCAAGTCTCTATGTACCCATCCTCTTATCTTGTCTTCGTCCTAAAAATTCTGACTTTTTTGTAAAATGTATATTCAAAGTTACCGTCGGCCTAAAAAATTTATCTACCTTTTTTAAAATTGTCGGAGATAAAAATATCTGTTATATATAATTTTGGTTTATTGCATTTGGAATAGGTTTCTATTTGTTTTCCACCCCGTAAAGTTTTTGATATAAAGGATTGATGGGGTACTTGCCCTGAGTTAGAACATTAGTCTCAAAATAAGACGGTAAGCATTTGAAGCAAAGTTTGTTATATTACTTCGTTAATTCTTCTTGGTAAATTCTCCACAAATATAAGAAAAATTATCAAGCAAATTATTAGGTACAACTTCTTTAACATGACAGCATTTTCTGATTTAAAATAAGAAAATTAATTTCTCACAGAAAATAAATATTGATAGTTTTATTACGTTGAATTGTTGAGTGATATTTCTGATAACAATGTCTAACCTCTTATCAAATTGTGCCGGTGAACTACCGACAAATTTAATAATTAGTGATAACAATTTGTAAGTAACTTCGCTAATCAGTGACTAAACCTTAGGTGATGACACTTTTTAATTATTTTTAAAATAATTTGTTAAAGATTTGAAAAGCGGAGGTAACTTTCATTTAAATTAAGGTGCGCATGATTTATTATCAAACAAGTTCTATAAATAATCACGCAAAAGATTATTCAAAATCAACGTTTTCAACTTTTTTGTTTAGAGATCAAAGCTACATGAAACATGACAGTCCTTTCAAAGTATATCATTTTTAATAGCCTTGATCTATGATCATATCCTCTTACAAACAGACAATAGTGAAGGGCGTTAAAATATTGTACACAATTTATAAGTTTTTATAAAAAAATATTTCAAACAATACTATAATGTTACAACAGATGCTCGATAGTGTGTATTTCAAAAATTTCCAAAGTCCAACATATTGCTGAAATGCTCTAACACCAAAACAACCGAAGGAATACTCGAAACTTTACTTTTTTACAAAATGCGATTATTCAGAAAATGTATGTGTGTATGTAATTTCAATTGTTTGGAAAAATATTGTGTCCCTTTACTTATACAATCTATACCACTGACTAGAACAACAGAAGACAATTTAGGATTGGTTGGCTCTCAAAATAAATATTTTGAAAACAAGATAAAATGTGTAGGAAATATAAAGATCGCACCAGTATGTAGTTATACAGAAGAGAATAAATTTGGATTTTAGTGGCTTAGAATTTTGTTTTTAACGAATTTTCATTTCCGTTAACATCTGTAGTTTGCCTGTGTTTCAGGGTTTTATGACTTCGACCCATTTTGGGTTCGATGGCGTCACAAACAGAAGTACCCTTTTTCCTGGTAGAAAGGTTTTCGGCGCGATCTGCGCTGATTGGGTAAATCTATAAATAGCTTAGATCCCTGATGCACATGCGATTCAGGATTTGACCTGATGCGCCTCGGCAAAGCTTACTCCGAGGAAAGTGCTGAAAAGGGTTCACAGTGTTTACTTTTGGTCTGTGCATGGGGGCAGAAATCGGTTAGATTAGCTCGAACTGTTTTAGGGAATCTATCAGTCGAGATTTTGAAGTGAAAGGAGGAAGTTGTGACCTAAGCACAAAATAAGAAAGATTAATTAGAAGTACAGGCTTCAGGTGGAGATTAAGAGGTGAGTTGTTCACTAAGTGTTTTGTCTTCCCTGCTGTAGTGTTTTGTGCGTTGCACCGGTGTAATTTGTCTATTGAGTGCTTTGTTCCACAATCGTATTTTGGCCGTATTCCCGTGAATTTAGTATAGTGTATAGGTGGCTGAATAGCGTAATTAACCCCGTATGGAGTCCGTTAAGGGTTGTGTGCCTTGGGCACTTGATTCTCCCTTGATCGGTTCGAACACGGAAGGTGTGCTCTGCGTGAGGGTTGAATAGCGGGGGTACTTGTTTCTCCCCTGGCGGGTCGTCAATGATGACAGGAGTGCCTAGCTAGGGGTTGGATGTTCCCTTACTTTGTTGCTCCCTCCGCTGAAGGCATATCAGTGTTCGTGCGAATGATCACTGGATTTGAAGGTTCTGCCAGTGATTCGTTCCTTATACGGTGGCACCTATTGTTTTGTTGGCCACGGCGGTTCACGATTTTGTTGTGATCATCATGTTTACGTGAGAATCGGTCGGGATGGTAAAATGCTTAGTAATTGTTTTTTCTAATTCGCAGAAATGG
The DNA here is from genome assembly GCA_959613345.1 of Tolmerus cingulatus. Classification (NCBI taxonomy): domain Eukaryota; kingdom Metazoa; phylum Arthropoda; class Insecta; order Diptera; family Asilidae; genus Tolmerus; species Tolmerus cingulatus. The sequence goes on from OY390711.1 coordinate 23,230,779, forward strand.
AACCGTATATGGGATGAGTGCTCTGCATCTTACGCTCGGGAACTGACGGCCCAATAGGGTGAAAATATCCTGATCAGTTTTGTTTTTCATACTTTTATCCGTTATTATTACGAAGACAATTTTTAACGCCTACAAATGTAACAAACAGACTTGTATATACACACTATTTCAGATGAATTATCTTTCATATTTCTTTTAGAAGGCTGAAAGCGTAATTAAAATTCATCTTCTGAAAAATGTTATTCCCTTCCGTAAATCTGGGCTTATCACAAATTATTTTTCATGAAAAGCCTGTTGGGTCCCTCAGAACCCAAAAATATCTGACATTCTCTTCCACTTATGAATTTCAATAATCTTTAAAGGCATGCAAAAATGATTAAGGATCTCTTCGAAGTATTAAAGTCATCCCTTTAAGTGCCCAGTGAACGTACATCCTTCAGGTTTTTATCAGCTTTCTCGGAATAGCAAAATTGGGACTATCCAAAAAATGCTGGTTGAAAAAAAGGAAAAGGAAAAGGTTGAAAGGAACGAAATCCTTCAGTAAATGGGTTCGACAGCTGTGTCATTTCTAATATAAATCCAACTTTTTGTGGCTATTTTGATCTGTTCCTGACCACTCTATGGCGCTTCGATTCCTCTGAAATTCGTCCATTTTTCGCCTGATTTTATTGATGCAATATTCGGTGAGTTTCGATGAATAGGGAGGATATTCGTGTGCTACATACTTAGAAGATTTTTGTGCCGTTTTGCATTTATCATCCTGCTTTCGTGATCCGTCCAGAAATCTTGCGGGCCATTGGAATTCCAAGGATTAAAGCATTCAAATTTGAGTCTGGGCGTCGAAAATTAATCCTTAGATCTGATTTGCTTTTTTCTTATCGGGTTTGCGCATAAATTTTAATAAGTAATTTCGTACCCACCTTTAATTAATTAACTCCGAAAGAGGACTCTGGACGCAAATAGACAGAAGGATCACTCTCTTCATTTTGGGCAGACGAGATGAGTGATTTATTTACCTTCCAGACATTCCTAAGTAAAAAAAAAAACTCCGAGGACGCCTTTTTGTGAATTGTGTTCCTTTTTCATGCCAAGGGCGATTACTTGCAAGAAATTTCTTTAAACGTTTTTTGCTTCTATTTGCTCAAAAAAATCTTAAGGAATCACGATGACTTAAGCGAGAAAAATTCTTTCAAGGATGAAGTCACGAGGGGATTTATTGTTATAAAAACTTGTAATCTGTCTCAAAATGGGAGCAATATTTCATGCAGAATATTATGAATTTTCTGTAAATTACAATGTAATTAAAAATATGTAAGCAAATACGCCCTTTGTTTATACAGAATTAATGACAACATTGGAATATTTAAAAATTCTTAATTTGATTTCGGAGGCAATCTGCCTGACTAAATAGCATTTCAGACAAAACCGTGTTGCTCCTCGTTTTATCGCTTTTGACGTTGATTCATTTGCTCATCACATAATTATTCTTTATAACTTTTTAACTTGTTTGTAATTAATCTACGGTTTTCATACAAATGTAAATATGTTTGAGAACAACTAAATTGTTCTGATGATTTTAGTAATTCGCGCGTTTTGAACATTAAATATGATATTACTGAAAAATTGACTTTCTTTTGTTGCTAAGCTCCAAAATTCATGCTTTCATTTAAAAAATTCTAAAATATAATAGATTATTTCGAAATTCAATATATTAGAATTTATTTTAAAAAATTTCAATTAATTTATGTGATACCAACTATCTTTACAAATATTTTGTTAAAATACATATAAAAGATAACAAGTAACTTTAAAAAATGTTTTACAAAATAAAATTTTTTTTAAAAAGGCATTTTTCAAAAGGAGGGGTCGGAAAATGTACGCTGTTTTGTTTTTTTTTTAGAAAATTCTTCTAAAGAATAATTTGTGTTCAACGAGTTGAATAAATTAGTAGAATAAACAAAATTTACATTTTCCTCAAAAATTATTTCGATAATTCTAAAAGCATAATAAACTTATTCAAAAATTTAAAAGGGTATCTATTGTGTCTAGGTATTTCATTAATATGTCTGTTGGTATGTTAGGATAAGAAGCAAAACAAAATTTAACTTTGTTACTTTTAATTTGGACAATATTTAGAAAAAAAAAACTTTCCAGTCGCGGGACGGATTAAATGGGTGAACAAGTTTTAATTGAAAAATTATGAAAGCAATGTATATTTAAGTAATAAAGTTTTCGACTATCATTCTTTAATACTTTTTTTTTTAGCCTATTAAATTTAGCGTTTTTAAAGAGCTAAAACCGCTTTAGTAAACCTGGTTATATAATATAGTAACAGATAACATGATGAATATTTTTATCAGAAAACCTTTAAATTTATCTAAAGCCTAGCACAGTAAGCTCTTCATCTCAAAAACAAATTGATCAAAGATGTTTTTACATGTTTGAGTCTAAAACCCACCAACCGTTTCTCTAATAAACCGTCTTTACCAGCCATGTCTAGATCTTGCGATGCGTTAAAATTTCCATAATTGCCAAAAAAAAAATGGGCGCCCCATCCTAGTTACTTTTTATCCCGCTCTGGAGCCCTTTGTGCACCTCCAGTTTCAATTATTATTTTCCCTTCTGACTGCCTTTTTCGCTCGGCTTGTCCCAAAATAAAACCCAAGGAAGAATTTTTGTGAAAACCACCGAATACAAATGCGTCTTTCACACGAATTCAACCAAACAAAGGTTCGGGCGCAAAACCGGTGCACCATGTAAGGGTTTAGTGCATAAAATTTGATTTGAACCCTTTCACAATTTCGCCGGAACCCGTCGCGCCCTCCGCATGTAGGCGACGCCACCATTATAACATAAAATTTTTGCTGTCAGCGATTTCCTTCTACCGTGAAAACCGGGATGGAGTTCCCTGGAAGAGCTTCGATTTCATGAAGTTCGAATTAAATTTTCTCGTTGCTTTCCAAAGTCAAAAGCTCCCTGATGCGTAATTTATTTGACATTTTAAATAATAAATTTCAGAAATGCAGACATTTTCAGTGATATGTGTAGGGAATATTCTGTCTTTCTCTCTGCACTTTGACGATAACATTAGACAAATTTCTAAATAATTTTAGATATGTTGAAGTTGAGAGGAAGGTTTCCTTTAGTAAATTTCTAGTCCTGGAGAAAATTTATTTTCTTGGTTACCACTGTGTCACCATATTTTCGCAAAAGGTTGTAGTGCACTTTTTACTTTTAAAACTTAGTTTTAAAAGCACTAAGTCATACATTTTGCTGAAAAATTTGATGCAAATTTTCTTGTTTTAAATTTTGTCCCATTTTTCGTTTGAACTAGAAAACTGATATTTGTCTAGTTTTTTGTTAATTGTAATGTAACTATTAATTTTTTTTGTGAATTTTGAAGGCGGATTCTAAAAATATACAAAATAACGAAAAAATCAAGATGTCATTTATGCAATTCGAACAACTCCTTCTATCATTTTCAAAGACTTTTATTTGTTCGGCGTGCTTGTCCCATTTTGCGTTTGAACCACTGTAGGTATAAATAAATTCCATTTTTAACCAAGTTCGAAAAAAGGGGGAGATTATCAATTCGAATTATATGTATTTTTTATTTATGTTGTGGTTTTAATGTCTGTTTTTGTCGATTTTGATGATTCGGTTTATGTTAGATAATCCAAAATTTTCCGGGGGTACAATGATATGTATGAAAAACTTGAGGGAACCAAGGGGCGCCACAACAGAGAGTTAAATCGAAATAAAAATCTTAATTGTCCAGGAATACATAAATAAAATGACTATATTTCGTGCCCAATTGCGTGCATACAAAACGTTGGACCAAAAATGGCCTTTTATTTTAAGCCAACTAATTAGCTCAACAATTTTAAAAGATACGATAGTACAAAAAACTGAGAATTAATAAATATCAGAGCAAGACTCTTTGCTTCCGACCACAACGATACTTTAATTAAAGATATTATCTCTTAAACTAACATATTGTCAAACAAGACTTATCCGAAATATGACACTAAACAAAAAGAAATATTGTCAAAAAATTTCGAAAAGAAATAAAACCGATTCCAAAATATTTCAAGGTCCAAAAAGTATAAAATAATTATAAACGTCTTCTGCTATTACTTTCAACATTAAATACAAGACTTTCCTAGATTTTTAATTAAGATCAGATTGTCTTGACTACCTACTTAGTATTATATTAATATCGGTCAGGTTTTCATACCGACTATAAAAATCTAGGAAAGTCTTGTATTTAATGTTGAAAGTAGTAGCAGAGAATTTTTAATACAATTATTTTATCCTTTTATGACTTGGGATTGTTTGAAATCAGTTTTATGTTTTTTTAGAAAAGTTTTGCGAGTATAATAAACAAGTTATTTTTGAATTTGACTTAAATAATAGGAGGATTTGAATTTTTGCGGAAATAGAGGCGAAGTTAAATAATAATTCTACTTCAGGTATATAGTATTTCCTATAATAAAAAAGTCTGTCACAGAACATTAAATTAAAATTTTTACCTACATAAATATGAAGGTACATATAATTTAGTGAGAGATATCAAACATATTTTACCAATGTAGGCAAAATGAAATTCGTTTCATATATGTTATGCATATATAAATGAGAAAAGTTTTCCCTCGTTTTAGTCTCATCACTTTGGATTTTTGTCAGAGTCCCCTAAACCCTTGGAGTTCCAGTGTTATTCACTTTGAAGATTACTTCACATTTTATGCTGAAGAAATTATCATAATTTATGTATAAGTTCATTTTAATAATACTAGCTATAAAAACATACATTTGTATGTATTATTTTCGGTGAGGAAGGTTTTTACATTCATGAATATTAAGGAGAATTAAATATTTAACTCTTTAACAATTTAACTATTATTAAATGATTGGCAGATTATTATAAGTATAAGTAGTAATAATAAGATTACATTTCTGAAATTGCTAAAAATTATCAACTTAGTATAAGTAATACCTAAACGTAATTGCAAAAAGTGTAATTATTGAAAGTTTACGATTTAAAGCAATTTAATAATTTCACTTGCATTATAAAATTATAACATAAGAGAAATTGAGAAATTATAAGATCCAAGAAAGAAAGAAGGAGAAAAATAGTACCTAATGGAAAAATTCAAAATTATAGTAATTATAGTATTATATATAGTATAGCTATAAGAAACAGAATTAATGATTTGAAAACTATTTTTGAATCATCAATTGAAAGAACCAGAATTGGTGCCTTTAAGTAGCCCCACAGTTAAAAAACTTATCTGAATAATTCATCTAGTGTGACACGAAATAGACCAATATTTTTGAATTTTTTCCTATAACCTTCCTTCGTCATGTATTTGGATTCTGGGTAAATTTGTGCTCCTGTGCAGGATGAAAAGTTTCACCACTACCTTAGCCAGGTCATCAAGTTGTGTCTGGCAAAGCCCTTTCTTTTTGTTTTGCTAAACTCCAGGCCATCCAGAGAGCAGAGAAGCCAGCTCCCTGTGACCCGTTCAAATTGGTTTGCTCTTTTCAAAGGTTAAAAAGTTCAGGGATACGAGTAATTCCAGAATTTCTACTTTATGTACATAATGAACTTTTTAAGAACTTTCATCAACAGGCAACTTGTGTAAATATCAAACGAGAAAAGCATTAAAGATACGGGGACGCTTCAAAGCATAACGAATCTCCGGTGATGCAGGCGATGCTCTCGCAGGAGCGGGTGCGGGTGCCTTTGGCGAAAATCATCCTCCCTCTTCCCGGCCTGAGTTTGCTTTTTTTGATTGCGAAACGGTTTGATTTTTTGATTTGAGCTCTTTGATCCGGGCGTGTATTTCCCGTCTCATGGTTAAGACAAGCACAAACTCCTTCCGTTTACGTTGTATAGTCTTTCTCTTCCGGTCGAGAAAAATCTAATTTTATTTACCCAAAATCCTGACGTCCTCATCCCGAACTTGTTGCTCAATAGTTATAATTACTGATTGACATTGTACAAATGCATCCTGTCCTGCTAAACACCCATCGCGGCCCAACATAAATTATCCCTGACATTCAATGCGGGCAACTATCCAACCAATATGTGGGTGGGTCCGGTCGTAATCACATTATTCATTTTTATTAAAATGCATTTAATTACCTGGAAGTTGAAAGCCAACGAATTTCGAAATTCCTCTTCTGTTCCCTGTTTAATTGCTACAAGTACAGGACCAGTGATATATTAACACTTAAGTAAATAACTCGAAAAACAAAAATGCAGTCAATTAATCACGCATAGCGTGGAACAGACCAGGAACCAGGATTCAGGAACCATGTTATTAAAGAGTTTAACAACAAATATTGATTTTAAGGACGAATGTTCCATCATAACCGCGAGATATTGCAGCCGTCCAGAGCTGGTGGTGCCGCGAGTAACAACGTAAAATAAAGTAAAGACCATTTACGTTTAATGATTTCGCATTTCTCTTCTTATTTATTTTTGGGTGAAAATTAATTGTGTATCTTTTACAAAAAAAAAGGTGTCCATGTGTCAATTTTTACTTGTTGAAATTTTAGCAAAAGATGCAGGTATTAAGCACGCATATAAAATTAGTATTGTCGTAATTTTAATATTGAATTATTCCTGAAATATTAATATATTTAAAAAAAAAAGACACGAAGGGAACATGCAACATAGTTATGTATGTACAGCTTCTATGTTCTATGTTCTGTTTTCTATGTCCCTCTCAGTACAGGTAAGGTAATAAATTAATGAACATCGGATGAAGCTACGAAATGTCATCTTGAATTAATTTCATTTTTAGAGTGTAAGTACACTTTCGAAAAAGCACCCAGCAACATTAATATTTTCTAATCCCCAAACACACAGATTATTTAAATGTAAAATATGGGTAAATAAGGGGTAAACAAATTAAAAATTTTATTTTGTATTATCCACTTACCCTTTATATTGAATTTAAAGATGTTAAATTTGGATTCGTAGTCAGCAACCAGTTGCCCAAGATTCCTCACATTTTCACTGCACGAAAACGAAACAAAAACTATCTACGCGCGCACTCCCAACGATTTCGCGGACACCAAAAAGATTGATTTATATTTTTTAAGTACTCATAATTATTTATTTAAAATTAAAACAATTAAAATGCGTAAAGGAACACTGGACACTCGGCGGCCGAGCGGACAAAACGACTAAACACTGACATTTTTCGGGGCCTGGTTGGAGACTGCCGAATCGATTGCTCCACTTCGTGTGGATCTCCGAGAATTAACGAGTTGCGAAGGCGCGCCACAGAAATTGTTCTCCCGCGGAGTAATTTTTTTTCTTGTAGTTTTCTTAAAAACTGCTGTAAAATATTGCCGTAAATTTACACGAAAGTACTTTCTTCCGTTTTCAAATAATTTTAATTTAATTGATTTTCAAATAATATATTCCAACAAGTTGAGTCGGTAATTTTTTTATTCAAAAGAAGTTAGAAAACCTTCTGAAGAATTAACGTTATAAATATTTTTCTCAGTTTCTTCCCTTAAGAAATTTAAACTCAAATTAGATTCGTCACAAATTTTTAATTTCTATCTTTCTAGCAATAATGAACTATACTTATTCGTCCTGAAAGTAAAACTATTCGTGACGTATTTAAACATTTTCAAACATACCCAAAATATGTTGAAATAATGAAATAATGTTTATGTCTTCTCCTATCGAACGATGTAAATATTGCAAAACTCCAAATATCGTGTTTTTGTCCTTTGTTATAATTGTTAAAATATTACTATTTGTAACATTATAAATTTATCTTTATAATTTAAAATCGTATGAATAATGTTTGTCCCCAAAATAAATTATACTTATTTAAGCAAAAACTACTGTATCGTTTTCGAAGAACAGATATTGGCGATTTATTATTAAATTATATTAATTTTATATTTGGAAAAAGAAGGAAAATTTCAAATTCGTTATATAAGAAATTATACTTTGATTTAAATAAGACCTAAAACTTTCCAAATTACAGTTTGAATAGTGGGTCCTCATTGAGTTGTTGTTAAAGTCCTCTAATGTAAAATTTACTAAAGGGTCTATTCTGGTCTAGAAAGCCAAATTTGAAGGTTTTTTTTAATTGACTTTTAAAAAAAAACAACAAATTTTTAGTACCGGATTTTTGACCAATATTTATTTATAAGATAACGAATGAAAATAAAAAAAAATTAAACAAAAATGTCGTCAATTTTGGAAATTACAGGGTAGTGAGGTGAAGCCTTGAAAAAAAACCATGTATCCTGGTTGACACGATTTAGAGTCTCCTAATGATCGAAAAAAAAATCAAAAATGGATTCTTAATTAGTAAAAGCGTCGTTATCGTATATGCCTCGACGACAAAAAATAATTGTTTTCGTAAAATGGCAACTGTTTCCTGTTATTAATTTTTTTAAAATATTAAACATTTTTTTTTAACGATCGTGATATCGACCATAACGAAATAAGAAAATATAATAAACAAATGTCGATTTTTTAAAATTTCTAGACCAGAATACCCTCTTAAATCTTCAAATTAACAGCCAGAACGCTAAATTTTATTAGATATAACATATGTATATTTTATAATTGGGGACAAAGGTTGTAGTAAAAATATGATAGGGATAGAAGGTTAAATAATAACAAATAATAAAAATCATAGAACATAAAATAATGTACTATAATTTTTATTTGAATATTATAGAACATATGAATTGAGTTTGAAGTTTGTTTCAACATTGTGCTGTGTATTCCCACAGAGGTTTGAAAATCAAAAAATTTTTTAATTTTTTTAATAATTAAGAGTGCGACCTTCTTATAAAAATTTGTGATATTATAAAATCCAACTTCTTAAAGTTGTTTTATAATTGAAAAAATTTGTCAATAATATTTCGTAATTATGTATACATATATGCAGTATTATATACTTCCGTACAAGAATGTTAACCCAACAGATCTATTTATGAACTTCCATGAAGTGTACCTACATTGTATTAAATTCCGGGTAGCTCATTCCACCCTTAAAAAATATTTTTGTTGGAATTCACTTTAAAATTTCACATCCCCCCAAAGTGCGGGATACAAGGGATGTAATTTCCCACAGCCAGAACCTGACAGCCCCAGAGCAGTTTATATTTCTCTGAGTTCCATTTGAAAACAAAATAATTCCACGTGGGAAGGGAAGTTGCACTCGGAAGCGTTCAGATACACCGGGTGCCCTGCGACCATCCAGAATTACACGTATCAATTCCCGAGGTCCCGGAGCTCAATTAAAAGAAGTAATACCCGACAATATACTTTCGAGTTTCCGGTGCTCGTTGCTCCAGTGATTGTTCCAAGATTCCCTGGACCCTCCAGCTATAAATTGCTCCGGTTACGCGAGCTTGTTACTTGCAGGTGCTCATGTCGATTGCATCAGGTAAAACCATATGGGCCCCAAATCAATGGTGCTTCCGATATTTTCACCCTTCAATCGTATCGAAAAGGGGTGCGGATCCAGACGTTCCCGACTCCCGACTCCCCAGAGGAGTGCCTTCGGTTAATCGAGTCATAATCGACAGGAGAGGATAAGAGTTCGTCCTGAAATGCTTTTAATCGGGCAACCGGATTGAACCGAACCGAAAAATCCTTGGGGAGGAAAAAGGCTTTATACAGCCCTTAGAACCATAGAAGGACATTGCACTTGAATCCGGCCACCTATATAGAAAAATATAATACAAATTCCGATAGCATGGAAATGAATCACAAATCATAACGACTGTAGCCTTGGCCAACATATAACGTCTGTCTCCAGGAGGAAGGAATCACGTGAAGGAATTCTAAAGGGACACGGCAAACAGGAAGAAAACCTTACCGACAGGCAAGAAATGTTTTGATTTATGCTGAATCGAATTTCGGACAGACGAAAAGAAATTTATGATTTTCCCTCCTGTTTGCCCTGACTGCGCAGGGAAACACTTTTACAATTTTGGTCACGTTGCCACCGCAAGAAAAGGGAACAGGGGGTAGGATACAAGGACAACGTTTCTCGTTGATAGACGATTTCGAATTATATGAAACAAGACCACCATGGCCTCAGATGTTAACTTCTTCAATAATTTTATTAGCACTTCTCCGTTTCTCGCCAGGACGCGTTGTCCTCAGGCGCACCGTGACAGTTGCTTTTATCAGCGGTCCTTCGTCCTGGTTATTAAAGTGTCCTGTAAGCACTCAGAGTGCGGGGGAGGGACGTTTTCAGCAAACAAACCGCATGCGAAATTATATGTTTCCATTGTTTTACAGTGCCGAGGGACTGTTATTTTTTTACAGGCGCTCTGTCAGCCCTTATTCCAATTTAGCGGAAGGATCGATATATGCTGCGCTTACCTTCCTCCTTTCTCTATGCTTACATTTTATGCTACACATCCAATATCATTCAGAGAATGGGATAATGTAAAAGAACATGTAAAAAAAAATTAAAACCGATTCCAAAAAATCCCAAGTAATAAAAAAATAAAATAAAGTATATTAAAAGTCCTCTGCTGCTACTTTCATCATAAAATAGAAGACTTTCCTAGATTTTGGATGTCGGCGTGAAAACCTGACTGATATTAAACCAATACTAGATAATCAAGAGAATCTCATAACACCATTTTTTTGAAATTTTCAAATTTTTTTAAGCCTTAATGAACGTGTTTAGAAATTATTTTAATTTTTACAGGCGAAAAATGGACCAACAATTACGTCCATTTTGCAACTTTTTTTCAAAGTCGCCTAATTTTCTTAATTTTGAATACTTTTTTTTTTCATTACGGGTAAAGATTTGTATTTTAGTGTCTAAATTAATATGTATTTTTTGATTTTATTTTTTCCGACGATCCAGCGGTGAATTATGATACGAGCTGATTTCCACCTTTTTCTATCTTTAAAAATGAAAAATTTTGCACAATAAAAAAAAAATTTTGTTTTACAATCTATAATGATGTAAAATTATGTGTAAAACATATTTTGTTTATATCTATTAAACTTTTTTTGAAATCTTCTCTCAAAAAACGTGTTTATTTTACTCAAAATTCCCGATGTGTGGCCTTAAAAATTTATTTTTTTGCCTTAGGTTTTTATGGTTCCCGAGGTACATGCCCGCTCGTTTAGGTAGTAAAAAAAAGGCGTTCGGCAAGAAGGGCTCTACAGCCGCCACTTTGTATCCAAAATTGAATAAACTATTTTTTTACATGCTTATATGTACTCTCTTTTACCTTTTTTCTCAAAATAAATTATCAAAGTATTACGTTTTTTTGTGTCTCTAGAGGGGTATACGTAAGTCAGGTTTTCGCACCGACTTCAAAAATCTAGGAAAGTCTTAATATAATTATTTTCGACTTTTTGGGGCTTGGGACTCTTTAGAATCGGTTATATTTTTTTTAACAATTTATCTTCTTATAAATAAATGCCAGGACAATTATCTATTTTATTTAGATTTACTTCTCTGTTTTGGCGCTCCTTGGCCCCTCAAGTTTTTCATACATATCAGTGTACCCCCGGACAATTTTAGATCTTAGATCAACAGAATAAAAAAACAAAAATAATATTTGGGTGCAATGGACAACTTCCTCTTTTTTGGAAATCGGTTAAAAATGTGTCTTAAGCGTCATAACATGATAATATTTATTAACCCTTAACTGACACTTGACAGTCAGATTGACTTCAATTTATTTTAATTTATGCTTTAAATTGTTTAAGAACTTAACGAAGATTTTTAATTTCATGATGAGTCTAACTCTTTATTGTATTTTAAGGGTTTAAATTTTTCAAGGGAGGAAACTGAAAATAAAAATACTTACCACTTTAAGTCTTTTAAAAATTCTTGAATTTCGTTTTGGAGAAAAAACTGTCAGACGTACAAAGAGACTTACATAACTCTGAGCGCAATTTATTGGTGGAATATAAAATGGAAATCAGAAATATAAAGGATACAATGAAAACGAAATAAATTACTTCTGTACCAATTTACGACAATAATTTTTAGGAAAAATACAAAAGGAAAATTACTCACTTACTTTTACGCAATTTTTCATCGAATTTCCGCGGGAGGACAGTTTCTATGTCACGCCAACACAACTCGTGAATTCTCGGAAAATCATCGGAAGGGGGGAATGATCGGTTCGACAGTCTCCAGCCAGGCCCCGATAATTGTTAGTAGGAGTTTAGTTTCTCTTCGCGGTCCGCTGCCATTGTCCTCCTCCCGAAAATTTAATTGAAATAATTAAAATAAATAGTGTTACGGCCTCACAAAAATAATTCAACCTGTTCAGAAATCGGAAAAACGTCGGGAGTGCGCGAGTGGGTAGTTTTTTATTAAAATATGTTCGGCTTTCTCGTAAAAATGTAATTTCCTTTGTTCTAATTTGGACAGATTTTCGTAGGTTCTTTGGTTGTAAAATTTTATTTCTTTTATATTCTTTTATTTCTGGATAAAATTCCTATTAAAAAACTTTAATATCTCGGAACTCGCATTTTGGGTATTTTTCATTGAGTTATGTATGTATGTATCTCGTGAAAAAAGGTTTTTGAGGAGCTGTGGCGACTCGTCAATTCGTCAATTCTCGTCGAACGATCGGAAGGGGAAAACGGTTGGTGCGGCAGTCCCCTGCCCTGCCATGACCCGAGAAGTGTCAAACGCCTCCTCAGTGGATTTTCGCCTCCAAGAAATTTGATTGAAATTATTTAAAATAAATAGCTTTAAATATCATGGAAATGTAATTCAACCTTTTCTAAATCCGGGACAACTTCGGGAGTGCGCGAGTGGATAGTTTTTTTTTATTAAAAGGTTTCCCGGTTTCTTCCAGAAAATCGTTTCCTTTTTTGTTTTTTAGTTTTCGCAGATTTTGGTGAAGTGAATTCGCTCGTTTAATCGTCCCTTAAATTTTTACGGAATTCTGAGTTGAGGCAGTCGCGTACCTATACCGTTGTGTTTTTTTTTTTCCAATGAACCTTTTTGGTCAGAGGCAAAGTCAACTTTAATATGGTGAGTGATTTTTTTTCTATCTCTATTAATTTAAATTTAACTCCATCTATTAACGCTGTCTCTATTAATTTAATTTTTACTATTTAACCGCAGAGGTGAAACCCGGCAATTTGTGAATTTTTATTATTATTATTATAACAATTGGGAATAAAAATCCTCGTTTTTCTGGTGGGAAAGGTAAACTGAATTGTTTGTTTGTGAGAAATTTTTAGCATTTTCGTAATATTTATTCAAATATTTTAAATGTAAATTGCTTATATCTGAATGGAAAAGACATACATACATACATAATATATATTTTTACAATTTTAATAATAGTTAATCTCTTATTGTACATTTTGCATTTGTCTTTAAATCACTAGAGGATTTGACGGACTTTTTTATAACTATGTATACTTAATGTGGTATGATAATATGTTAATATAACAGCAATTTTCTCTTTCGTGGATTAGTTTTTGCGTTTTCTAAGGTACGAATTATGTACTAGTATTATTCCAATATTTTTCTGATTAAATAATTTGATTCTGATTTCGATGTTCTCCACGCAATCACTTCATAATTTTATTTTTTATAATATTTCGAATAAAGCTAAAATAATAAATTGGATCCTCTGTGTATTAGGCTAAAAGAAAAATGAGAGATCAGATATTGCCTATTTAATTGTTAAACTTGAATAGCAGCTCAAAACTGTATAGAAAGATTTTTAAAGTAAATATCTACCCCAATCTACCTCAGCCCCCGATGGGGCCAACCGTTTTTTCAGAATTATACTCCGTTTTTTAAATATGTTGGTTAATAAACAAATTATGATTCTATGAGTCTATGGATATTACAAAAATTTTTCTCTTAGTATTACTATATACCTAGGACAACGGTTTTGTACCAATGTGTTATCCGCTTCAAGATAGTGATTAAAATATCAAATTATTTCAAATGACCTATTCGAATTCTGGATTCCTTTTCCCGATGATTGAAACACGACATCAAACATTTTAAAGGACATGTTTTCAGATAAAAGTAAGGAATAAATAAAAACGGCTAGACTTAAATGAAATTTTAGAGCTGCGAAATTATAAAATAAAACACATACCTTAATAGTGATTATTCTTGAATTAAATCGAGTGTTGGGAGAATAGAACTGCTTAAGTTGTCCAGAGAAAAATTTGTTAAAGCTAGTATATTAAGTTAAAGTGTTGTGTTGAAACTTATTTATCATAACTTTTTTCTATACGTCTTCTTCTATTTGAAAGTATCTGACAAATAATTATTATCGCTCCTAATAGAAATGTATAATTTAATCTATTAAAGGTGTTATTAAATTGGAGGTGCCAGAATTGTAGTTATTCTTAGTTTATGACCGTTTTGCTGCAAAAAGATTGAATTTTGCCAGGTAGATGCGCTTTATCTAATCACAGCATAATTAAAATATTTAGTGTGACCTGGGCTCATGGAAGTTTTGATAGAACAATTTATATGCAAATGAATTACAATATTTCGATAGTTTTAGAAAGGAAAGTCATCGTGCATATAGAGAGGTGTGTCCGGCACTAGAAATTTTCCAACATATTACCAATGCAAATGTATGCATTTTTTTCGCAGCACACTTCCTCACGAGTTATGATGAATTTTTTATTGCTAGTTCGAGTGTTCAAAGTAAGATAGAAAAGCGGAGAAAGTTTCTTCCGCAAGTACCACCTACATGTGCTGCTCGAGTGCAAAGTAAAAACTCCGGAGCAGTCCCATAAATTTTGGCTATGGCACTGAATAATACCCCGTGCATAAATTTCGCTAGCCAGTTTTTTCGGTGGTTGTCCTGTTTTTTTTTTCGTCCTTTTTGTAATTTTTGGAACCAATAAATTTTAAATACATTTTCTCCTGTACCTTTAGCGCAATCCTTTCACCCATTTAAAGTGAAATTTTCCGCATGGAATATTTTATGCGTTGCAACTTACGACTCGAATGAGCTTTTGTAATTAAAAAGATTAAATAAAGGAGGCAGAAAATTATTAATGGCCGCTGGCATTTAATTGGGTCTGACTTTGCAGGTTCGCCGGAGAGAGCTATTGAAAATTTGCAAGCAACTGCAACTTTTCAGTGCCTGCAGAATGTAATCACTTTTTCATGAAACGAAATGCTTACGATGGCAAAATTCTCAAACAAATTATGATTACTATTATTATTTTTTTTCTTTTTTTGTGTATTTCATTCAAAACGTGCAACGTAATTTTTACCAACAGAAATTGCAGCAGCAAATCACCAGATTGTCAACTATCATAAAATAGAATTACCTCAAAAGTTGTAAAAAGGAGTTCGTTGAAAGAAATATAAATAACATGAAAGTACCCATAATGGTCCTGACCTGTCCACTTTGTCAGAGGTGTCAGCTTGTATATAAAAATTGGGTTTCCTCCCCCTGTCCGTGTGGAAAACACCTTTCCAGGACCTGTTCGGCCTTTCGAGGTGCAGCTTTTCATGGCACGACAGGTAGAATGGAGTCATTACGTGATAAGAATTTTTTTTTCGACAAGGAGAAATCGTAATTCGATATAAGAGATATGAGTGCCTTGTATAGGTTCACATATTGCGAGCAACTTCCTGAAGGAAACGTCCCGGTCCCGTGTGGCTGTATGTCGATTAGGGAACATTGGAGAACCTTCGAAAAGCTGCACATTTTTCATCGGGATATGAAAGGATTTTCTTGCTAAAGATTCTTTTGCTTTTTTTTTAAACTTAGGGCAGTTATTTGAGGGGACCAGAATCCTTAATGATTTAGAAAGCCACCGGACAAAATGATTTAAAAACGTAATGGTGTAGAAATAAATTCATATTTGCCACTTGTAAAATCAGTTATATGATAGTGTAACATGTTCAAATTTATTACTGAAATATCAAAATATAATGTTATCTTTAATAAATACATAGATTAATTTTTAATTTACATAAAATCAAATTTGATTTTACAACAAAATGAATGCATGATTGTCATATCTTATTGTACGTTATCATTTTTTAGATATATTACACATATGAAAATATTTTCATTCTGTTCTTTTTAATATTTTTCTATTAATTGATTACAATTACTAATTAATAAAATAATAATAATAATATAATAAAAGCCTAATAATTTCTCATATTTGTAAAATTATAATATACATATTATAATTAAGTATATACAAGTAATAGATCTTCTAAAACTAGCGAATCAAATGTCTTTAAAATGTTTTAAACAAAATCGTGTTAGATTCAAATTTATTTAGGGTTTTTAATATTTACAAATCAATTTTTACTTCTTTTGAATGTACAGAACATTTTTTTGAGATAGATGTATATTAACAGAGGTATGCCGATCAACGCTTGTTTTTAAAATCGGACTTATATTCAGTTTCTAAAATTGAACCGATTATGTTGCAGTTTGATAACTATTTTGTTGTTATGTTTAATGGTTGATAATATTAGGATAAAATTGTGGCAAATGGCATCTACACGGTGGCAGCTTTTACTTCTATTTTAATCTCTGACGAAAGAAAACTCTTATAATTAAACTAATTTAACTTACTATTTACAATGATTCCATTTTTTAAGTACATAGATTGTGTTGAAATCTAATATATAGTAAGTTAGAAGTTCACTAAATTATTTAATTCCTCTCACATTTCTTTCCATTATTCGTGCTAAAGCAGAGAATCTGAGTGGTGTGAAAATGAATTTCAGAATATGTTGATTGCATTAAATAATGTATGGTTGTGTTAAAAAATAGGTTAATTGGGCACAATGTGAGGAAAACAAAGGCAGGTAATTATAAATATCCTCTTATTAATGTTATAATGCACTACACATGACTGAAGTCAGCACTTGGGCAAACACACACAATTTAATTTGAACTGTGCCAGAAGGTTGCGTCAAACGTTGTTAGGGACTGCATCTGAAATATAAAACATACTTTCTCTCTAGTGCTGTGAGAAATTTCATAGAATTCAACCTACAATTCGAGTAAACCATTCAAATTTACGTGTAAACATTTTTTTATTCCGAATAAATCATTTTGCCCTAAAAAACACAAACATTTTGCAGCAAACGACGACGTCACGTTAAATCTGCACTTGTGCTGCCCGCAGAAATAATAAGCTCAGCAGCAGTGACACACACACATCAGGAAATAAACAAAAAGGATTCATAATTAAAATTCGTGTCGCACTTGTGTAATAGAACGAAGCTCGTAGTACTGCCATAAAGTCCTTGCGAGTAGCAACTTTAATCCTTTTCATGGATTTGTGGTTTACTGGTGTAGAATTTATTCGCGAGTTTATGACTACTTCATGCTGCCGTATGCAAATTTTTAGGGGTCCCACTCCACTAAGTTAGCGCTTAAAGTTACGAGCTACAAACACTTGCTTGATTTGTTGATTTCCTTAGCGCAAGTTGGCCCCCCTTAAAGAGCACGTAAAATTTCTTTTGGTAAAGATAAAGTGCGTGTCGCGAGGCTTTCTTTTATTTGTACGACGTTAAAGGATTAGAACGGATTTAAGTAACAAGAGCAATAAAGGGGGATGTAAAATCAATTTACGGAGGTGTTGACGTATTTGACTCTAGATTGGTCTTGACAGATTTAACAACTTCTACGATTAGCTTACCCAGTCGGTTTATTTAATCCTATATACAAAATTGTTCCAGATCCTGACACGTGCCCATATTCAGAGAGTTATAATCTAACAAACGTGCGGCCACTTTATACTTTTAGACGGTGGCTTAGACGTGCATATGTATGTGGCAAAAATCATACATATACGTGGACTAGGCATATTCCCAATTCAGCACAAAGTTTAGAGTTTGAACCTTCCAGTCCTCTATTCGATCCCTTCGAAAACTTAAATTATTGAAATTTCTAAAGGGGAAGAAAATTATTTTTTTTATGAACTTTTAAATTAAATACTACTACAAACTAACTTCGGCGTCCTTAGGAAATATAAAATTATTAAACTTGTGAATTTTGTTCCAAAAACCAAAAAAAAAAAGAAACGCAAATTGATTGTTACGATAATTATCAAACAAAATATATTTTCTAAATGTATTTCTAAAAGTTTTAATCCTTTGGTATGTGAAGCTACATTATTTAGCTTAAGTAACTTTTAATATTTTAATATATCCAAATATTTTCTCCATATCAAATTTAATCGAATCTATGGTTTCAGGTTTACGGGAATAAACCTATATTACCTGTTTCAATATAATATGTATTTCGAAGCAGCTTTCAAAAGTTGACGAAAATATAAAGTACTACATACATACATATCTCGACTTAAAAAATAGGCTAAGAATTATGCACATAAAATTTTGGCTTCAAGAATGTCACAATTGCAGATTTTGAAAGATTCCCTTGTAAATTGATGAGGAGATTTTGGAGATGCTGATTGTGAATCTATTTTCAAAATTGAAAAATTCAAAATGGCGACCTACATTTTTAAAATTTAATGAATTTTAATGAAACCAATTTGATTATAGTTTGAAACCGGGGATCTAACCCAATGAAATAATTTGAAAATAAAAATCGGAAAATTTAATTTGTCTATGTGAAATTTTATATTTTATCTGATAAATAGATATTTGAAGTTGAAATAATTTATTTTGTACTCATTATTTTATTGGATGAAAAATGTTCATGAAAATTTACGAAATGAAAAGCTGATTCAATTTTTATTGAGCATCCACGTGAGTCTGTTCCACTATCGCGGTGCATTTGTTTGATGCATACATATTTGTACATTGCGTTGAAAACAAACACAATTTTATTTTAAATATACGAAAACTCAAATTCGAGCAGTGAACGTAAGCAAGGGTTTAAATGGAAATAAATCAGCTTACGACTAAACTAACTTGAACCAATAACCACTTTCGTCTGTTTGCGTTAGCTAGAAATTTTTTAAAAGGTTTCACGATGCAGAAAACGAGGTGGAGTAGCCCTTGCAACAGTGTTCGCTTTTCATTCCCCGGAAAACTGCAATTTAAGCTATCAGCTGCAGGCAGCATATCCGCAAAACTCGTTAAAACCTTAAAACTCGTTGGTGGTCTTGATTCATTTGAACGCAAATTGAATGAACGTAAAAGTACGAAATGCCGAGATGAGCACTGTTCTTCTTGAATAAGTTACCTAGTGCCTCTAGTAATTGACTAGTAAGTATTTAATTCCACATTGACTCCCTGTCTCATTTAAAATTGAATTAAATAATTACACGATCGTTAATAATTAAATTGAAATAAGAACGTATATCCACGTCAGGTCGGCTTCAAAGAGAAATCTGAGTTCGTCCTCGTATTCCACTGAGTCAGAAATAAACTAACAATTTCCATCGCGAACAAGTAAATCTTAATTTCAAAGACTTACCTGAATAATTTAGAAGTACCAATTTTGTGTCCCTTGCCTTCAATAATAACACGCGTACAGCGATTGGACAACTTTCTGAAATTGTGCAAAATCTGGCTAAATTAAAAAGAGATTTTAGGCATTCCTGGCATCGTTCCAGTTGCCCAAAAAAGGTTGATTGTTTTCCACTGTATGTTTACTTGTCCTAAAAAAGATTAAAAACTTCAAAGGATTCCCTGCCGGTACAAAAGAGATACTTACAGCAGATTTTGATATTTATGCTGGGGAATGTGAGCTACTTAAACTTCAAAAAACTTTTAAAGTGGATGTCAAGTGATCTCAGGCTACCTGGCAACTGGAGCCAGGTTATTTTGGACATAAACAGACTTTAAAAATTCTTGAGAAGAACCCCATACGGCTATCATATTAACAAAGCAAGAAAGTAGCATGAATTTTTATATATAAATATGTATTTTAAAATTAATCGAAATAGGCATATTTAGCATATATCCAAAACTTTCCCTAGTTTCCCATAAATAAGATCATTATATAAATAGTCTAAGAGAAAGTATGTGATCTTTGCATACATTTTGATCGAATTTTCTCTAAAATAGATGGATTAAAG
Organism: Tolmerus cingulatus; assembly: GCA_959613345.1. Lineage (NCBI taxonomy): Eukaryota > Metazoa > Arthropoda > Insecta > Diptera > Asilidae > Tolmerus > Tolmerus cingulatus. Next base: position 23,250,787 of record OY390711.1, read on the forward strand.
ATTAAAGTTTCTCAAGAAAGAGCCGTACTTGAACGAAAGGAACTACGGAGACCTAAAATCCTTGGGGGAATGGACCAAGACACATTTTCCTAGCACTTCTTCAACTGCTCTTGTCTGGGTATAAGGCACACTTACAAACTTTAATGGAATAGATAAAAGAACTTTAGAAAGTTTCTTCCCTATTTAAGGAAAATTTTAAAACTAGTGCACTCTTTGGTATATGCTGCCGTTGGATACTTTATACGGTTGCCAGTTACTGAATTTTTTCAAAATACAATTTTTACATTGTGAATTCAAAATTTTTTTTAATTAGGTTGATTTATAAATTTGCTCTTTGGTAATTCAATGTTCTTTACTTTATCCTATAACTTTTGTCAACATACCAATATGCAAAATATAATAGTTATGCTGTCCAATAAAATAGGTATGTTTCTTATGCACTCTGAGGAAACTTTCAGTTTTACTGAGAAGAAAAATAAAGTAAGCAAATTTATGCAAACCATTCATTTCTTACCTTACTTAATTTCAAGGTATATTTTAATTGCCTTCTTCTCGGTGTGTGTATATAATTGGCAATAGCCTTGGAAAAAAGAGAAAGTTCTTGCACGCAATTTGAATTTTTTATGAAAAGAAAATCATTTTCTATCCAGCATAAAATTTTACAAGGCGGCACAAATTTTATTTTCAAGCGGTGGGTATCATAGAAATTGCTCATCACGCAAAACAGAAACAATTCAAGTGTCCGGAAACCTTTGCAATTAATAATTTTAAGAGGTGCGCTACACCGGATAGAAAAAATAAAGTAACAACGTCGTGTCCGTAGTTATTAATTATGATTTATGGCCTATAAAAAGCAGACATTAGCGGCCCTTAAAGTAAGATAAGAAGTAATTGCGGACATCGAAGGGAAACACTCCCCAAAAACACGAACAGTTTGTCTTTCGTTGATATCTGTTTATATGTGTTCTTCTTTAAATCAAATAATACAGAAAAAAGAGCTAATGCGAGTCCTTGATTTTAGATATGAAATTAGAGGTTGCTACCTTACCATTATTTTGGAATTTGGTATCATAAATTATATCTCATTAAAAGATATTGTAATATGCATAAATGTGATGTCCTTAATATTTAATTACATAAAACAACGACATTTATTATTTATTCTAACTCTAATGGAATATCGAATTAACCGGTATAAGTGGCACTACTGATGCTAAATATGATTAAATAAAATTACAAACAGTTTATAATTTCACAATATGGCTGTTCATTCACTAATTAAGTTAATTTTTAGTTTATATGTTAAACACACTTAACTATCATTAAATACATTCCATATATAGTTCATAGGTTGTTTTTGTGGCGTCCTTCCTTATCAAATTTTTTTATTTCGAATCATATTCGTTGCCAATTTTATGTTTCATTAAATACAAAAACTAAAAATTTGAAAGAGTAAATATGATTTTTGTACTGAGTTTATAATATTTTACCCCAAGATTCATCAGTTAATTCAAAATTCAGATTTTTGCTACTATACTTTTAATAATGTTGATTGATAATAAAGATTGGGTTTCATTCTATACAATTTGTTAGATAATTAGAGATATGTCCATCTTTTGAAATATGCATATGTCTAATCTATTCTAAGATGGCAATAACAATATATAACTAAAAACTCGTTTAAAATAAAACAGAAAATACAATTTTTTTTCAAAAAAGGCAAATGTTGATGTATTTCTTTTAACATTTTTGCTTTGTTTTATTCAAAAAAACTCATAAAGGTATTAAAAATCTTTACAAGGATATCTTGGAAAAATCAGGATGATATCTATTTAAAGCTAATGTAGGGACGATTATATGTAATACAACAAACTGTTTTGTCTGCGCCCTATGATAATATAATTTTTAACGTCTATTAGCAGGAATTCATGTTAAATTTTTTCAAATACATATACTATGTATATTCCTAAGTGTAGGTTTTATTTCCTTAGTTTTATAGAGATCAATTTTATTTTTTCATGACTGATTTATTTATAAAAACAGAATTTCTAAGCTAAGTCGATATAAAAAATTGATTAGATTTGCTTAAAGAATGCCGTGAATATGAGTTATGAAGAGAAAGATCCCTGAACTGAACTTAATACGAGTATATTTTAATATAATCATTACTAATTATTACTTATAATATAGAGATAATACAATATATCGATTCAAATTAATAGATAAAACGCAAACATTTTCAGTAAATGGTATTTTCCGGTCAGTCAGTAGATTTTGTAAACATTTGTGGTCAATTAAAATATTGCAATTTGTTAACCATATTGTGAACGTAAGTCCTTTTTTTTTTGGGCCGTCGTAAAATATGTTGGTCCTCGGTATAATTTATTATCCTAAAATTGTGCGTGATCAAAATTTAGTAATCACAAGCTTCCCGAATAATGAAATTGCAAATCGAACTGATTTTCCGTTGCCGAACGTGGAAAACATATTGCCTCATTATGGAGGCGCTGAAAATGCTAATCCAATCCGCTCAGTTAAGCATTATATTAAATGTAACGAATTAATTAAAGGAATAAAGAGACTACGCACCAGTAAAACTCCCGGTTAGATTTTAGATTTAGTTTCCGGGATGTATGGTCATTGCGTCGTCCGTGAATTCGAAAATGGCGGCATAACACATACGTTTTAGAAAAAAAAAATCCCGGCGTTAATCCACGGCAGAAATTTGTTAGTCCAGGGGCTGCGATTTGATTCCTTCAGCCGGGGGTGCCATCAAAGGGATCCCTGCGGCGGGCGATCAGTGCCAGTGGTGTCGGTCTGATTATTCGCAAATAAATCTCGGCTAAATATATGCAAATTTAGATACACAACCGCCGAATAATAAAATCGGCTCATCTGTATGGACGACGAGGTGGAACTAATTGAAGTTCATAATTATTTGCCAGTTCTGAATATTTATTACATTGCAGTTTGTCCAACAAATGGGCATTGCAATTTGTTTTTATGATATGGTCGCGAGATACGATAATTTACTGCGATTGTATTTGCTATATTTTGGGCGAGTATTTGTGCCAAGTGCCGCATACGACCTGCATGTGCAATTTTGTCGAGTCAATCGATATTTAATTTTGGCCTTTTGCAGATAATCTGCGGTTCCAGCTTAGTCGATTCCACCTTATGCATCCCAAAATTCAAATTTTATTAAAAAGGACATTCAAACAAAACCTTAAACACAAAAGCAATGTTTAATTCAATTATGGCTTAATTTTACGTCAGGCAGGGAGGCTCGCGCAGTTCCATTAACGAATAATTAGAGCCAAGTTCCGGAACAATGTGAATAATGGGCATATCTAATAGAATCACAGAGAGGGACTACTGTTTCGACAAACTCAGTTTTCGTCGCGTATTTTGTTCAAATTTCGTTTGGCTTAAGGGCAATTCGGAACGCCATTAAATACACCCATAAAGATAAAGGGGGTTCCCTTCCAATCAATTAGGCAATATCCGCTCAATTAATCATCGGTTCCGGCAGGATTTTTTGACATCTGACTATGGGCTCACATCTCATTCAGAAGTTCCACGGTTAATAAAACTTATATGTGGCCGACCCTAAGATTTGTTGCTGTTGGTTTTTATGCTCTGGCTGAATCATTTTTTATTCCTGGCAATCAGGCAGAAAGCGAGGAAAATAGGTCCGGGGTCTGGGCCGGGGGTCATTAAAGTGCTGACTTCCCATTGGCCCCTTGGTGTCCTTGTTGGCCCTCCCCTCCCTTCCTAGGCTCAGTCCGCAGCCTGCTCGCCAACTTTTCACAAACTTTGGACATTACTCATGCAAAGAGCTTTATTGACTTTTACAGAATTCTTCGCCGTTGTTCTGTTTTCAGCTTTATCGGATTTTTATTAATGGTTCAACTTTTTCTTGCGACTTTGTCGTCCTTCGGCCACCACTTCTGCAATTCGACTTGCCCTATACTATACCATTTCCCCATCCCCCCACCCCTACTCCTCGTCAAACCGCACTTACATCGTTCTAACAACACACCATAGAACGCAGCCTAAATTGAGCCCCAGCAAAATACACGAAACATAATAAAATTTGTAATTTAAATGAGGACCTCGCCGTTTTTAAGTTATGTTTCGTACTTTTGTCTGTGCCATCCGTGTCCACCAACGTCGTGAATTCAATTTGCATTTATGGAATTGATTTATTTAATTAAGTACACACGGGGCCGGTCTATGCACTAGCCAGCCGGGCCCAGACCTGGATGTTATTTATTATCGCAGATAAAGAATTTTAATTAACTGTCAAGAATGACAGCAATTTTGTTCGAAAATTGAAAATTAATGTCCTTAAATTATATTTTCCAATCTTGTTCGGAGAGCTGAACTTAATAGAATTCCACGAGATGGATGGCTGAACGCTTGACGCGAGTGAGCGCGACAGAATTAAATCCATTTCATTTTAAGGTCGTATTCAGGACTTTATCTAATCATAGATGTGTAGGTATGCAATTATACGTCCTTACCAACACTTTATTGTGTCATTATATGTATGTATACAGGATGACACCACACAAATTAATTTACGTTATAGTTTTTATCTTGAATCAATTGCATAAAACCATGTCGTGAACTCAGTAAACAATATATTGCTTCTTAAATTCGTTTTTGGAAGTAGTTACTACATGTAAATTCTGGTTACTGACGAACAAAAGCAATTGAGTCCATCCTACAACATTTCAATTTTGAACATCTCTTTAGGTTAAGTATAAAAAATCGAATTTTAGGAACGTTTACGTATTTATTTTTTATTTCGACAAACAACAAAAAAACCTAATTATAAAACCTTATTTAAGAAAAAACATACATACTAATCAGATCAATATTAAAGGATAAAAAACTCTAGTGCCAACACAAACTAAAAATTGGTTTAGTAACGTTTTTCAATATTAAAATATCATTTTTTGTTTTAGTCGTCTAGTTTTAATTTTCAAAATATCAGTGTCTAACTTCCTTTATATCGCGGTGTTTACAAAATTTGAATATCTATTATTACGAATAACAAATAATTATTAATTATTCATTGATTCTATAAGTAATCAACTTATTTTGAATTATAAGAAAACATTGTTTGAAACGGTAAGGATAGTAAGGATAAATTATTATTATTAACTCAAATTGACACTAGGATGCATGAACAGTTTGGAATATTCTTTGAATATACAGCTCGGAAAGGGTATTTGAGTTAAGAAAATAATAAATTGTAAAGGAATCGATTTTCATTAAAATTTTATTACGAGGCCTATTTCTTTATATAGGAATGATTTTTTAATATACATTATATCGACATATTATACATACCTTCAGAAATACGACCTTATTTGAAATAATAGATAATAAGAAAAAGTTATATCATGCCTTTTCTTATATTGCGCACACCTTTGAGTGTGAACCATGACCAAAGCTAATCGATCTTTTCCCCGGGGCCCAGCATATGTTCGCATAAGATGATATGGACCATGCCTAATTAAACCCCATGAAATCAAATCAATATTGTGCCCACGAGGCGTGTTTTCTCGAACATCTGATATAATAAAGAGGACAAGTATTTGTACTGATTGGCCATATTATTTTGGGAAGTGTATCTGAAGTGTTACATCTTTGAGTAAGAGCATAAAATATTCATAAATACAGGCTTAGGTATATCTTATTCACAGACTATTCCAGTTTAAAGGCAATACAGTAGGAAAAAGTAATACATACATATGTATATGTTGCTAAAATATTAGGTTTCTGGAAAACAATTTATTTTCGTATTATATTACAGTAATATCAAATTTGTTACGTATAGTTATAAAAATATTCTCTCTTCAAATTCTGATGGAACTTATTTTATTGAATTTGTTCTATGTTATTGTTACCTGGAGAACAAACTCTCTCTGGCACTTTAAAAAGGAAATAAATAATTTCGATGAATATAAAATACATGTCTATATGTTTATAAATATTATTTATATATTCGTTTTGTGTGCATGGACGAATACGACAGCAAAATTCGGAATATAATCTTCTCTCCAAACTAAGGTTTCAAATTTAGTTTATTGGGTACTCACTCCTCTCGATCTTAATCCAAAATAGACAACTACGTTTAAAATTTTGTGGAACAGAAAGACCAGAATATGAAATATTTGAACGATGAAATAAAAAGGAATAAAAGGCGAACTATAGTTAGAAAGCTTGCCTAAGCCTATTTTTTGAAAATAAAAGTTACAATGTGTCATAAATTTCACAATTTTGCTCTAAGTATGTATGTATATGAGAAAACATATCGATATATTATGCGATCCCTTCATTGAGAATTATATTACGAAACTCTCGTGAATTTAACATAGATTGAAATTGCACACAAAATACGATTAACGTATAAACAAACATCCATAGTACGAAAATAATCACTCACGAATACAAAAAAAGTGTTATTTTCTCACATTTCTCCGTTTGCAATTTCAAGCAATGAAATTGTAAATAGGAACTCCCATTTTTAATTGTGCATTCCAATTCCAATAAAACATAGACAAATTTTGTTTGAAACAATTTTTTCAATTCGTTACAGGGAGTGCCAGGGAAGAATGTTTTCCAGGAAAATTGAATTTTCTCGGAACTCTTTTGACAATGGAAAATATCCAGAATGACCGTAATTCAAAAACGATATTTATGGGAAATGAAATTTATTTTCCAATTTTTCGAATTATATTTTCTTTCACAAATCTAAAATAGAATTATCACGAATGAAAACTTAAAATTCCGAAAAGAATAAAGACTAACATTTTCGTGCGAATAACTCTGAAAAGAACTAATACAATTATTCCATTTATGACATAGAGATATACATACATACATATATTTATAAAGTTATTAATTTAATGTTTCTTATCTGTCCAATGCGGCCACTTGGTAATTATTTTAAATAACGCTTCACCAGGGCTATCAGTGTTTCTCAGTTGGCGGGCACCATAAAGTTTGTAGTTTGGAGCAATTACTTTTAGGTAGACACCTTCTTCAATTAAAAGTTGTGCATTTCGTAATTGTTGCTGCGATGGTATGACGTCATCAAACTTTCCTATGAAACCAATACCAATTGAGCGATTATTGTAAAATTTTGTGTGTTCCCCTTTTTTGAACCATCCTCGACCTTCGTAGAGGTCTCCATCACCACCACTCAGAAAATTGTAAGGAATATCACTTAAAAATGGGGAGCAGTTCATTAGATTATTTTGAAGTGCCCGAATGTGTTGTAAGCATTTATTCTATAAATATATTTTAAATATTTGTAATGAAAACATTTTTGATTTTAATGTCTAATTAATACTGTAGTGTTACAAATTTCTTGATTTGCTGTGTGTGCGATTATAACCATATCAACAGGAAGTTTGAGATCTGGTATATCTGGCTTTGGTGATTGTGGTGACCACTCTTTTCTAGAGTGAATTCTAATCCGCTCTTTAGAACTTAAAATATAAGAAAACGGATAGAGTAGTTATCAATATATGTATTAATATTTCTAAATTAGTATCATAATTTTGTTTCCAATCCGTAATAAGCAAAATTTATAATTTTTTACTTACCTGGGTGTCGCTGGATGGTATAAAGGGACAGGCGATTGGTTTGATGTTAGAATGATGCTTGTGGCAATAATAAGTGCTATTGCAATAAAAATCAGGACTACCGTAAATATAATTACTTTTAAATGCATCATACCATATTGCCATAATAGTCTTGATTGTATTTTCACACCTTTTAAGTCAATAAAATTAATTTTTAACGCTAATAAGTTTATAACAACTAACCTGTATCGGTATTCTGAGGGTTTTCCATATTATTTTGTTAACGAGATTTTGTTTTAATTTTAAATAAACACAATTTCCCACTGATTCCTGAATAATGAAAATTTACATTAAAAGTTTAATTCAACCGGAACATTTTGTACTAATTTATTAAAATCTATTACTTGCATAGAACTTGCTTTAATGAGGTTCACAAAAACAATAAAATTGTGAGCAAACCTTCTGATATTATAACTAAATATGTGACTGCTAATTTGGGTATAATGATTATGCGATGCCATTTTTGATAAGAAAAATAATGTTATCAAATTAATTAAGTGAAATTTATTAGGATAGCACTAATTGTAGCGATAAGGTGAATACGAGTACGTGGGTATACTTTAAGGTATTCCACACATTGGAAATTATGGGATAGCTAAAATCAAATCAAATCAATAAATTTGGTATAGAAATATGTATATGAAATCTCAGTATCTACGAAAATGTAAGCCGCATATTAACTTTACAGGGATTTTATTTAAAAATATGAATTTTATTTATTTTTATTTATTTTATTTTATTTCTTTATTTATTTATTTACATCTTTACTTTTATTAATTAATCGCGATGTAATTGGCAATAATGTCAGTTGTGTACAAATGATAAATTTTCGAAAATCTACGGCCACTTTTCATAAAAGAGCCTTTTTTAGCATATAATGGGTGTAAGGTTTTGAATATACAGAAATACCGTTCATTTGAATAGTATGTGTATTATTTATTATTATTATTATTTTTGTTTGATTTAATGCAGTTATCTTACTATTTTTATAGGATTCGTTATATTACTCAGTAATTATTTTCAACATATTAAAAATTGATGTTAAGTAAATAGGTATTTATTCTATCTTTTCCCAATGAGGCCATTTTGAAATGATGTCATATAAAGCCTTTCCTGGACTCTCGGATTTGGGAACCACCTGACAGGCACCATAAACTTTGTACATTGGAGATAGGTGTCCCTGATAAACACCTTCTTCAATTAAAAGTTGCGCAATTCGCAGTTGTTGTTGCGGAGGTTCCACGTCCGTAAATGTTCCTGCGAAACCGATAGCAATCGAACGATTATTGTACTTATCGCCAGAATGTGCACCTTTTTTAAACCAACCGCGACCCTCGTAGGCGTTTCCATCGCCACCAACTACAAAATTATATGGAATATCATTAAATGGTTGGCAAGGATTTGTCATAGAAAATTTTTGCAAATTCCGAACGTATTGAAGGCATTTTTCCTGAAGAAAAAATTATATAAAACTTACAGACACAAAATTACTATATGTTTTAAATAATTAATACCGTAGTTGTGCAATTTTCACCATCAGCTGAGTGCGCAATTATCACTATTTCGACAGGAAGTTTTAGATCTGGATTGATTATTCCTGGCTTCGGAGGTACTGCAGACCATTCTTTTCGGGAATAAATTCGTATCAGGCCATTCGGATTTACGGTAGTAGAAGGGGGTTCACTATTATAACAATTACAAATTTATTACTAACTTATTTAGTATTAACACTAAACATGGAAAAATGTCACCTTCTTTAATATAGTCCCTGAAGTGCACATTAAAGGTAAATTTTAAAATATGTACATATGTAGGAACAAATAATTAACATTCTGCACTCAGAAGGAAATTTTTTTAATAATTAATATTAATATAATAATTATTAGTTTCCGGTAAAAGCGTAGCATTAACAGAAGCTTTTGTTAATTTATTTAATTCCTAGCTCAGTTGATGATAATTAAACACTAAAGCCATGTATAATAAATAAAAAGCACATAAGTAAACCTTTTGCACGTGTAGTGGATATAACAAAATTTTTTTTCACGAAACTAATTTCAATGGTTATTTGATAACGATTTTGATCAATGGTAGATACTTATAAAATTTACCTGGAAGTTTCTGGTGGGAAAGTTAGAAGTGGAGGTTTATTCGATGTTAAAACAATAACCGTACCCATCATTATCACCAAACAAATTATTGTGAATAATATTATAATACCAATTTTTTTATAATATGAACTGGAAGAATTGCTTAACTTGTGAAATAGTCGTGATTTCGCATCAGAGTTGACACCTTTATTGTAAACTAGAAAATATAAGAAATAATTAAAAAAAACACTTTCGTTAAATTCTACCACTAACTTTTTTCATCATTTGGCGAAGTTTCCATGATTTTTGTGGTGTTAACTAATTTAATTAACACAATTATTTAAGTTGGTAGCAATTGGTAAATTGCACCAAAGTTTAAATTTAATTTATTTATGCAAATTTAGTCACCATTTGTAAGCACTGCACCAATTTGGAGACAACTTACTTCCGCTAATAATTGTAATCAATTCGAACTGGTCGACGAATCGGCAGGAAGAATATATCGGAAAGCTTTCTGATAATGGCTATAAATATGAATGCTAATTTGGGTACTCCGATAATGATTAATTATGTGATAGTGTTTGTGATAAGCAAATTTTGGCTAAGCGTAAAAATGAATTGTGGACAATGTAATACCACGAAATCTCAATTGTTCCAACATAATTTATCCAATTGATTATGTGTACATTAACATTTCGTAATGCAGTAATGATTGCATCCATATTGTGTTTTATCCTTCGCTTATTTTGTTTAACTTGTTTGATTAGAACTTTACATATGTATTACTAGCTGTGCCCGAGAATTTGTTCGCTCGAGCTTTATAAAGTGGTATTAAGCCTACTAAAATTATTAAAATATAAATATTTATAACTGATTCAAATTTCAAACAAATTCAGAAAATAAGTAAGTTTATCGAATACATCATCGAAAAACCGATCCTAATATCTTTTACCTACTTTTTATATATTTACATAGAAAAAGATATTTAATAATTACATTCTTAACTTAAAATCAAACAAAGGACAATAGAGAAACTAGAAAAGGGACATTTATAAAGGATATAGTTAAGGTTGTTTGAACTATTATTTGACTCACTTTTTAATCTCTTTGAATAATCCATTATTTTGTAACAAATTGTGGATAATTTTCAAAACTCGCTATTTTGTACTTTTGAAACTTATTTTTCCTGAAAACGTGATGAGATGGGACATTTTTTTATCTGAATTCGTAATTTATGGAAAAATCTTCTAAAAATGATATATCACTTCAGCAAAATTGTGCTGACCAGTACTAAGGGCTTTAATTTTGAAATGTAAGAAACTGATAAATTATTTATTTATGGTACATCATATACACACACTCAGAAAAATGCAAAATATCATACAAATCTGCTTAGTATTATTACAGTTTCCGAGATTACTCTATAAAATTATATATAAACACATGAAAAACTGAAAATGTATAGTCTTTATAAGCACGTGGAGTTATAAGGTCTTTATTGGTAAATGAATTATTCTAGCCATTTCTCAAATTTCCGAGATTACCACCAACGTAACGTAAAGATTTGAAATAAGGACAAAATTAATTATGTCTGTCAACAAATCAAATCCATCTTATCTTTTTGAATCTTTTTCTCAACTAATGGAATTTGGTATTTAGGTAGATACTATTTTAACCAGTAAACCTTCATCTGCAGAATTCAAATATGTATGTCAAATTTATTGTTTACTGTGATATTTCAGGGAGATATCTGTAAGTTAAAGGAATCAATTTAACTAAGTTTTCTCAGAATCGCTTTTGGAACCTCCAAAAAGATGGAATATGGTTCGGTTGGGAAGCAAAAACTGTACTTAATTGACAAGAAAATTTATGTAAAGTCAAAAACCCTTTGAGGAATCTCTGCGTAAAATTGAATTTCTCCCCAGGGAATTTGGAAATGATTTCAATATTCATTCCGGCTGGATCCATTTTATCGGTTTTTCTTTTTGTTAGGAGTTTTTCGGATGCCATTTCTCTTGCTTCCCGGAAATTCTACAAATTGCCCACGAAATGATAACTGCAAATGTAATTAATGACTGGATGGATGAAATTGCTCAGATTCTCGGTCATTCCTTTTTTTTATTCCTTTTTCTTCCCTTTTTAATCTGGAACTAATTGCCCTTTGGGTGGAGTCGAATATTTGACGAATATCTTAGTTCTATACCCCTTTCTAATTGATTGCCTTCGATTGCAATCGATGTCTCAACTTGACTTGGTATGGTTAGCAAATTCAATTTAACTCTGGCAAAGTTTAATTTGAAGAGAATCTCTTTGTAAAGGAATTGCATTTGTTTAAAATATTACTTACGAGTACATTAAACTTTCAAAATTTCTTTTAAAAATTAATGAAAATTTTTGTTATTCTGTGTTATTTCAAATTTAAGTTTGGTCCGTTAAGAAACCATAAGTAAAATTAATAAAATATTAAATTAGTTAAAATTTTACAGCAATTTAAAAAAAATTCGTTCATTTCGCAATCTCATTCCTGCTAATAGCAAAGAGTTTGTGTCAACTTTACTTTCAGATTGCAAAATAAAAGAATTAATAAACAAAATGGTTTCTTCAAATTAAAAAAAAATTATACAAAAAATGGTAATTATGAATGATTTCCATTAAAGCAGCACATCCTTTTATTTCCCACAATTGATGATTATACCACAAAATAGATAGATATTTAAATATAATGGAAAGATAAGTAAATGGAACTTAAGATTGTATAATTTAAACTATAAATATATATATACATATATATATATATATATATATTAATTCCTGTAAAATAAATTAAGTAATAGGAGTTTTTCCTGGTACTCGTTTAAAAAAATCTTGTAAATTTCTAGAAATAAATCTAGCGAATGAAAAACATACATACATCATATTTTAAATTAATGAATTCAAAAATCCTTACAAGCTGATTTACGTGGTATGTCTATAAATTCATCATCAAATTCGCTTCAAGGCTTACACCAAAAAAAAGTTCTTTTACTTTAAAATTTAACTGATACTGGCGTTGTGTTTTCCGCGTAATATATCTAAAGAAAAAGTGAACATAATTTTCATAAAATAGTCTGCTTTCCCAAGTTTTAAAGTAACTTTAGAAGTTGCCCTAAATATCCTCTTTTTACGGAAGCTATTTATGATAATATTTTGCAGTTGTTTGCAACCACATGTTAGAAAAACTTTCAAATGCTTAAGAAAATCTTCTAAAATCGGAAATGTACCACTAAAAATATGTGTTTTATACTATGTATATTCAGGTTGTTCTTTTGTATACTGTACAATGCATACTTTCTATTTGTCGTACTCCTATCGATCCTTGAATTCTATGCTTTAAAAACAGGATAAAAATAAGTGTTGACACCAAATTGTCTTCAGAAAGACTACGATCGAAGTGACAAGAATTCAATAAAAATTGCCAATCGCATCCTCGCGAGCCATTCCACACTTAATTTGATGGTCGGTTTGCTCGAATCCCCCTAGGTGTGGAACACATGCGCTTACTGGTTTTGTGAAAATATTCGGAAAAAGTTCTTCTAAATATGGAAATTATTTGGTAATTGCGAGTCAAATGGGAGCGCTAAATGTTTGTTCATATATGAGTCTTTTGGGGACCGTATCCCTTCAATTTTGCCGCATAGTCTCATATCATAGCCCATGTGAAAATTAGAATAAATTTGTGGGGAAAAAGCGCGCATAAATAGCAATCATCTTATGCCAATTCTTTTCCTCCGAATTCATGGTTGGGAATTGAAATGTTGGGTTACAAGTAAACTTATCCCGGGTAACACGTAGTTGTGAAAGCTCAAAAGGATGTGTACATTAGTCCTTCGGGAATACATTCCCCACAAAAGACTTGGGAACCTACCGACCTATGCGAAGGCATGTCAAGGCTCGTGTTCGTGGTTATTTATGAACAACCGAAACGACAGGATAACAAAGAATCCATGTACCTTCGAATTCTACAGGGATATACCCAAAATGCGAAAGGGTAATCTACCGTCCTCGAGAAAAGTATTGGAAAACCACTCAAAGAATTGAAGCTTTTCCAGGGGAGGGCCCTAGAAATCTCGCTGAGAGATAGATATAAACTTGTTCCGTCAAGATTAGGTGCACGACACGGAGCCTCCGGAACCCCAAAAAGTTAGGGGCTGGAGGGCTCCTCCTCGCGAGATCCTGGATAAAATCGTTTCGTGCCCGTCTGAAATCTCTCTATCATCCTGCCAAGTCCGATGATATATGGCCGGGCATTAGCAGAACACATCCCTCACCCATTTATTTTGAATGTCGCAATGAAAAGGATCCGCCGGTCCATTTATCGTCGACGTCCGAGGATGCGATTTCTTGTTAACTCACGCTCACCTCTTCATTAAAGAATTTGGCCATCCGTCTCGACGTCGACGTCGACACGACACTGCGAGACCTCACGCTGTCCCAGCAGCATCCGGGGACCTGCTAATGCCAAGAGGTGAATATTGCCGTCTGCCGTCATGTGACATTAATTCAGCGGTTATTTTTATGCTACGTTATTAATTTTTATGTCCTCGGCTAGGGGAGGCCACCCGTCTTGTGGGTCCTCCCCCATCAGGGCTCTTTCATTACTCGAAAAAAGTTATTACGGAATAAATATGAGAAATAAATAGTCTGTTTATGTGATTAAAGGCGATTATATTGGCAGATAGCACGAGGCTTTCATGTTTAATATGGCATTAATGTGCCTGCGGGCTAGGCGGAAATTTACGTGGGCCCAATCGGTGCGGTTTTTGGCAGGAAATTGCTTAATACATTTCGCGTTAAATTTGGCTTGTCATTTGGCGACACCACCTCCACTGTACGAAACCCAATAAATTTTGTGTTGCTCCTCATTTTTTTCGTTGTTGTGTTTTTTCGCCTGTCGTTTACCTTGAATAATTGCGATGAAGCGCGATTTAGACACATTAGAGGAACACTGTTACGGCGATAGTCATTTCCAAAATTATCACCTCCAAACCCTTGGGGGTCGTAAATTTTACATGAGGTAATAAAGTTGATTTTTATGTACGCAGTGATTTCTAAAAGACTTGTGCCACAATCTCAGGTAATTGGTACAGTGGAATCTATGGTTTTGGAGTATCCAACAAAATCATTAGCACTACACATAAAATATTGTATTATCCTATAGTTGAAAACTAGTAAAAAGTTAAAATAATTAACTTAACCATTTCTATAGTAAAATATTAATAAACCGTATATTTTCAAAGGCATGGATGTAAATGATCTAATATAAGTAGGGTACCTTAAAAATTGTATAAAAGTTCATTGTGTTTGCAAGTCCTACTTAAAATCAAAGTAATTTTCAAAATAAGTGTGTATATGCATAAGATTAATTTTAAAAGGGTTTTTGCAAAATTTCATTCTAAATTACTTACACCAACCGTAGTTTCATGTTTTGTGAGTTTTGTTGTAGTATTTAAAATTCATTTCTAATCTATGTACATATAACTAATTTTATTTTTTAATTAAAGCCAGTAAGCTCATTAAACAATTATTTATTTAAAATTTCAATACTTATTTCTAAAATAACTCTTGGTATAAAGATAAAATAACTTATGTATATAACTACGATACGATACAAAAATAAAACGTGAAATAAAATATAATTAGTATTTGTTACCTATATATAAATAAAATTAACTACCCTCAAATTTCAACAACCCGCATACATAGGTGCAAATACTTTATTTCAAACTTGCGTATAAATAGTTTTGTGAATCAAATGCTCCAAACATATTTAAAAAGCAGTAAAAGCACTTTTAATTAATCGCACCCTAAGCATTCCATTTTCAAATTAGAATGTTATTAACAGTTTCTGTAATGATCAAGGGCTTGTTGAAAAAAATTCCCCAGCGCATGTAAATATGTAGTTAGCAAAAACTTTGCTACAGAGCTAACCAGCATTACACTTTCTACTACTTCTGCTCTGTAATTTGAAAAGTTTTCTAATTAATGTTGCAATTAGCGGCTAAGGTAAAACCATACCAATTAGAGTGTAACGAGATACACGCAGGTGCTGTCACATTAAAGCTTTGAGCATAACACAGACGTCTAATTGTTTTGAAGAAGTTTTGTTTAAAGATCAAATACTCTAAAAGAATTTCTTACATTATAAGCTTAAGAAATAAATTGCAATTTCTAGTATGAAATATAATTTAAAATTGTAATTGGTTAATTAGTTTAGCAGTTTTAATTACGTGTTAAAGTATTTTAATGATTACGCAGTATATGTTTGTTTTTTTTTTGTAATTAGGTTATAATGAAAGCGAAAAACGTTAAGAGTTATTTTTGATAATCTACGAAATGAAAAGCACTGGGTTGAATGAAATCTAATTATATTAATTAATTGTTACTGAAATATCTAAAGTACTTACGTAAAACGCACCATCAAAGGAATGTATGCAAACACCTTCCATTTAGCAATTAACTCAAATAATTTCTACTTATCATGCGATATGACGATTTAAGAAAAACGAGAAATTCGTGTGGAGTAAAACTAAGAAATAACCAAAAATTGTAGAAATTTGTAAATGTCATCTGAAATCGAGGGAAATAAATTCTGAGCACATTTGGTCCTCCCACACTCACCAGGTGGACAGGAAGGGACTAATAAATTTCACCGAACGTATTCGTTAGCCACCTGAGTACCAGCAGAATAACGCGAAAATCTAATTTACTAAAAGTCTAAACATAATGTATGGAGGATTTTGCATAGCACATGTTATTTGTAACAATGGTGGACTGTGCAAAATTGCATAAGACTGTCGGGAGCATAAAAATTGATTGCATACTCACTGCACCAACCGAAGAATATTTGTTTCGCAGCCGCCCATGTTTAATTTGAGGTGAGTTCAACTCATTCCTTTCTTAAATTATAACGTATAAGTACAAGGAACTTATTAATATAAAGGAGAAAAATTAAATTTATACTATACAAATTAATATAACTACAATGGAAAAATATACATACATATGTTATATAAATTTAAGTAGTACTTATTTGTTAGACAATGAATTATATTGCAATCATAAAATATTAATGTTTCTGCCCAAAAAAGGAACGAATAGAACTCTCAAACTGATGCAGAAGATAAATGAAAATAGTTTGTTTTGCATGTTCTACTTAATTAGGTCATTTACGAATACACCCCGGCCACAGACGACGACACATTTAGGAAAGTGTAGTCCACAACAAATGGTAAAGTTATATGTGAGGTTTTGTAGAGAATATCCACAAAATCTATGCTGAAGACCGGAAGAGTTGTAGAGACAATACCGCATCGAAAAGTTTCACATAAGGCACAAGTGACAAAGGTTAAATTATATATTTCTATGTTGTAGCCTTCGTCCTGGGTCCTTTTCGTTCAATTTCTCTTCTAAAAACAGGATGTGGGCACAGCGTCGGTAATATTCAAATTCCTGCATGAAACTATTTGAAAAGCGAGAAGAGTTTATAAGCTTTGGTTTGGTTGTTTAGTTCCTTCCATATTCCTGACCAGTGATAATGCAGAAAGAGAATTGTGGGCAACATGTTGTGCACAACTTTAGAATGTTTTCAGCTTGTGTACTTTCCGGAAGTAAGAGAGTTTTTTCTACAAATATTAGTAATTTATATGCTGTTGAGAAAGGACTTAGTTATCAAACGAAAGTGTTAAATTCTCTTATTCTGTAGTAAAAAAACAAAAAGTTCTAAGATTTATTTCCAAAAATGTACCGAGGCGCTTGTGAGGTTTGCGTAACCAAAAACTACACAGGTCTACTAAATTTAGCTTTTTAAAAGCTGTCGGCACAAAAAGGATCTATAACTTTAAATAATTTTGGGAAACTGAATTCGGATATTATGCTCAGTTTTTTGTCTTCTTAATAGTTGGGTTTTTGAAGGAAAAACGATAAATTCTAGTAATGTTTAGAAAATCGAATTAATTCTATGATAAGCTCTCTTTCAATCACTTACTCTCAGTCTCGTAAGTAATTTTATCAAGTAAATTATTTAATAGTGCACATTTTAATAAGAGAAATGTCTTTTAATTCTGAAGTTTTATTAATTATGTACCTATTTAATAAAGCTCTCAAAGTTCAAATAAAAATCTTCCTTTTTTTCGCAGAGATTTGAATTTTTTCGGAAATTGCCCATTAAAATTTTCGTTTGATTGCAATGATTCCCTTCTTAATTTTGAATAAGGTCCTTTTCTGCTGAAAGTGAATTTGAGTTTTGTAAAAAGTGTACAGAATTAACTCCATTGCGCGGAAAACAAGAGCGAATCGTTGAATTTTTTTTCTTAAGGAAAGAAACCTCTTTAACGAATCTGCGTATCGAAAATGGGAAGCGATGGGTGAAATCAATGCGTAGAAGAAATCGAGCGAAGGTATGGAACGCAAAACGTATAATTTAACACGCCCCGCGTACATGAAAGAAAGACTCCTTAGCATTCAATTTAAAATTCTTTTGATGAGATATTTTTGTGTGTTACAATTTTTGCTCCTTTTTGATGTCCTGATCTCTGTCTGTCAGAAATTTAAAGAATTCCGATTCATCTCGCTGGAGTGCTTCTAAAGCTTTTGTAAGTTTCGAATTTTACGGGAGGCATAAAAGGAGAATTTTTTTACTAAATACGTAAACATTTTCCTCGGTATAGGCTTGTGTGTAAAATATAATATTTTTGTTTTTTTTTCCTTTTTCTTTTTGTAAGCATGAAAACGAATTGAATGCCACAAAGTGGCATCTAAAAAATAAGAGAAGGATTTACCTTAGGAGCTCCTGAAAGAAAAGAAAACGTCGAAAAAGGTGCTTACATGAGAAGAAAATAACGTTGGAATTTTAGATATATTTTTAAACTACATATGTAGATATATACCCTAAGTCCTTTTAAAAAACCATTATTCTGGAATCACTGCGAAATTTCACAAATCAGGATGCGCCAAGTATAATATTATAAATAAAGAATGAGTCCGAGGAAGTCAAGTGATTCTCACACGAGTTGTTTGCAGGAATTACTGGTGAAACTTGAAGGCGGCAAACGTGTTGGCAAATATTGTGTCTATTTATATTCTAAACATGACACATCCTATTTGAGGCTCTTGTAATTTTCATGCTATGCAGAGTCTGATTTATGCGCGAAAAACGTATCGTACCAATGCCAAAATATACATACCATAAGCATACCACAGTCCTGGCTCGCCGAACATACCCCTAAAAACTCTTCCTTTTCCACAAAACATCGTTGGAAGGTTTTTCATCTTGGCTCCTGATATATATCCGGTTTGCATATTTGGTTCTTGTATTAGCGAGAATAGGATCATTTTTCATTGATGAAATGAATAAATTACATTTTTAGTGCTGCACAATCTACACATGCAATTTATGGTGTTTAGTACCAGCTCAGCAAAAATTATTTATATGGTATGATTTTTGCAGCTCCCACGCTCGTTCATAACCCCTTCATTGTTAGAGTGCTAGTCGCATCAATCAAAAATTTGATGGATTCATAAAAGCAAGAGAAAGCCAAAAATTTAACATTTGCAGGGTCGAAGTGGTCATGGTAGTATAATTCTAACAAAATAATTGTGTGTACATATGGAATGGAAATTATATAGCATAAAATCATAAAGTAAATTCAACATTTCATTCATTTTCAAAACAAAA
The DNA here is from genome assembly GCA_959613345.1 of Tolmerus cingulatus. NCBI lineage: Eukaryota > Metazoa > Arthropoda > Insecta > Diptera > Asilidae > Tolmerus > Tolmerus cingulatus. The sequence goes on from OY390711.1 coordinate 23,270,250, forward strand.
AAGATTCATAGACAGTTTTGTTCTTTCTTAACAAAAAAACTAATTGAAAATGTTGTTTAAAATGAAAAGGCATTACAAAATTATAATTTTTACGTCAAAGAGTTGACTAAGGTTGAGATCATTTTATTATTAATAAAAATTCAGTTCCAAATTTGAATATTACGAAGAAATTAAATATTTTTAAGTTTATTATGACTGTACTTTAACTATGTATCACTAAACTTTCATTCTTTATATTAGAATTACTAGGTTTGTGTATTTAAAAATGAAGTGCTACATAACTTAATGATTTTTAATTGTTACAACTATTACATTTGCGGATTTACTTAATTAATTTTGATTGAATTGTTTTTAAACCGAAAACCAGTTAGTAGAATTAAAATTAATTTTTTTAAATGCATTATTATACTAAAATTGAAAAGAAATCAGTCAGTGAAATTGAATGAAACCAGAAACGAATTTTGTTGAATTTTAACTGGGACTTCCAATTTTTGTCTAATAACTGAGATAAGTAAGAACATTTGTATAAAATTTTCAGATTATTCAATATATCAAAGTTCTTTAACTATATAAATCCGAAAAAGCAAATTGGCGCCTCATTCTATGCTACTGATTGTTTAATTTACTAAATTATTGCCGGCTTAATGCAAATACCTTATTTTGTTATGTGTGTATGTATTTTACTCTACTCTCCAACTAGATTTCTGTAGATGGAATAGTTGAAATGAAATAAAAAGTACTAAAGCCCTTCAAAACTTGTATTATATTATTATATTTATTATTATTTTTTTTATGTATTTATTTATTATTCAATTTGCTATAATGCTATCCATTTTTATTTAAGTATAGAATAATGTTTGCTGCGTAACAGGATGGGGTGGGTTAGGATTTTCTCTATCTCTATTAAAAGTTCAACTATTGAGCGGTATCAACAATATACCTTACGTATCAGTCTCAGTCTCTAAAACCGTTTTCAAAAGACGTGAAATCTCTTTTTGAGTATAGAATTTTGTATTTTAATACTTATTTCCATCGATTGATTTCTTTGTAGAATTTTTGCAACCATATAAGAGGAAAATATGTACAATCGAACGTGAATAACCTTATTATATGACGTACACCAGAGTTAAATGTAAACTTATTTTGAAAATCTTACTTGTTTCATTTGAAATCAAAGAAAGGATAATAAAATGTAAGAAGATTCTTAGTTTACATTTTATGGAAGAAAACTTTTCCGATACCTCCTAGAGACTTCAAAGAATCCAAGAAATGCTCTCCACGTAGGTGTATCTGATTCTCCTCAAGCAGACAATAATCGCAATAAGAAAAATTCCTCAAGAAAATTTCCTTATCAGCTCATAGACACTCTTCGAGATTCTTTCAAAAACGAAGACGGAATACCTGTCATTGTCAAGTCTTCTCTTTCAAAAACACAACGGAATCCAAATGAAACCGAAGATTTCAAAGAAGTTTTCGGTAATTGCCACTTTGACTTTTGTGTATATAGGGGAAAGCTTGAAACACAAGTTGTGAAGTGAATAGATTTCTCTAAGGTGGCTGGCATCTTCATTTACCCTACATTCTACACTATGATAGATAGGGCTACAGGAGCAGGAGCAGCCGATGGTGCCGCATTTTCCGAAGGACTTGGACGTTGGTGAAAGGAGGTAAATATCTCAGAGAAGTCATACCTGTTGGGAGTGATATATAAACAGAAAGTTTTGTTCGTATTCGGGCTTGTGCAAACCGAACTCCTGGTAACAGCGAAAAGTTAGTAAAAGTTTTCAGCTTTGATTCACTCCTGGCATTGCTGGGCCTACAAGCCTACAAGCCTACAAGTACGTAAATAAAGTTTCACGTATGCCTCCCCGCTCAGGTGAGGTGAACGCCGAACCTATTTCCAACGTTATTGACAGTGTCATTGTTATCCGCAGCATTGTCGTCCTCGAAGAACAAAACCTGAACACGAGACGTGTTCGCTTTTTACATCCAGTTAGCATGAAATATATACATATTTTTACGTGACATTTGAGCTTACAAATGTTTGTTTGAATTTTATGTTACAGATGTTTGCATAACTTAGAGAATTTGGAGGACATTTGAAGCCAGACAAAAGCGAAAGACCCTTTTATTGGTGATCTATAAAACTGTCAAAATCCCTCTGAAAACTCTTTCGGAATTAAGATGATTTTTTGTAGGTTTTCCTATTATATGACTCTGAAACCTAAATAATAATCCAAAAAATAAATAAATATATAATTTTATACATTTAGAATACAAGGGTTTTTGAATGTTTCAAATACATATATTTACTGACAAAATTGGCAAAGTCGTTCTCCTGGTTCTCTATTTAAATAGAAACCATTATTTGTTCAGTCTTTTCGTCTGTCTATATTCCACTGTGTCTCACAACCGAAATTTGGAGAATTTTGTGAAAACATTATTTTTAGACTCCAATATAGTTTATTTTAATTTCAATTACGAGACATTTATACTTCCAAGATCACTATCAGAGCGTTCTAAATAAAAACAAATTTCCAAAATGTAATTTGTAAATAAAACTTCGATTAAATATTATAACGAATATTGCATTAAAACACTTTTAGTTTGTTTTTTTAATTACCAATTTTATTTATATTATTTCCGTCTGTAGTTTTCTTATGCTGATTTCGAATTATTTTTTCTAGAACTCATTCCATCGCATGTATGTACATAAATCCTTTTCCAGGAGAATTGTACATGTGTATATGAACATACATATGTATGCATATAATATTTGCCTAATTGGTGCTCATAGAAGGAAATTTCGCTAAAACATTGAATATTTAAGAGTAAGGGGTTGAATTTAAAAAAAGTATAGTAAAAATAAAATAATAGGAAATGTAACAAATATTAATCACTAAAATTTGAAAATAAATGAAATTGTTCTTATGTCATCTAAAAAGTTGTTAAGTTGTTGTAATGAATTGTTAAAATTACGCAATGGCGTTGAAACGTATTTGAAAACTTTTGATTCATTCGGTTTTATATTTAATTTTTACTGATTTTTCGTCGAGAATCCGCAACAAGGAATTAAGTGAATTCAAAAAATATAAATTAATTCCCTGTCGTTTATATTGAAGACTTGTTTTCTTGAAATCCCATATTCAGAATATCTTCTGCCGAAGTTACGATTTCTCAAATGATTTCTTTTTCTTATATTTATAAAAAGACCAATCAACCCATGTTTGTAAGAGGAGGTGCTCCTATCCTAATCTATTGTCACTCGGGGGTGGAAAATGGCGAACAGTTCTGGAACGTCTTATCTGTGGGAAGAGGAAATGAGAGCGCAAAATAAGAAATGTGAGGGAACTCGAGGAGGACTCGAAATTTGATGCTGCAAAAAGAATTTGAATGGTGAAAGCAAAGGAGCCCATGAAGCAGGAACGGAAATTATGGAATTTGACTCGGATTTCAGGGAAATGAAAGGGAGGAATGCTTGTGGCTTCTTGGAGATGTGGAGAATTTGAACTTTGTTTTGAAACATTAAAAATTCACTTTTAACTTTTTTTAGGGGATGCAAGCTTGTCATTTATGGAAATAGGGAAGCTCATTTTAGATAGGTGCTTTCAAGGATTTAAATGCAAGTGGTAAAGAATTTTTATGGAATAAGTTTTCGAATAAAATAAGCCATATTATGCAAATACTGCATTTTAAAATTATATAAATAACGTACTTTACTCTTTACGAAAAGATTCGAATATTAAAATTTTCGTTCAATTTGAAGACGAGTGTGCGGTAGAAAAGTAATGTGGGCAATGAGATTCAGTAATTTTTTTTTTACGTTTCTTACTCTAGTACCGAATCCTTAAGACTGTTGGCATATAAAATTTTATGAAGTTCTTTCTTTGTGTCCGCCGTTAAATTAAGATGAGAATAATATAATGCCTACAATTGGGCTCTCTCGAGGACCAAATTAGATGCTATTACTTCGAAAATAACCAATTTCACCGCCAATATGTTTAGGCAATCCAAGGCCTCTCAACTATAAAAGTAAAGTAAACTGGATAGCTGACAATATTTATCCATTTTCCCGGAGCATCATCCGCCCAGAAGGGATAAAGCAGGAGGGAAAGGTGCCAGAGACCGGAGGTAGATGCCAGCCGAGTGAAAATAACAATAACACTGGAGATGAATGGGGCGAGACGAAATGGCTAAGCGAAACGAATCAATGGCAAGAGGAAAAGGAATTTCCGAAGCCAATTTTTTCCGTACACGCATCAATTGATATCAGATCGATTTCACACCAAATTCCTTGGCTGTATCCTTTTACTTCCCGTCAAGAATTTTACTATGCTCCCTATTGTCGACGCTTTTCCCTACATTCGAGCTTCCGCGATGAATAGAATTGCCTTCCTGACGCTCACAATGAAAATATTCAATGGCTCAACAATAGCGTGGTTATATACGAAAAAAAATAACGCCTAAAATATGATCCATCCGAGGAAAACTAGGTAATTATAAACATCCCATGACTTATGAACTCAGTTCGCTAGCACAAAAGGATAATGGATCTGCGAAAATTCTTTCAAGCACTGGACATAAAGAAAGGGAGCACATGTGCCTGAAGGAACTGGAGAATTGAATTGTCGGGTTTGCTTCAATCAAATCCAATTACTTAATCTATCTCTTTTGGAAGGCATCTCACTAGAGCGCATTTACTCGGGTTTAACTCTGTAATTTGGTTGATAGCAAGATGTATATATTTTTATGCAATACAGGCCAGCATTTTCGATTTCTAATTCAAATTAAATATGATCATCAAAAAAAAACGAAAAATTTGCTATTTTGGCGACCTTTAAGAAAAGGTGTCTCAGCATGAAAAGTGTTATAGGCCAAAAAGTTGGGATGGCATATATAATTCATTTCAAATAAAATTTTAATCGTCCATTAAATATATTTAAATTTTTCTTTTCTTAATTGTGCGCACCTTAAATATATAAGTAAAGTAAAACAAATTAATGAAGTGAATTATACACTAAATTACCGCACGTTTCCAAAAAACAAATTTCAAAACTTAGGCTCTCAAGCTGCGGATATATGACTTTAGTACAAGTCGATTCGACAAATTTTTAAGTTGTCCTCAAATTTTACGCAACCGTAGTAATTGATATTTCAAAATTAAACTCTGGCTCTAACCATTCGTAAGGGCAATATTTTAATAATATTTTATGTTTTTGGCAAAAGGCTCACTATCTTATGATTTATAAATTATAAAAGAGCATATTTTACAAGCCTGTACGTATAACTAAATTACTTTTTCGACATAGATATGTATGTACGTCTCATATATGCAAATATTCCTCCTTTACTCTGTCTTAAAGATCTACAGTCTTAATTTAGCTTAAGTTCCTTTCAAGGAGAAGTCTTCAGACATTTCCAATTTCCCCATATCACACTCAACTGAAAGCTTCTATAGTGTCGGGCTTCTTGCATTTTCTTATCTCCAAGCTGTGAATTGCATCCTTAAGATTTCCCTAAATTGGTACTTCTTTTAAATATACGTCGGAGGAGCTCTGTCTCTAAGATAGTTACAGATATTTTAAGGAACGTCGCCACCATCCGTTGGGATGAAAATAAAACAACACGTTTTCTTTTTGCAATGCGCAGCACATGCAGGTGAATTTAAATTACCTTCATAGCCATAATTTGCATGAAAGAATTTCTGATGCTTCGCTCCTTAAGATTATTGCCTTTGCATATCTTGCGCGTTTCTTTCCTTTTTATAGCAGTTTTACTTTTTGTTCGTAGAAAATTTGTGGCTTTTTCTTGTACTTCAAGGATCTTACACTATTAAAGAGGGAATCTTATGCACATACATATGTATAATGTATATGCATGTAATGGCATTGTCGAAATCGGCGGTTCTGATTTCAAAATCTATTTACTTCGAGTACTACGTTGCCAAAAATAAAAATTTTAAACAACTAATAAATTATAAGCGAGACTATAATAAGCCCAAAATATTCAAGGGTTTTAAGTACACACCCAGCTCTATTAATATGTTCTACAATAATTATTATAGGTATATGTTTTGAGTTAGGTTTACAATTTTTATGTGTTTTTCGGATTTCAGAAAGGACTCAAGTTAGAAAAAATTTGACATTTACTAAACTAAGATTTGTGGTTATAAATATCGATATTTTAACTAATGTTTCACAGCAAAATACCTCCAACTATTTTTACATATTTCTGACAAACTCGGTGACTAAGCCCAAATACACTTTTTAATTTTAAACCAAAGTTTTCATATAGAATTAAAATTCACAACTCTGAAATAATATTCTCTCAGTCAGCCAACTATAACACTCGAGCCCTCTGAAATCTTTTATGAAACAACCTATATTGCATTGTATTTTTTCATCAATTTTGAAAAATGGTAATATAATAGAAATTATCTATTTTCATGAGAGTAGGAGTTCTTATGAATACATTTAAAGAGCTAGCAATATCAATAAGAACGTTATACTATTTTTTATTTTACTTGTATTCGAAGTAAAGTAAATTATTTTTTTTCATTTTTTAATAAATTTTACTAAAATAATTCCATTTGCTCACTAAAAAAGTGGACTAGAAAACAGTAATTTTTTACTATAAAATAATCAAAAATTAAATATTCTTTCTCTGCATAAAGAAAATGGCATCTTGAGTACTGAATTTCAATATCCTACAAGATTATATAGTAACTCTCCCATATATGGGCGCAAACAGAGAATCTAATCTACGCTAAGCTTCATACTATATAGTTCGGATGAATGAATTCAAATTTCATATCTTGTTTATTGGAGCCCGAAGCATTTCAAGTCAAGTCAAAGCAATTTTATTGCATTTCATTCATTTAACATAGTTTACATATTATATGTATGTACTTGTTCATTTGACTTCTAACCGAAGCATTTCAGAGATGACATGAAAAGACTACCGAAACCACCCTTCGACTCTATTCCACTCCTCTAGCCCTATTCTTCGTGTGGCACGATTATAAGGAAGTAAGAAAACTCAAGACCCGAAAAAAAAAGAAAAATTTATAAAATCGAACGTCAAATACTTCACATGCATAATTCATGCTTATGTGGAACCGCACCACCCACCCAAGCTCCCAATTTATGGTGATAGGTTCCACATCGGAGTGAATCTAAACCCCCACTAGTAAAGACACTCATACACCCAACACAGGTACATTTAACTCCGGGACAATAACACGCTCAAACGACCATAAATTTGGGATGTGTGTATGATAAATGTTTATTGAAAAAAGATTGGTGAGCTGTTGCTCAATTTTTCACATATCACGGCTCAGTCGTGGGTTCCTGCTTCATTCCGTTTTAGGACCATCGAGCCCTGCATAAGGTATAGATGTTATTATAACAGATATCTTTCGTATTTTGGCGCTGATAGCAGCTTTCTGGGTGTATTATGATTTTTGGGAAGAGTTGGTCCCTCCATTTTTCCTGTTCCCAGTTATTCCAGCTTCTTTTCGTGATTTATTTTTATGATGCCGGCACACGACCCAATGAGCTTTCCATATGTCTAGTAATGGTTTTCTCCGAATAAATATCATCTAATGGATTTTTAATGGACTCTCATTATTTTTGCATACACCGCCGGATCTCCCCAAAATATATACATATACATATATCGGTGATATATTAAAAAATAATTTTTTTTAATTCACAGGCTTTCCTGTTTTGCAAAATTTAATAGGGTTGCGCGCTTTTTATTCGGGTAATATTAAAGGCAGACGTGGAAATTTCCAAATGATTTATTTTAGTTCACATTTCCCATATTTGGTATTTTGAAAACATTTGATAGGATAAGACGAACTGGACATTTCCGGGAGAAGTTTTTCGGATGAAAATGTCTAATTAAACTATGAAAATATCAAATTATTTCATATTTGCGTTTTTTGGTCAATCTTACCTTTAATGCTATTGTCACTTTGTTTGATTTGAACCAAGTGTTTTAGAAATTTCAGTAATCATTTCCTAATACCATTTCTTACCTTAGTAGTTTTAAAGCAAAAATTAAAAGAGCTGCTAGAAATTTTACAAGGGTTTTCTCTTCGATGTTTTTTTTTAATACCTGCCTGTTATCAACAAGATTTTCACCACACATTATGTTGCGGATGGTATTGTGATATCGATAATTAATTGCTTAAGAACTACTTTTTTTCTTAATGTTATGTTTTTATTTTTTCACTTATTCTCTTATTGTTCAATCATATTATTTTGAAATTTAAATAAACAATTTTTCGATGTATGTATACATATATAAATTTACTAGCCTAAGTTTCAGTTTTAATAGGGTTATTTTGTATTTTGTTAAAATGCGAAACTTTCGGTTAGTTTTAGAATGCTTGAAAGGTCACTCGTATTTTAAATTATTCCTATTTAATCCCAACATAGATTGTTGTATATAAAATACATTACGAAAATTGATCAAATAATACGATGATATAATAGAAATTCCGAAATTCCCCTCAATTCGCCATTATAAATATTAATTATGAACTTGGATAGCCTCGAGGTGTTAACAAGATACTTTGGTTGCGCAAATTCATTGGAAATAAAACAATTCCTCATTTCATTTGAATTCATGCTTGAGGACATTTATGATATACTGTTTCAGCTATTATTTGTAGAAAGACGGCACGTTTTAACTGAATATCGCCTTTTAGTTACAATTCTCTTCTCTGATATTTTAATGAAAACTTAAAAGTGGAATTCTGTAGGTATTTATAAACAAGTTAATGGAATCTGGAGCGTGCTGTAATTTAATTTTAGAAATTAAGTAAAATATTACCCCCACGCTTTTTCATTGAAACTTGCACATCCATACATATGTGGTTTGGCTTCCGCACAATTTTTACAATTCAAGGTAGAACGAAATATTTGAATTTTGTTTTAAGTTCCCCTCGCCTTACCTAGGTGTACTTTTCTTTTTCTATCTCTGTTGTATTATACACATAAAATCATTTAAAATTTTTAACTATCTCTTCAATTTTGAGAATTCCTAAAAATGACAATCGTTCCTATTTCTTATTGTTTTTTTTAACTTTAAAATTCAAATAATTGTGGTTATTGTTAGTTTGAAAAAAATCTCACAAATAATTGTATAATGCATATTTTTAAATTTTTATTTATCATATGTACATATAATTAGATATTGGTTTGATACATGTATTTTAAATGTGTAAATATTCGTCATAAAAATAAATTTTTTCTCTTAAGGATTTACATAATCTTTAATAAGGAAAGTGAGTTTTTCTAATTATTTCTTGAAAGCAATCATTTTAATAAACGTAATAATAGTCTGCTTTCAAAACTATTTTAATAACATTTGAAGGAATTTATAAATTTTTTCGCAATATCAAATGAAGTTCTAAACTTTTACATTTTATATGACTGATAGCACAATTAAATATGTCAGTAATTTAAACTTTGATGCTATATTTTAAATTAGCGAGCCCACAAATTCAAGAAGTCCAAATATCGAGTTTCATGAAAAGCCAATGTCCTGACTTTTGACACTGAAAAGAAATTACAATTTTTAATTTCCTAAAATGGTTGGTTCTGCCGTTGAAATGTTTAATTCTATAAAATGCCCACTTGTCATAAATTATCCAGGTAACAAAATAGCCATCATAATATATACGTAAAATCGATTCCCAGATATCGGGATTAATTTTCAAATTAACGTTCCACTTGACCGCAGGGGAAGTGTATATCATATCATAATACAATTTTAATTGCAAAAACAAATAGCATAAAAAACGAACAAAATTGGCAAATTTTTAAAGCAGGTAAAACATGCGTATAAATTGTATGAACTACCGAATGCAAATTGCCGGTGTTTGTTTAAAATCAATTAAGCCCCATCAGGCATGGGTCATGTGAGATAACCAAATATGCAAGGGGTGATTATTGGGTTATTTACGAACTTACCATACATTATGATTTTTTTTTATGCTACAACTGTCCTGATAAACTTTGCGGTTTGTGGAAAATCAGTTAGCAACACTAATTATATCTGGAAAATTTGTTCGTTAATTAAACGCTTTATTAAGTTATTAAAAACGAAAAACATGACCTATCCTTGGGAGAACATTTTTCGAGTATCAATAAAAAACAAACAAATAATTTTAAACTGAAAAATTGAACAAAAATAGAATATTTATAAAAATTAGTAAAGAAAAATTTCAGAAATGTTTTTTGAACATTTCATTATGTTGATCTTCTTCGTAATGTACACAATTTTTGAATTTATATGTTTATTGTAAGTAAATGTAATTATGACTCCTCCCATTAAATGATTTCGAAGAACATTCAAGGTAAAGTTAAAATTTCGGAAAATAATGTTCATTTTGCGTGTTAAGAAAGCGACTGTGCCGAAACGGAACAGGGTCTCAGTAATATGATTAAAAAGTATACTAATTTTTTTTGTTAATGTCTAATTTTGCATTTTTATTGCTAATTTACAATTTTCAGTTATTTTAAATAATAAATACTGAATTTATTTGATAGCCCAATTATTAAGGATCAATTTTGGTTAATTTTATCAACATTATTCGCTGATACTGATACATCTTCTATTATTTTAAAATGTCTCCAGAAATGTGCAACCTGTTCGAAAGATTTGTTTGAAACAAACAATTTAAAATACAGTACATGTTGTAAAATATAGTACCTTACCCGAAATCTATGGCAGAAGCTTGTAAGTTAAGTAAATATGTTTAAGCCATGTGAAACTAGTTTTAATTATCATAAAATCGAACATGACACAGTTTGCTTTCAAAAACATAACCTCTAAGTTGATACAGACGGCTGATAAAACAGAGTTTACTCTTCAGAAACCCACAAATGTGTCATATTATGGACTATCAATTGTATGAATTTGAAATGCAAACTAGTTTTCTGGACCTAGCCTCTTTGGGATGATGCATCTTAAATAAATCACCGCAAATTTACACTATTAAGTGAATCCCGGCAAACAGACTTGTGGTCAGGATTGATTTTCAAAACACATTTGGATCTTCCATTAGGCTTACACAAAATTATCTATAAAATATTTATCAACTGTTCTGCTATCCTGAAGCTGTTTTCTGCCCTCGGACTGGGGGTAGCCAAACCTAATTTGCAAATTTCACTCATTGATATGCACCCCTAATGCTCTGGGTCAGAGGAAATGCACTGCAAACCCATACATTGTTCCCGTACGGCTAAGTTGAATAGTCAGCAAATTATCTAGATGTAATTTTAATATTTACCAGAACCATATACGTTAATTTATCTGGAGCATGGAGAGATCGCTGCCGCATTTAGGGACCGGCATCCATTTTAGTATGTTGACCAGAGTGTCCCTGGCGCTTGCATGAATATGGAATTTTGGATGAACGAAAGGTGAAAATTTGCGAGTATCCTTTCAATGGGGCACCAGCTGTATGGCACTGTAAATTATTAGGTACCGAGATATGGCGAACAAACTTTGGCATGCAGGAACTACATTTTCGATTATTATTGACAAAAGCCAGGACTCCCTGAATGGTCGAGCAAAATTTCGTCGTTCCCAATGCATGGACCGTGAAATATTCGCGAGCAAAATATTAAAACACACCAAAACCATTTTATCTTGTTAGCTTATTTCTGGTATACTGTGCACTCGGTTGCGGGACGCTTGGTTGCCCTGGTCACTGTTATTAACATTATCTAAATTGCATTGTACTCCTTTTAAAATGGATTGGAGGTAGCAGTCAACGTAGGGATAATTTATCAATTTTGGATCCAGAATACCTCATTTTTCCTGAGCTACAATAAACGAATAAAAGTTGCTTAAATATCTATTATACAGTTCTGCTTCTCAAAAAGAATATTATTAGGTAGCAATTTTCAATCTACTTATCCAAGTAAAATTACGTGTAAGGCTTTTCAGGATTTTTCAGATACGTAGACTTGAGAGATTTTTAGTAACTTTTCTCATGCAAATTAATTTTTACAAAACTCTATTGTTATAGAAAAGAAATATTTTGTTTTTTCAGTTACTTTTAGATAAATAAAATAGATAGCATGAATGAAGGTAAAAGATAAAAATCCAAATATCTTAAATACTCGGATTAAAATGTACGTCTGTATACAGAGTGCATCAGTTTATCCTATATCTATACTAATACGAGTAATATTTCTGTGTATAGAATTGGTACTCTTCTTTAATTATATTTATCTAAAAAAATATTAAGAAGTATAGATATGTTTCTACATAATTTCAATTCTTATGTTTTATTTCTATAATTGTTTCTTTCATAATTGAAATAGGTTTCCATTTTGATTAAAAATTGGAAAGTGTAATACGATTTGCATCTAAAATTGATTGGCATTATGAAAACTATAACGTTTCAATGCTTTTAGCAGTAGGCTGTTATAGAACTTATAAATGTGGTATGAAATGCCACTATTAAAAATATATACCAATATAATTTATAAGTATACAATGTACATCGTACTAAAATGTCTATAAAATTAAATTGAGTATACCTTATAAATATTGTTGCAGTCCTTGCTAAAAGAAACCAAATTGGGTTAACACTATATTCGTGCCAAATACTAAATTGTACCCCTCGTAGGAAATTTTTAGAACAGCTCGACGACTCGGTCAGCGAACTTAATCCTCCTTCGGGTGATCTTGGGGTAGTGCGTGATTGACCCGGAGATTTTCCGGACCTGGGGAACCTCTTGTTGGCGAATTTTCCTGGAAAATAAGAATTGTTAATTGCGAATTGTGTGTGTACTAGTGAGCGAGCAAGGACTCCATCGGATCGGGTTCGGGTTGAGCCAATTCAGCCGATACGGTAGCAATATTTTATTAAACCACCAGGAACTAATTCAAATTTAGTCGAAATAACATTTTCATAAAGGATTTATTTTTATTTTGACTATCCGTCATCGAATGCAATGAATAAATCAAAAGTAGGCCGGTAGTAATTGAGCGTGTTCTGACAAAGGACCTCTGTTTGTCCTCATGCAGACATTTAATTGTAACACTTCACTGCGATTATCCTGCAGGTGGACCGATGGTTTAGCCCCAATGGATAATCCGCACGCTTGCAAGCCTTTTCATGTCCTGCTCCGGCATTTAATTATGGAGTGGTTGCGTCCACTGTAAACACAGACAAAATCGGGGCCATCTCAATTATGTGCATGAACTGCGAACTACGCCAATGGCCGAGGGCCGCTAAAAAGATGAATTGTTCTATTTGCATCAAATGCTGGGCAAATGCGGTCGGTTTGACCTAGAATAAATTATTAAACGCCAATAAATTTTTCAATCACTTTCCATTTTCAGTGTGGGTCTGAATCAATTTTAACCTTGATTCTGCCATCTTTTATTTGTATAATGGGCTCTGAGAGAATCATTAAAATTAATTTCTTTTGGTATTATAATACTATTAAATTAAAAATCAAATAAATTACATATTCAGATGATAACGTCTATACGTAAATTAAAATACTGCCATGCTGTTTTAGATCGATCTAGATCAGAAAATTCGAAAACCTTACTGATCTTATCTGTATTTCGCGTTCTTGAAGTGTGATCTACGTTGATCATTGTTGCTATTTTTTTATCCAAAATTTTGTATAAATTATACTAGATCAGGACTTTTGACAACTTGTCTGTTTGTACCATTGGACAGTTACAAAGTGATCCAAATATTTGTAGACAATTATTATTTAATAATAAGTCACTGTTATAGTAGGAAGGTACAAATTAATTACTTTATGCTTTATTTTAAATAGAAAGGTTCTGTTCAATTTCACAGAGAGGAAATTCATACTTATATGACCATTGAATATTTTTCAGGCACGGCCGAACTATTTATTCCAATATATGTAACTATGTCTTACTTTTATTTTACAAATATCTCATTTTAATAGTTCAAAATGTCTTCGTTTTTTTGAAATTTTTGACAAATGATCTGTCTTGATCTAATCTAAACTGACAATTATTTGGAATCTGATCTAAATTGTTTGATTTTGATCGGATCGAGATCAAGTTTCAATAAGTAAACTAAAGATTTGGCTTCGCAGATATTCAAAACTCCTCTTTACGATTGGTTCCTTCATTGTTATAATTGTGAACTATGTTTTTCTTTGCTGTTTTACGTTTGCGTGGACTTCTTAGACAGATAACATACTTAAATGGTAAGTTTTAAACATTTATAACATAAACGAAAAATTTTGCGAAGTTGAAAATATATCTTCAACTCAAATTTCCTGAAAGTCCCAATGGCTAATTATGCCATAATGCAATTATCTTTTGAAGGAAAAGTGGGAATAAATGCAGCCCATTCTTCTTACATTCACCATTCATCATAAGGTCTATTTCTGTTTTTCTTTCTTTATTTACAAATGTTTCCTTAACTGAATAATTTGTTGAGTAAGTTAATTCAATAACTATTCAAATTATTGTAAGCCGGAATTATTAAAACCGAGGCATTTCAATTTTCGGCAGAAAAGAGTACTTAGTGCTGTTGGTAAATTGGGAAATTTCCTAAAACTGGCACTCCTCTACAAAAGTACTAAAAATTAATTTTTGTTTTTTTTTTGTTTTTGGGAATAATTAACATTTTTGTTTTGCAACTCTTTTGGGTGGGAAGTGCAACGTTTTCGAAATGTAGAGACTTCTAAAACACCTGGAGAGAAAAGAAAATAATTTGTCAATTGTGAAAGTTCGTCGGGTACCCAAGGTACAGAAAATAAGGAGTTAAAGTTGAACTTTTCGCTTAAATAAATACATTATCCTGGCAATTGTTTCAAACTTTCTACTGCAGGAGGAGACGTCAACTTGTGAAATTGTGCAATGAATCCCGTGCCAATTTTCACAAAGTGACAAATGCTCTGGTTCATTTTCTCCTGGTACCTGCTGCTAGCTAGTGGAGGAATACATCCTTAAGGAGGGGCCAACAATAAAATAACCGATTTACACTCGCGCCACTTCTATTCACTAAGAAACTTTTGAAGGGAAGCAAAGTTTTTAGGAAAGTTTTAATTTTGCATAAGATCATGACATCTGCACAGACATGTTTTCCTTTCTGAAAATAATTGGAACAAAAGATGCTGAAAATTGCATTTTTTGGATTCGGGGAAGAAGCGTTTGAAAACCTTAATAAATATTTACAACTTCTATTTTAGAAGTTTAGCAGTAACTTTGGAAACTAAACATAAGGTATTAAAGTGTTCTCAATTAAGATGGTGACATTTTGGAAAAGATTGGACATTTTGAAAAATGGCAATTTTATTAAAATGCCCTATTTTCTTCTTAGTGTCCTATTTAAAAAAATAAAAATAAACCTGAGGTTGAGGTTACACGAAGATATTCAGAGCATTTTATGAAGAAAGATAAATTAAGTTTGATATTAATTATTAAAGAAAATTATCAAAGGATCTAAGAAACAAGCCTGATTTTTCTGACAAAGTTAGACAGATATTTTGTTGGAAGAGTACACGAGTAGAATTTATTTATTCATTTGTTTGAAAATTTCATAAAACTAATGTGAATTTTTGGAACACAAATCTTAAATTACTAGTACCTACTATATACTAAATTACGGTTTTCTAACCCAATACTAATTAATGAGAGATAAGAGGACGTAATCTTAAATCATTTTTAAGGTAGCTTAAATAGTTGAAAACCTATTAATTGAATGACAAGTTCAATAGAAGCAAGCCGATAAACATTATTTCTGGCAATCACGTCAGGTGATTTTAAATCGAAGTGAGAAAGGGCTGAAATATCCTGTGCCAGGACGTTAATTGCTATTTTATTTGTCCTTTGGTCTCCCGTTTGAGATCTGGTTGAACGGGCAAAGGAGCTTTTAATTTCGAGCCCTCCCAATGTTGAACAATTACTCCAGCAATTGCAAATGTGATCCCATACATGAAAGGGGGTGTAAATGGTGTGCAAATCGCTGACGAAAGTGATATTAATAATTAAAGGGTCGACCCTGATGAGCTCGGGTAACGAATGGATATATTTCATGAGCTCACGTCCTATGCAAACAAATAATTACAGCGAAAATTGTTGTGGCACTATTGAAATACTCCGACAATATACACGAATTTGCATTTAAACAATTTAAAACAGGAAAGCGGACCAAAATCATATTTCAGTATTATTATAAATATAATTTTTTGTTTATGACAGGAAGCCATGCTTTCATGAAGTGTGCGAACATAAAATTCAGTTAAAAATTCGCTCACCGGAAATTATTTTTAATTTCGTTTCAAGTCTGTACTTTCGTACTTTTTAATTTATGGAAAATAATGGCGCTTCAATTTTTCTCTTCGCTAATGATTACCGCAAACTGAATTTAGTAGATTAATCGGAGTGAAAATATAATTGCCCGATTTCAATTTCTCAACATTTAAAAATTCAGTTTTCTCTTCATGAACGACAGAAAGAAGAAATTTTGTACTAGAGTCAAAATTTAAATAATTTTCTAAATAATTACAGATTCCGTGCGTTATAATCTTTAGAATATGAAGAAAATATATTTTCAACAATTTTTATATTGTTTTTTGTATAATCCACAATAATTTATATTAAATACGTATATAGTTTTTTAAATAGTTCATTGCTTACTTTTAATTAATCTATTATACGATATCAAAAACCATGTCGGCGTGTGTTCGTATGATTACCGAACGACCGACCTTATGTCCACCAATTCATCTAGGTTTTGGCGAATTTTCAATTTTTTCTACCAAGTAACATTATATGTATTACTTTTCGGATTGTTAGTTTTATCCGGGGACAGTACCTAAATAAATTCCCTTAAAACTGGTTTCAATTATAAACCGAGTAAACTTTCCATACAGAAATTACTTATAATACTGAAAATAAACATCTCGAGGTTTTACTTTCTAAAAGCGCAGATAACATTTTAACTCTTTCATTCAAAAATGAAGGCGAATACACGACGAGACATGTCCCACTGTTTACGTTTTTAAGTTGTTCCACTGTTTACGTTTCAAAGTTTCATGTAAAACAAAAATTAATAGAATTTCTTCCAAAATTCTCAAGTCACACAAAACTTCGAAAAGCAAAGGATTTACTTAAGAAAATAAAATATCACTTTAATAGTCCAGACTAAAAATTGCTTTGCTTCTTTTAATTCTTTTGAAAAACAAAAGGCTTGAATCCTGGATTTACTGCAAGAAAGTTAGAAGGGTTTATATTTAAACCTTGATATCCTTTAAAATGTATTATAAATCTCTTTTTTTAATATTCTTCAATAGACTCACTAATTAGATTACTCTGGTTTGCCAACATTGCTACCCAAAAATAATGAAGTTACCCGTTTTTACACCCTATTAAAGATATGTAACTCCTTAAGGTGAACATTTAGCACAAGATTTCAAATAATTAGGTCAAGTACTTCCTGGTACTCGAAATGTAATAGCTTCCGACGTAGCCACAATGAATTGCCGTGAGCGGTAGGAATGGCCTAAGAAATAAATTATCCTTAAAGTAACTAATAGCGGTATTCCTTTCCATTCTTTCCTCATATTTAGTACCCAAAAGGAAACTGACCGAAGTATGATAATAAGTAATCTAGGCTAAGACTTATCCTCCCCTCATTACACGAGCTGAAATGGTGATATTCAGCGGACGGGGGTGCGAATGCAGAAGCAAACAAGTGGATTCATTCACACTATTTAAACGGAACCGCCGAAAACCCTGGGAACGCATTAAATTTAGCTCTCATTGCACTGTGCGAAGAATAAAGGGAAAAGAAGAGGGCTCTCCCGAAAGGATGAAAAAAGCATTCTGACCGAAATGAAATGGTCTTTCTGCAAACAAATTGACGGAAATTTATGTTTCTCCCGGGATCAGCGAAAGGTTCGGGTTAATGACGTTACAGGAAGGATTCACGATTTTTCTCCTTTTCGGTACTCCTCCTGGCTTGCCATTGTGCCGGTGAGTTTATCCTGGCATCTAATTTAGCTTCTATGGGAAAATAAAGTAATTGCTTAGGTGATGACATCAGGGAATCTCCAACATTTATTGGTTCTTAAAAGAGTTTTCGTTCAATTTAAGGAAAATTTGCTATGGGTATTCTATGTTGCTAAGCACTTCCTTTTTACATATTTCCTATTACGATTTTCAAAGACCAATTTATCCAACACCGAATCCGAATGTATGTATAACCTCTATGTCCCATCTTCCACTAACAATACATTTTTAACATACCATAATTCCCCAAAAGTTTGACATAAATAAGTGAATAGGTAATTTTTTTAATAAAATTATATTATTTAATACAATTATAATATATTACGAATAACTAAAAATCCTTTATATATTTCAAATCTTGTTATATTCCAAGCTAATTATTTAACACGATTGCGAAGTCAAAACGCACTTAAAGAAAAATAACAATCTAATGTGAAGTTATGTATAGAAAATCACCTGCCTTAAATACGTTTCTTCCTTTTCTAAAAACTGCCCTCGAGAGCTCTTTGATTACTACATATTATGGTTAAAAAATAAAGCTGCCACGTTAGTCGATAATAGAGCACACACCCACAGGGAGTGCAATATGATATAGCAATAAATATAACCTGATAACAATGAAAGCCTTTTATTTTTATGTGGTAAAATTATGAGAGTATAACCATTCTTTAAATATTTCAACCTTGTTCGATATCCATGAGCTCAACATACGTATAGCAGTATATTAAGTATAATGCAAAAATCCTCTTAATTCTCAATTTTATAAAGGCGGCCCCTATGGATACGAATATTTAATATCCACATAAAAATGGAAGGAAAATTGCAAACCATTCCAAAATGCCCAACCTATCTCCGTCCGAACGAGATCCTTTCAGGAAGCTTCAACACTAACAAAAGTGCATACAAGAAGCAGTATACAGCTTTCAATTACAAAAAATTTAAATTAAAGTTTAAACTGCAGACATTTGGAGCACATGAGGCGCTTCTGGAAGCAGAAGAAATCAATCTTCCTATGCGTTCGAAGACTTTAGCTCCTTAAATTTCCCAACCCCAGCACTACCACAACCCGCCGCCGAACGGTCACTGCCAAAAGGCCAAAAGGAGTCTAAACTTTGAATCGATACGGACGTCGTCAGACATCCGATATTTGACCACAAGATGCAAATATACAAACACATGGTAATCTTTGGGATATTGGGTGTATGTTGCTCAAATGTTCCTCCAGGTCGGAGTCTGCATCTGGAGGATAGGGGGTGGATGCTTTTTGGGAAAATGGAGGTTGAGGTGAAGTCGGTCGTGCAAGAGTGCATTAAAAGGGGCTACATAAACTAAGTACTGTTTATTCATTATGCGAATTGTGACTTAAAATTATTCGTTAACCAGTGCTGCACATAATTAACACTTAGACTCCGTTGGGGCCTCTAACATCGGTTATTTGCCCAGTTGGGGTTCTGGACATCGCCGCTGGAGTCGTTGTCATCTCATTTTCCTCAGAGGGTTCCTTAAGGAGAACTGGGGCTAATCGGATCATTAAGAGAGCTCCGAGCGGGGCTGTGAATATAATGGCAAGAACGGAAACGACCAGCACGTTATTAGCGAGCTCCAGATTCTCGGCGGAATTTAATGATCTAGCCAAATCCAAGGCAATCGGCCCAAGTGCTGCCTATAACGATAAATTGTGGCTTGGTGAAATTGAGCTAATTCTTGTTGCGAAATTACAGTCGAAGTTAAGTGCGGACTAAGAAAAAGGAACTCCACATAGTATCGCCTGGTTTAAGCTTCATTCCTCCAGAATCCAAGAGCGATTGCCATTAAGAAGAGTTTGGCACTTTACGGGAAACGGGGCCGAACTCCAGAATATACTTACTTGAACAGTCGCCTTGGGGAAACCCGAAATTGTGACATAAACTCGCTCCTTCCACGTCAGCTCACCGCCATATGTTGATAAGTACGACGTTGATAAGCGAAACTGCAGTGGGTGAAAAGTTTTTATCGCTCCGAGGGCAAGAAAGGCGAAATAATTACCAGGACGCCAAGGAGTATGATGACGACACCGTAGGCCACAACGGAGGGATCCAATATGGCAAAGTTCACCTCCTTCCCAATTAGCGAGAAAGAAATTGGCTTGAGGAACTTCCAGAGCAAATCCAGTCTACCAGTAACGTTTGTCTAGGAAAGGGGGAGGAAAAAAACAGGAAAAGCGTACAGTTTTTCTTCCACGGTCGTTACTCTAGCTTAAATAAAATTTTACTATTACTTACGCTGGTGCTGCCGCCCTGTCGGGTCCATCCGACACCTGCAACGAACGCGACCATTACACAACCCAGAGCGCCGGCTGAAGGATATCCAATGGTTTTACTGCCCATGACGGAAATGGTTCCTCCGAGGAGCGTCATCACGAATCTCAGCCCATTTGCATATTTCTGCACCCGGGAAAAGGACGAGAAATGAGAATAAGCGTATTTCTAGCATTAGAACGATAGTGGGAATAGATTTGAGGTGCACGCCGCACTAAAGGAGGAATTCCAGGTGCGGGGGGAACGGGGTGGACCTATCCTGCACCCGGGGAACTTTTCCAGGACGCAATTGGACCCTAAGTTAGATTTCGCTCCCTGGGTCTAGTGAATTTTGAATTTCGAGCTCTGCATAATAAAATGGGTGGCATTATGCAAGTGCATGGGATTACTTCTAACGTAAGTAAAGGATTTTCACATCTTAAGTGGCACTTTTATGCCAGACGAAACGACCGTAATCAGCACTTCGAAGCTCTGAGCTGTTAATCTTCGAATGTGTGCTGCATATAATTGGTTCGGAAAGATACTTCCCATTCAGTCCTTATTGGAAAATTCGTTTCTATGAGTCAACTAAATTGAATATGTAAATGTATCCTGGATCTGGAATAATCCCAGTTTTAGTACACTAACGATTAGGTATACCATTTATATAAACTAAGAACTCTGAGTTACTCGGGCTACCTAATTAAACCTTTCTCAAATATGTACTTATAATGATAGTGAAGAGTGGTAGGATTTATACTCCATAACGGATTGTCGGATTATTATTATTATTATTAGTATTATTATTATTATTATTATTATTATTATTATTATTAGTGAAAGTAAATAAATAATAGTTTTTTTCTTAAATTATACCTAATTATAATATAATGTTATAGTTCGAATTGCAAAAATGCAGTTATCTTACTTACGTCATACATACTATACTATATACATTTATCTCTGGACACCCTTTTCAATTTAATTTTCTGAGTTAAAAATTAAAATAGGGTTAGTTTCCACGAAAAAGATTGAAATGAATGGAATAAATATTATATTTATTAAATACACCGCAGGTAAAACACTATTTTAAAATTAAATTACGTAACTTTCTTTTTTTTTTTCTATTAAACATTACACCGATTTTTGTAAATTTAGATAATTTGTATATGTCATTCGGAATATTATTTAAATCTATGGCATTTAGAGAAAATTGTTTCGGTAATGTTATAAAATATTTACAACAATATAATAATTTGAAACTTTCACCGTTTTATATTATTTATATTGAATATCTAAAATATTTTCGTACCTATGACAAAATCTAAGACGTATTACAACCCACCTTTAGATCAATATCAATTTAAAACTCTGTCCTTTACTTTATAATGCAATATGCTATAATGCTTACATATAACAAATTTATTTTTGTCCTGAAAATCGAGCTCATCATGCATCATCATCTTGAATATCAAATTTACCTTACATCTCCTTCGAAAATAAAATGATTTTCAAAATTTCGTTAATATTACATTATTAACATATTTTGACCAAAATAGCTCAAAAACTACAAAAATATGTTTTGTATTCTGTTTTGGTTTAAAATCACTTTTAAGGAAAATTCGATTATTTACTTTAAATTGATGTTTATATTTTAAAATTATATTATACGTAAACTAAAACTAAATTGAGCCAACTATTAAACTCTATGTTCTATGAAATATTGTGTATTAACTCTTCATTTGGTTTATTAACATATACCAAAGTTATTTGTGTCTTTGGCCCAATAATATCAATTTCTCCTATTTCGCCAAGTATTCAGTGCTCAATAAATCATTTAAACAGAAATGTTACAGATAGGGCATACCTAAAATATCAATAAACTCGAAACTTACGGACTTCTTGGCTGGAATGTACAAAATTAAGAGGCCATAGAGAAAACCGAACACAATGCCGATTCCGATTCCAACAGGTCCTTGAAGGAGCTGTTCAGCCAGTGAACCTGAAATAATTAAAAGGCATTTTAACTTATTGTTGGTACAACAACAGAAATAGGACGGCTGCTCAAGTTGAGAGTTATTACCAGTGGAAAAAATTACTCCGAGGATAACTCCAAAGCAAAATATGGAGACGACATCGTTGCAAGTGGTCATTGCGTAGATTAAAGTGTGGATTCCGTTGTTGAGCCCAAGTCGTTCTTCTTTAAGTTTGAGCATGACGGTAACGACCACATTTGGCGAAACGGCTGTAACAACAAGTCTGAAAGAGGCCAAGAGGAACAACATAAAATCGAAATATAGAAGTTAAAAGTCCTTTCAAGGGAAGCTCCTTCGAGGATGTTTCCTACTTAGCCGCTTTCGCTCGCATCTCGAGGACTTCTGAGTCGATTCCTCCAAAAAAAGCGATAAAATGACCATTCCTTGTTAGTCTAACAAGAAGATGACTTAAGTGGCTTTTGCCATGTTTGAAGTTTGAATGGTCAATTTTGATGTGGAGAAACCGGCTCCAGAGGTCTCTTTCTGTTTAAATCAAACAGATAAAAATTGATAGGAGGAAATTTCAAAGGTCATCATCTTGATAAAGGAATTTCGGGGTGTTATATTGGCGTTACAAAACGCACACCATTACAGGCACCAGGACGAAAATAATATCGACGGGCAGACGTTTGAAGACAAAAGTTTAAATGGTTTGATATTAAAAGCACGAGACACCCGCTGGGCCCGAGACCCGACGAATTGTTTGCTAACTGCGAGAAAATACATTTTCACAAAGGGATGCGGAGAGGACGAAAAGATAGCTCCAGTGACGGCGAAATCTTTATTTGCAGGAAGAATAAACAGTTTCGGGAATTGCTGTCCCAGGAGTGGAGGAAGAATTGGAATTTTTGCAAAGATGAAGTTATCACTGCCATAGACCTTTACAAATTTCTAGCTTATTTGATATCACTGGAAAGGAATGTTTAGAATTTTATACCCTCTCGACCCCTTTCATTTCTTTCTTATTTTGTTCAAGCATGCAGTTGAAATGTTCATGGAAATTGAAACAAATCACTTTATGAAAATAGTCAAACCAAATTTTTGGGATTATATTCCAGCATATTTACAGATCAACGAATTTATGTTTAATTAGCACTATTTTAATTAAAACGTTTCCACAGATTTGTACACGTTTTTTTTAACCTTTTATTATTATTTATCCTTTATATCTTTTTTTTAAATTACAATTATTTCTTTTCGAAATAAATATCGCATAGCTGCCATTTTTCAAATAAAATTTAAATCTATTTTATTAATTAATATTATTTTTAATATTCTCTTCAAAACACATATTTTCCTGCATTAGAACCAATGACCTTTATCCAATATCCTTTGAGGATTTTTAGTAAATACATCATGCACTGAGAAAAAAGTACTAGTAAATAAAACAAAACTGCCTTTGTTCATTTTTCTACCAAAAAGGTAGTTTAAAATGTTTTGCTCTGGTGGTATTCGTTTTATTTATTTCCTGAAATCCCATAAGGTTTTCTTTTCAATTGAAGCTAAAAATCGTGCTTAAATTGGAAGTTCATATTTGAGTTTAAATGTACAAAATTAATGGAAAATTGATAAGTCTGGTAAAATATAAAATTAATTTTTGATTTTGTTACCAGTGCTGCTTTTCAGTGTTATTTAATTTTTATATGGTTTTCAATACATTTAAGTTCTACAAAATAGAATTAGTAAAGTAAAGTAATTAGCAGTTTCAGGGATATTCTAAAAACTATTCAAAAAATAAAAGGGTGAGAGAGAATAATCCACTTATCGATTCTAAGGTATTGAAAATATATGTCTGTTTTTAAGCTCTAGTAAATATCCGTAAAAGCTCTTTGTCACCTTTAAAGTTGGGGTCGAAGGAGCTACTTTGCAGCCATTTGGAAATCTGCTCACGGAGCTGCATTTAAAATCATTAGCAGACTCCTTTCGCCTTCCGCTGGCAACAAGGATTCAATTAGCCCACCAAGCCGTCCAATTAAATAGAATTTTATATAAAAAAAAAGGATCCTTTGAGCGTTCGCTTTTTTTTTTTTTACCGAAAATCAGATTTGCCCGCAAGAGGGCGCCGCAAACGTACCAGGGCAGGCTAATTCAGAGGAAAGGGCGAAAACAATTGCGCAAAGGGAAAAGTATGAAAATTACTTACCCCAATAGAAAACCCCAGAGCCAAGGCATCTGAAGGAGGAAGTGTGCAAGCACAGCAATTATTACAACTTCAGCAGCAGTGGGTATTAAGGTCAGTCGCATAATCATGCCGTAAAGTTTTTTGAACGCTTTCAAGTCCAAACCAAATCCAGCCAGCAGCATTATGTTAACCAGGGCCATTTCTCTGCAATTATAGTGGTCTTCGTAATTACTCGTGGTTCCTTAAGAACTCGGATGGAATGAGAAGAGACGGCAGAAGACGAGTTATAATAAAAATTTAAATATTAAGCACTGATTGCTCCCCGGTGCAGGTACGAGCACTTACCTTAGAAACGCTTCCAATTTACCATATCCACTGAATTCACTTAGACCGACGTTGGTGTAGAAAACCCCCCAAAAGAGCATCCCCAACATATCTGGAAGCCGAATAAATGTAACCAGGATTCCCGAGACCTCAGCCCCGATAAACAGGAAAGCAATCCTCATTAAAGTTGAGTCTGGTCCGGTCAAATCAGGTACTACACTAAATGCTATCGCCCACGTCAGAAGAAATACTATAAGAAGCGCCAAAGGTTGAGAAATGATTGGCCAATTTTTGACGAATTCCCTCCATCTGTCGGTAAAAAAATATTTCATTAAATCTTTTCTGTATAAGTTTTTCAAGTCATTCCACAAAAGTTTAGCCGCATTTATAAATTGACCCCTATCGTTGTTTTTTTCTCAAAACTTTGACAAAAGAAATTATGTATATAATTTTATTGTAAATCTTATACATAATTGTAAAGAATTTTAAAATCAAACTTATATGACTTACTGTCTTTAATTTTAGTAAAAGTTTTAAAGCTTAAAACAAAAATTGTGTATATATTGTAACAATTATTATACGCAGAGTACTGTTCTTAAAGTGAATTTAAAAATTCTTTAATTTTAAAAATTGCCTCCTTAAGTAAATCATTTGCAAGCTCAACCTATGTATTACATATAAAATCGCAAGTTCCTTTAAACAGGTTTAGTTAATTGAAATTTTTAAATTTTAGCATGAAATAAGATATATTTAAATTGGTAAAATTAAAAATTCTTTCTAATTAAAATATATAATTGGAACTTTTTATTTATAACTCCTTTATGAACCATTTTAATAAAAGTTAAAAATCATATTCATTTTAAAAGCTGAATCATATTTAAAATTATTACTTTTTAATGTAGAAATCTCGCTATTTCTTACATTACAGAATATTACATTTGACTTTACCACATGGATGCTGCTATTACTTATTCCACGAAATTGGTAATAAAATCGATAAGGGTCAGTTTACAGAGTTCCACAAAATTTAAACGTCCTTTCGCAGAATGACTTCGATCTGATTACATTTTTGGTCCTCGAAACTGATTGGAGTTGATTAGATTTGGATCTTCTTTGTCCTCCGTCATCTTCTCACGTTCCTCCGGAAGACTGAACTCATTCTGGCGCGACATCTGCAGGTCGATTGAAGGAATAGTCAGGTGCGGTGACGCACCGTTGCTCTCTGTTGACAGTAAAAATAATAAAAAACTCTTTTACACCTGGCTATAACAAGCAGTAAAATTTCTGACGACAACCCCGTAAATATTAAGGGTGTGGGGGCGGACTTTGAGCAATTGTTCAGGTGAAATTACGACGAAAGTAATCAGCAACTGGCTTATCTATGTCGCGTCTATCCGTATTAATAAAATCCGCCCTCAGCCCTGGCGTCCCGGGATATGGGAACAAAACTTTCAGGAGACAATGTGGGATGACAGGAGGAAAGGGATCCCGTCCTTCTGTGTCTCGAAAAATGGCTAAAGTGAGAATTGTTAACCTCTCAAGCCCGAATATTGCGCCATGCTTTCTAATGAAATTATTCGCCTCAATCTTAAACGTGTGCAATTTCTCATTTATAATTCTAGCGTTGTTAGACTCAAAAGCGTATTCACTTGCAAAGGACCCTCCTTATGTGACGGAATTGCTGAGGCGGAATTATTGGGAAATTCGAATATGTCACTCAGACGGGATATCAGGGCGCCACATTTCAAATAACATCTCGCTAAGGATGTGCCCTACATCACCTTGACTCATTCATATTAAATTGGATCGTCCTCCTATTTGAATCCCTGTGCCAGAGGATCAATGTGGCGTCCTTAAATTTGACTCTCTTTCGCTTAAGTGGAAACAATTTTATCAATAAAAGGGTTTAGAGAGGACTGGAGTTCTCGTTCAGTTCAAAGGTAGCATAGAGTTTCAGCAGTTTATGTTTATATCTTTTGCCTTAAATGTTTTAGCTAAAGAGGTGCGAAACAGGAATTCATCCCACAAGGACAATAAGGGCCCAATCGACCTGTATCATAGGACTCAAAATAGTTACATATGCTATATTTACGTACGTAATATATATAAATCGTAGTTGATATTCATGCCTCAAGTTTTCACTGCTCCATAACCATACATGAACAAATATAAGGATTTAAAAATAAGACTTTAAAATTTGATTTATTTTGCAAGATTCATTTAACATTTTTAAATTTATCTATATTTATTCGGCACATGCATAAAGGTTCAACGGAAATTCATGGAATTCTAGCAGTTAAACACTGAGAGACAAAAATAGTTCAAATTAAAAGACTTTTAAAAATTATCTTGCCTAATTTTCAGTTTGCTCCAAAATAATAAAAAAACAAATACTAAATATTAATTATATCTAAAAATAAACGCATAATAGAACATAAACTTAACAGGAATATTTTTTTATTTTGAAATAATAATTTATTATTTCTGTGGTTTTAAGTAAAAAGTAATTAAATGTCACTATAAATAAATTACTGTATCATCAATTATAGAATATTGAATAATAGTAATAAGTTATTACTATAACCCAACAATTTTTTCAATATTTATCATTTTTGCAATAATATGTACATAAATAAATAAATAATAGCCTATTTTTTTAAAACTTGATTATGCTCATTTGTAAGTAATTAATAATGGCAACATACATATGTGAAAAATACACCTCACAAAAACACACCAAAAACGCCAATTTTATAAATCAATTTTTCCAAAAGAAATACTTTATATAATAGACGTGTGGGATATCTTAAATAATTTGCATCGGTGGATTTGATTCAAATACTCGTATATTCACTATGTAGAATTTCGTATGGGGGTTATATAAGAAATTTTTACTCCTCAAAAAACTAAAAGTAAATATTATAAATAAAAACGGAGCAAATGTTTATTAAAATAAAAGAATGTTATAATAACTAAATATATAAGAAAACAGAGAAAAATTGCACTAAAATCGTATATATGAATTTTCTATCTACATAGTTCTCGAGTTTTTATACACATACAGATAGAGAGAAATTCAATTTCAAATATATCGCGATACGCAAAATGATATCACGTGCTGTTTATTTAAGTCATCATCATCTATACACGTGTCTCATTAAAAAACCTTTAATCCCGTCTAAAACTGAAAAATTCATTTTTAGATTAAATATATTTACTTTCATACCAACGCAAAATTAAAATTAAGGCGGTACACAAAATTTCGTATTATAAACAGTCCAATCCAATTATACATATTTCGTTGCCTCCAGCTTAAGTTCATTAAAATGTTTAAAGATTACTTGTTGAAAAAACAAAATTAGAAGGCATCCTCTACACGTGAAAATATTATTAAAATAATATAATTATTATTACCTGGAGTAGCTCCCATGGTTACTATTTTAATCACACTTGTTTTTTATATTTCGTAGATATTTATGTATTTAGTTAAGACTTCGGCAAACACTTTGTGAACTTCATTACGCGCTTTTAAATCTTCTGGAGCATTTCAAGATACTCCAGGTAGATTAACTTCGCGGAAAATGTAACTGCCTCCGAGAGCTCGCGTAGAGCCCAGTCGCGGCAAAGAAACGCGATAAACAGAGCAGGTGAAGTTGTTCATCATCGCGGTGTTATTTATTTTCCATTGATAATAATTGATCGTAAACAGGAGGGTAAACAAAAGGCACTCTGATTTTCCAGTGCAAACTTGCATTAGTTGTGTTGCTTCCGAGGCACTGAACGCAAAGTCGCGCTTCAATAAGGCCTAATTTTCGCGACAAGCGAATCTAACGACTTAATCAACTCCGAAAATTTTGATTAACGCATTTACGTAATTTATAAGTTGGTGAGTTTTGTAAACCAATCAAATATGCAGAAGTGCGACAAACACTGACAGAAGGTCGTCTATTAAATCTTGTTACAATATGGAAACATCGCAAACTTCGCAACAATAATTTGAGATTCATTAGAGCAGTTAGCATCTATAGTCCTTTCCAGATTCGCATTGTGATAAATCTGAATGGTAACCGCCATTCTTAGATGCAGTGACGCAAATAAATTGTAGAACGCGTTGAGTGGAGAACCGACTCTAATAATTGAAATTGCCACGTCACACGTGCTCCATCTAATTAAATTATATTGTTGAACGCGGGCATCTATCTATTGACTACGAAATTGTAATTAACGTAACGAGATTTGCCAACAACATGGGTGCAGCAAAAGCCTGCCACCCATCTTTGGAGCTGACTAATTACCCAATTTAGAAATTTCCTTTAATTATCTCGTCAACCGAATGCTGAATGTAACAGGTGAGCAAATATTTGTTTACCTGTTTTTAGAGCGACGAATATTTCACTACAGAGCACGTCTCTAAGATTTACAAAGCTCATTTCAGGTCCTTTGCATATCGTATTTAAGAACAGGTAAGCTGCAAGGGAATTTCCACTGTTCATTTTCCACAGGGAAATTTGAACCTTTTTCTGGTAAATACGTACTATATTTTTGAACGGAGGTAAAATTTCTAATTGAGGAAATTCAAATTATGTAACAGTCATTTCTCTGGAATAACTACCTACTATTTTTGATTGAACGAAACATGCTTCACTAAAAATATGCAACAGAGAAAATATCATATAACATAATATCAACATTTTTTTCGTACTAATTTCAAATTTGAAAAAGTTGTACTTTATTTAATAAGAAAGTTAAAAATTTGTTTGTTATTCTACTCAACGTAATAATTTTCTTATTGTTGTCGAATTTTTATGTCAAGTTGCCTTACTATTTACAACATTCATAAAACTGTAGCGCAGTTTTTGAAACTTTAAAAGTTGTTATAATATATTATTAATATTATTTCCAAATTTTATATTTAGATGCTTATTAGTATTGTCGAGCCGAAATTAAAAAATACAATAGCAAAATGAAATTTAATCGAATTTCTGCCAACTGATTTACTTCTTAATTTATTGTCTGATACTTGTACTGCAAGAAGGCGTTCTATTCAAATATGATTGCCTTTCATTTTCCAAAATTGTTTCAATTGCTATAACAATTGAACAACCTTATAAATTTTTGCAATTTGAAAAGCCATATTTAAGAGATTTATTATAGCTGCTTTTACACAAAATAACCATAAAGTATAGGATGAAAATCTTCTATTTTGCCTTTATCACCGGACGCACTTGGTTATTCGATTCTCATCTCAAGATCCTAATTATTCCGAAATTTGTGTTAAAATGGAAGAAATTAAGCTGATTTTTATCACCAGATGCCTTCCCCTAATAAAGTGATATTGCGAAATGATTCAAGTCCAGACCGTGAAAAACCTTAATCATCATAAAACTTGTGATAAGGAAATTATGGCAAAGCTTTATCCATTTTAATACCGAGGGTTCATTATGTAGCGTAATAAATCTCATGGTGGACATTCGAGGGACAGATAAATAAGAATTTGCCGCCACACTTATATAGTATAATATGACACGAACAGCAAAACGCGATCTTCATTACTTATCGAAATCGTAAATTTTTCGTCAAGGTTAATATTTGCAATAATTTAGGTATTGCTTGAAAATATTTTTCTGTGTAATTTCAGATAGAAGGTATACTCGTATTGTTCGAATACGCACAAAAAAGAAGGGTGAATTTAACGAGTAATGGAAGAATTTTCTCTTGATTTGAAAACCTTTTTATAAATAAGACTCCAAATTATTTCAGCTTGTATTGTATAAACAAATTATCCTTACGAACGATGTCGCAACAAAGAATTCAAATCAATAAAATTTCCGCAAATCAGCTAATGCGATTGATTTACAATAAAAATGAATAGTACTATATCAATTAATCAAATATTTACGAAGCCAGTCGGAACACCTCGGGCACCCTACAAAAACTGGTATCCTTCCGCGTTGGGGGGGGGGGGTTTCCTTTAAGTTCGAAAATTTGCTAAACCAATCGATACGGGGAAATGTTAATATGGTTCTTTAACCAAAGGCGCCTTCCCAGTAATTCCCGAATAATTTAGCCTGAAGTAAAGGAGTTTAATAGACTCGGGAGATACAGAAAAGCTTAAAATGAAACACACAAACAATTTGCATGATTTTCTCATTTGATGAAATGGAAAAAAATCCAATTTCCCAACAAACTCGTTTATAAGACACCCGTTCTGGGCGAATACATCCACATCCAGACACTTACTGTTTCCTCTATAAGTGCTGACGCTTCAGTGGAAATGGAATTTCCCTCCTTTCGCCCAACGAGAAAAAATCCTTAAAACTGAGCCAGCTGAACGAGCGGGCTTCCAGTGAAATGGGGAAAAAACATCGCAAAGCATAAAATCTGAGAAAATCTGTAGCAGAGCATCTTGGGGTTTGCAGCGCTTACCGTCTTGTATATTTTTTTTGTTTTCTTTTAGTTTCTTTATTAACATCAAGCTCTGAATTAAATTTCTCAGATAATAAATAAATTGCATCGGGACTGCAAATGAATCGAAGGAGCCGAAGGCAGTTTCTAGTCCGACTACTTGCAGGCGCAGAAAAAATCGAAAAGCTTTCAGAATTTCCAATTTCCCTGATGTCTAATTACGCTCTAGGTAG
The DNA here is from genome assembly GCA_959613345.1 of Tolmerus cingulatus. NCBI lineage: Eukaryota > Metazoa > Arthropoda > Insecta > Diptera > Asilidae > Tolmerus > Tolmerus cingulatus. Next base: position 23,301,691 of record OY390711.1, read on the forward strand.
ATAACTACCTATAAAGACATTTTTGATTGAACTGAATTTTGTAATCCAGAAGCCATTATAAGCTGTTTTATACCTACAATAAAGCATTTAAGGTTTTTCCTGATTAGTACATGCACATGTATACCTATAATTTTTTATGTTTATATACAGTATGTGTACGTATATTGTAGAACTGCAAAAAAACGTAAAGTACATGTATTTTCATTAAAGTTTCAATAAACTGCAAAATTTGTTCTAGGCGCACATCCAAACATAATTACCGATTAATTTTAAAAATTAGTCAAGTACGAGTCGCTGTTTTTTATATGTAGGTGTTACTAGCACTCTATAAAGTTAATTTTTGGGATCGCTTAAATAAGTTAATTTTTTCCTAATTTCTAGAAAACTAAGCTAGTTTTAATTTTCCTGTAATAGTTACATCAACTCTGATAATTTAACTTATTCCGCCACTTTAAAATTAGGGTCCTTATTACATCCTTTTTTGAAAATAACAATAAAATATCTTTCAAATTCTGTAATTAGCAATAAAGGTAGACAAGCCTTATATAAAACTATTCCAAATTTCAAATCTAAAAACAGAAAGGATGTACTTTTACAACCAAATGACAGTAGTTAAATATGAAATAATTATATCGAACAACACTCCAGAAATTGTATAAATAACGTTTAAAAAATCGTCGACTTTAATTTTTGAATTACTTTCATTTAACTCCTTTTTTTCATCGCTCCACGTACCCTTCCCATCAACTACTACTATGTAGCATAATAAAAAAAAATTGTGTAATATTAATGGTAACTCCTGTTCTGCGTTATAATTCTCCTTTCACATTACTATTAGTGAAAATCGAAAATGTTGACTAATTAAATAAAAAGACTTAAAAAGTTTGAATATATTTAGCCTACTTATTTATGTATTAAGGAATTTATAATCTAAGCCAAAAATAAAGGCCGGAAATCCAAAACTTCTAACGAAGTGTTTTCCTGCCTACACCTCTGTAATGTTATATTTATCAGCAACTCGAGAACAAAGTAATTTGCTTTTAAATTACTGCAGAGGCGGCTTTTGATCTACTTATTAATAAGTAGCGGAATAATTAGGTATATGTTGTGTTAGCAACAAAATATTCTATTAATATAAACAAACAAAAGTTTATAATATGTGACTTCCAACTTTTATTTAATTTTAAAGTCCTTAAACATTTCTTGTAAGCAATAGATTTTAATTAATTTGAAAAATGTTTATTAATTCAATTTTCAAATACCAATATATCAATCATTTATTAGCGTATCGTATTGTACTACAGGAAGTATCTAGCTTTCAAAACGTTGCTTATTATTTTATTTTATTTAAAATTAGTCAATTCAATATGGTCATTTGGTTAAATTTAAACTTTATCGAACTTTCATGGACATATTTCATTATAAGATATTATCTTATATACATAGACTTTATAAATCTTATTTTAGCATATTGGACTTTCAAGTTATAAATGGAAAAATGTAATGCAAATAAGTTTTGTTTTTCTTTGTAAGTACTTTTAGGCATACGTTCAATTCATAATTTAAGCCTGTGTAAGTGTACTTTTAAACGAAATTCGTATTTATACATACATATATGCCTCCTTGTATACTTTTCCTTAATCCAATAAATTCCATTGCCAAAATAGCTGCCCTTCTGCAAAAGTTCCATTCCCATTCGGCAAATTGCATTCATATTTTTCCCGAAAATCCGCACTTTCGGTTCGATCTTTATCAAGGGTATCCGGCAAGGAAATGGCATTTTAATTCTCCCTCGATTAACAATTGGGGCGAACCGATGCCAAAGAGAATTGTTTCAATAGCCCACGGGTGTCCTGAGTTTATCCCTTCGAACCGATCCACATCCTGTTCCCAGAACGCTGTCCCTCTGTCCCTTTTAAACTATCAAGGGAGAACGTACCAAATTTTCTGCAAGTAATGAGGTTATATCCACGCAAAAAATGAGAAGAGATTTCCCATTTGCTTGCTGAGTTTTCCCTTTTTCAATGCCTTTGTTGTTTTCTTGTTTTTGTGAGTTTATGTGAGCCGAGGTACCTCTTGGGAAATACTTCATGGTATTAAAGGTGCTTTAATGGAATATTGTCAAGGGAAAAGTCTTCTGTAAATTTCATTTTGTTTGTACGCCTTTAAGGCTGCACAGTGTTTTTATTATGTGCTCTTGTTTATAATGACAGAGTATGTGATCCCTTTTAAAATAATAAATCCCTACGGTAGGCAACAATTTTCTGGCACGTGACTCGTTTTGAAAGATGATATTCAAACCACAGTACAGCACACGTTTATTACTTGTCACTACTTTGATGTTTCTTGAAATTTGTTTTATACATCATTGAGTGATTATTGATTCAAGTACCAATAAAGTGCTTCACTGTTTAGATAGTATTAAAGCCAGGCTTTCAAAATTTTATATAATATTAGCTTTTTAAATGTTTACATACTTCAATTTTATATCAAATACTTGTATGATCGTTCATTTGCGATAGAAATCCCTTAAAGGCTATTATTCAAAATGACCTAATTCGTACTTAATTAAGGTGTATACGCAAAAGCAATTAAAAGACAATAAAACAGCGGACTCCAGTACCCCATATTTAATATATTTTATTACTGTCTTAAACTCCGTATTCCTATATTTATTTACGTACGTTGAAACAATTAATAACAATTTATTAACATTTTCGAGTTTCACCGATTGTGATTGTTTTTTTGTTTTTTTAATTTATATTAGACTATAATACTACTCACTATATTTGAAATGAAGATAATATACATACACATACATATATATTTATATCTATAAAATAAATTTTATGATTAGATTTTTTTTAAACTTAAAACTATTTTCTATATTTTCAAAATAAAAATTTATATTTTATAATTAATTATAAATTATGTATAATAAAACGGATTTTTGTAATTACTTTTATATCTATAACGTTACATCCGAAATGGTTCTAACGATTTCGAAAAGTTTTACAATAACGCTACTGACTGTTAAATTTTAGTACATCTATACTTATTTTGTATGCTCATATTTTTTTTATTTAACCATTCCGAATAAGCCCGATTTTCTAATATTCGTTTATCACAATTTCGATATATATGTACATATAGGTATTTAGATTTTGGAAAAAACAAAATGTTGAAAGGAAATTGAAGTTGCATATGGATAGTGCAAGTTGCTAGTGTTAAGAAAAACGTTTTTCCAAACTTTATCGTTGTGAAACTATACGATATCGATTCGTTCGTCAAATAGTGTCGTGTTTAAGGTGTCTTCGAGCTAAAACCATCTGGCTACAGTTTGTATGAGGTCAATTGCTTACAAGATGCGGAATCCGGCTTTAATTAATCCTAGTATTTGCATATCCGCCGTGCAACCACCACTCATATTTGCTTTTAGAAAACATTGAAACCGCCCCGCCAGGGGGCGAAAGGAGAACGCCTTCAAAGAAACTTAATTGAAATGAACTTTCTATTCTGCATCCACAGACCTTTTCACCGGCTAATACACCGTGGCCCGAAGCTGCTTTTCCTAGGCTCCGCCCGACGAGGCAACTTTGACTTAATGGGAAACGAAAGTAAGGGTAGCATCGTGCCGTGCTGCATGCGACCCTATGCGATGCATGCCACCCTGTGCGGCCTCAAATGTTGCATCATTCGAACCGAAGTCGACGTATGCAGCTCCTATTTTAGTAGCAAATGAACTTTTGCCAGGGAAAAATCCATTCGAGTTGTTGCTTTTAAGAGGCGCAGCTATCTTTGGCGAATTGTGTCTACGTGCATTTTGCTTGTTCGACTGTATGCATTCATTAAAATTGCATATTTGCCACCATGAAAGGAGTGATTACTGCCATGTAAGGGCCGATCCCGTGCACCCGGGTACCTTTCAATGGCCGGGATTCGCCTGTGATAACACTTACAGACACAGGTAGCCTTCCATACTGCGAATTGCACGGCGGCGGTTTCAAATGTTCGACGATTCTGCTCCCAAGTCTTATTGTTGGGAATCAGATGGAAACGAACATGAGGGATGGCAGTCCTTATGTTGTGAGACCTCAGCCTTAGGGCCGCACATCAAGGTGAAGCATATTTACGTTATAATAATACCTTTCTCTGCATTTCGTTCTTTTAATTCTTCGGGAGGTCATGCTTAGGCTTTTGCTGTTGTTGGAAGTAATGAAAGGAACTTAAATACCTGGAAATATTAAGAGTAAACTGAAGTTGGTTTCATTCTCTTTGTTCCCAGGAAGATCGTTTCCGTAAAAATTTACTTATTTTACCTGTTCATTATTCTGCAGCTTTACACCAAAAATAGTGAAATGACATAGAATTTATAGAAACTTCTTGGTAATATCTGATTAAAAACGATACTCAGACTTACTTGGTTTCATGGTAAATTTTAAACTTTATTATTAAAGCGCTCCTACGCGAGCAAGTAAACTTCCAGAAGTCGCTTGCAGAAGTGACTTGAAGAGATTATTCTCCGTGTAACATCGACTGCAAGTCGAGAATATTCTCTTCAAGTAACTTACATTACACAAGCTTACTTCCTGCGACTTTGTCAGTGTGGCTTTTGAGCTAATTAGAAATATCTATAATAGGGCTAACATGAAGAAAAAACCGTATGTAAATCCTTTATTTTAAAAGCTAGAGAACAATAATTTGATTGTTAAACCTTTGGTTTGAATATGCTTTTTTTTTCGATTACCAATTTTCATGGTTTTAAACTTAGATATGGGGAAGGTTAAGAATAAAAGTCTGCTCGGTACATATGAATGAATCTCTTGGTATAACGTTTAGAATTTGAATTGACTATACAAGCTAATAAAATTTTGAGTCAATTGATAGAAAATGTTTCCAATTTTTAAAAGTTTGGTGTGAAATTATTTTAAAATATTAAAAAGTAGAGTAGTAGTAGTAGTAGGCTTTTTTTTCATATCGAAACGTTATTGTCATCAGTTCTGAGCTAAAGAATAAATTTTATGTTTATTTTTCTCTCCAAGGAATCTGAAATTAAAAAGCAATTTATTGGCTCCTATTTAGAAAGTCAAATTACACCATAATAATAAAATATGACCTAATAAAGAGAACATCTTTTGTTCAGCTTTAATTTTATTTAAGACGATTTAAAAAAATCAGACTTGAGCTTATTAGGTAAAACTTTAAATTTCCGACGTTTAAATAACTAAACCTGAGTAGATAAGATTAAATCAAGTCCTGAGAAAACTGAATATGCACTGAACCATACACCAAACAATTTGTGAACTGCAAGACATGTGCATAAACTGCAAAGCATTAAAACAAAACCGTTGAAAGCAAGTTAAATTTTTGAAATGTTGGTAAATTCTAGTCTTCAAAGTGCTTCCTCGCATTCACCTGGTTCCGGAACAAAGCTTAAAACTGTTTGGTCCGAGGTATTCAAGCTAATCCCCCATTTATTTCTTGGCATGCCGAAAAGCGCCCTTTAATTAAACGCTTCTATTGGGGGGCTACAGGGTGGTCATTAAATGCAGTTTAAAACCAAATTGGGGCGCGCTGAAGTGTTCCCGCTTGTTGTAGCAACCTGGCGGCGGCAACGTGAACTAACGAGCCCCAGATCACCGGTGAATGGGAGCGTATATTACGAGTGGCTGGGAAATCGGCTTATAAAAAAAAACTACGTCGCAAGACACAGCATCCACATGTACCATTTACCTGCGTCCCAGGCACGCTCAGAACAGGTAAACAAGATGAGTTCGAGGCGGTTATCATGACAACTAAATCCCTGGGGCGTGTATGCGCCAGCAATTTAGGACCACTGCATCTTTTGAAAGGAGCACTTATCGTTCATAAGATTGAATTTTTCCCCGGATAGAGTTTAAAAGGCTGCCGTCATTATTATCACAATCTGGTGGACACCCTGTAGAGGAGAACATCCACCCAGGACTCGGAAGGACGAAGTGTACTGGTCGACGTAGATGTCGATGTCATCGTCACCGTCTCAATCGCAACCCCTCACGACTTCCCGGAAAGATTCGATCGCGATTGAATTTATATTAACATAGCATCCCCATCAACGGCGAGAAGAAGCCATACACACCCCTGTCGAGAGGAATTAATTAAAGAGAACTAGTTCCGGTATGCTGCGATCCTCCCCCGTATATGTGAAACATCTTTCCACAAGGACGAGGCGGCGACGGTGGCGGCTGCAGTGAACCACATTATTGGAGCTGAATAAAGGGTTCATTTTTTGTGCGAGACGCCGTAGGTGCTCCTTCAGACGAACCCTCTTAGAGTCCTGAGGAGCCGTAGAAGAAGTAGGAAACTTTTCGCTTCTGTGGCTTTTGGTGGTGTGCACAGATTTATGATCAAATAGCGAAAAATAGGGGCAGAGGTAGAGTCGAATTGTGATTAGGAAAGAACTGGGGATCTGGCACAGCTCGAAATTTTCAAGCCCAGTTTGGTTTGGTTTGGTTAGGTTTGGTTCTCGTTCCCGCCAAAAAGGCATTCGGAACAGTGCCCAATTTCAAGGAGTCGTCTTCCCGAAGAAAACTGCCTCAAATTCTTTGAATCGGAGGGACACGGAAGGAAGAAGCCGTGCGCAAAGTACCTCAGCCAATCATGTAAGTGTGCCATCACCATACATCGAGCATAATTGTATTCCCATAAATAAGACCGTAACGATTTCGAAGCCAGCTCCACCGGCTCCTTTATGTTATGATTATGATATTCGCAGAGTGCTCGCCACATAAATGAGGTGGCGTCGCTTTTTGCATGGTGCTCCAGGTTTTGCGGCAGCGAGTAGGGGCGAAATGAGATAATAATGGCTGCGGATGTATTTATGAAAATCCTCCCTCCTTTTCCTAGTGGCGTCATCAAAAGTGTGTGGTTATATATATATATATTTTTTTTTGTATCATCTTCCTTTTTGCTGCTTACATCCTGCCGGTCTCATTGCCTACTTAGGGTCTAATTGTGTTTGTTATGTTGGCAGCCTGTAAACATAGAGAACGTAGGCGTCACCTTAACCAGGCCTCTGCTCTGCCCTGCCCTGCCCTGCCCTCTGTGGACGATTGCCAGAAACCGATGAGGATGTGGACTTTTAGCATCCTCGGGGACCTTATCGCGAACATCATCACTTTGCACGGCAGGATGAAATGTCTGCTCGTAGCTAGCCGATGATCGCAAGTATCCTTGAAGAGGAAAAACATGATTAAGTATTCAATTGAGGCTCGATGAAGATAAGAAGTTTTTGTTGCCACCGGCGGCCGCTCCTCTCCTGAACGTGAGGATGGACCATATCCACGACCACATCTAGATGCATCTTTATGTCTTTCGATTTTGTAAATTTAGTAGAATATTCCATTTTTGCTCAAGTGGTGCTCTGGTGGGTTGTCGGGCTCCTCACTTTAGTAATTCAGAATGAATCCTATTTAGGCTAAGGCAGACTTGGAATTAAATTTTAGTGTTGTTTATCCTGTCGAGAAGTCCACTATCACTTCGTTAGCAATCAGTAATAGAAATTTATGATATATGGAAAATAAGGAAACGAAACATTACGGTTCAAGGATTCAAATTGAGATTTAGAGGATTGTTAGTAATGCATTTCTAATGTTTACATAAATCATAGTGCCATTTAATTTTCACAAAATTATTCTCAAAATATAACTCTACATTTTTCTCGCAATCAATCAAAGGATAACATTTGATGTTTTCTCCCCTTTATATTTAAATACTAGTAACAAAATTATGACTTTGTTAACTTTTTCAATTTTTCCTTTGTTTTTGGGTAATTCCTCTTAAAGTAGGACAATTTCATATTATTATATTATATTATTTACAAAATTCATTTATTCTAAAATAATATAATATAAAATTAATATGCACGTTGACAATAAAATAATGAAATAAATATAATTAAACCAAAAATTGTATGCTTTTACATATATATATTATAGCGGATATAAACTTGCATGTGGTGAGTTTTGTTATTTATTGTACAAGCAGGGATTGAATACCTAAATAAATTTTTAAAAATAAATATAAAATAAAAGGTGGGGCCTCATCGACCCTCCCTTAAATTTTCGTTAGTATTAATTTTTAAAAACTATTCATCGATGAGAAAAGGTAAACTGCGATAATTGTAGGGAAGTGCATGCTCTACAGTTTTTATACAAACCTTAAATTAAAATATTTCACAAAAATTAAATAGTCATGAAAAGATGAGTTTTCACCCCTATTCTCTAATATAGTGTCGCAAGTCAAAAATTTAAGTAATTATGTAATATTCCGAATTAAAAAATTTTATCACTTGAATCTATGTGATCCTTTCTTGAATTGGAACTACTATACATTTCTGAATAAGTATTTATTTTCTGAATTTCCTACATATAATTTACATTTATAAATATGTTCTTATTTAAACTCTATTATAAATATTTGAATTTCGATTGAACTATCAAAAATAAATTATTACCTTTTTATATGCCTATCTGCACAACAATTTATGTATCATATCTTTATTACTTTTTTACCTAGCTACATTTCAAAGTGCTCTGTTTTCCAGTCCAACGACATCACTAGTGAAATATATATGTATGTATATATAAGAAAAAGGTATCATTTTGGAAAATTCATCTCATCAATGTTACATGTTGCAAGTAACTTTTGCTACCGCTAGCACAAAACAAATCTCGTCTTCAATCTTGGCGCCAAATTGGCATTATTTTCACATAAAATTTTAAGGTTATAGACGCGTGCACAATAAAAGAGAGAGCACCGACCATGCAGTAAACTTTTATTATGGTTAATTTCTAGAAAAGAAGACTTACTCGAAGAAACTCAAATTAAATGTCAGAAAAGTCGAACGTAAATGTAATTTGCAGTATTTAACAGACACACTTCGTCGTGAAGAAAGAGTTCTTAATTTAATTGTTCCGCGTAAGGGAAAAATAAATGAACAAATTAATACCCGCGAGTTATGTAAATAGCACTGTCTTCTACTAACTGGAATGGTTTTCAGCTACTGAGACTTTGATTGCAATCAATATTTTAGCGGAGATATTGCTTCGATTTTCTCATGCAAATTACGATCGAGAAACTCAATTTGAGGTTCATTCAGAATAAGTTAAATGTCGCTATTTAAAATGTACAACATGACCCAGCCTCCCAACAATTGTAATTATTGTTTATTAAGTGTTTGGACTATCAATTGAACAGTGACAAAGTGTTCAAAGTTCTCTAATCCAAATTAATGAATATTTCAGAGAGTTTAAATATTTCTCACAAGTACATATTGTAAATACTACTACACAAAAGTTAGTTCTCAAAAACAAATGAAGGAAAAATCTCAACAAAAGCCGATCGTTTCAAGAAAATATATAATTAAATTGCGAAATCTCCGCTCTTTTCATCAGTGTATTTGATTCTCTTAAAAAGTTTTCTTGAGAAAGCTTGTTTTCTATTTATTCTTATTATAAACATTATCTTAGCATAATGTCGACAACTTAAAGCATGATAAAGCTTTAAACTGTAAATTTTTATATGCTGAGCATATTTTTAGGCTTCTAATAAAATGCGATTTTTGAAACTTCATGCATTATCAAAATAGAATCAAGTAAATAAGTTCGATTATCAGTGGATCTTTTTAAAAAATAACAATGGAAAAGGATAAATCCTATATCTTCCTTCTAATAAAAACACTAAATAGTAGAATTTGTAGTTTTCTTACAGATAGAAATATGTAAAATTTGATTTATCATATTATTTAAACATTGCTGAATTTACAATAGTTTCAAAATAATCAATTTCTACTATAATTGGAGGTGTTTTTATTTTTGTTGTTGATTAGTCAAATAACAATTAATTTTTTTGATAAATTACTAAACAAAACTAATTAAAATTATCAGTTTATCAGTTTTTTCTTACAACAATTGATTTAATGTTATTCTCGGTTTCGTCCATTAAGTCGTTTTCTCGTTTGAAAGACTTGTTGTCTTGTATTTCGATAACTAAAGATTTGTATAATTTATTTAGTCGTAGTAATTGAAAAGTATCTTATATGTAAAACGATTATGTATGAGTTTTAGCCTTTTACACCGTTTAGGTAGTCAGCAAGGAAACAAACGTGTAATATGATAGTCATTTCATGGAAACTGTTTATCAATTTAATCACAAATAAATCCTAGAGTTCGAGACAAGTTCCTGGCATCTTCAGGTTCTGATGCCCGTATGTTATTTTGTTAATAATATTTATATGACAAACAACTAAATAAAATAATTTTTTAATTTGGATCAGTAAAGTAAAAGGAAGTAGAAAAGTTACTGCGATACATAGCTTTTCTGAATTGGTTTTGTATAAATGAGAAGTTTTTTACAATTCATAAGATGTTGCAAGTGAAAAATCGCCTTATAAATAGAATGGGTCGATATTTTTTTATTGTTTATTATTTTTGGAAATGTTTGGATTTTTTTTATCTTTCAATGTGTATGAGATTTTTTTGAAAATTTATAAAAGGGCTTAAAAGGGCCTTTTATCATGGTTCAAGGCTCGCATAGTCTTGATTTTGTTCTTGGCCTTTTAAAATGAGTCTTGGACTTAGTCTCAGTTTTGAAATTGGAGTCTTCTCTTGCGGGTACATATAGTCGTGGTCTTGTTCTATAACATTTTGCAAATTTTAAAGCACAGAAGACACTTAATCAGGATAAAATCACGTTTTTTCAATTATTATCTTAATATTTTATAAATCGATGTATGTAAATATGTACCTAAATATTTTAAATATTATTTTGGAATAAATATGAAACAAATTCGAAAAAAGGTAACTATGTAGATTGTAGATACATCAAATAATACTCCAATAAATACAATACCTACCCAATCTAAACGCATGCAGTAGGTCATGCTTTTGTATATCTCGTGGCTGAAAGTGACGTTGTTTGGGGTGTTTCAAAAGGGGTGGTTTAAAACTTCTTTTATTTAATTTTTATCACAACATCAAGTAAATCGGCAACATCAAATTTCAATTGGAGAAACTCCCTTCGGGCATTTACTGTGCTCCAGCTCGTCGTCATCGGGTGGATGCAGCCAGTCCATTTCGTTCCAGAACGTTTGCATTCGATCACAGCTCGAAATTTTTTCGCATTGCACTCGATTCCACAATACCAAATGAATATTGCACACCTTTCCTGGCCGATGGGTGGCAACCCTGCATCGTCCTGGATTGGGACCCGGGCCACAAAGAATAACTCGACGCCCTGGGCCTTCTCGGGAAAACCACCTGGAATCACCTGTGCGGGATTTAGGGGAATTGCGGAAGCATTCGGAGGTGTCAAAGATCCATTGACCGGCAATCGAACAGGGGCAATAGAAATGCACGGAATGGATTTATTCATGAATTCGACCTGAATGCACTCGTCGTACGTGCCGTAGTACTGCACCACGGAAAGTCGATGGGCGCGGCGCAAATGGGTCAAGACGTCCCACTGGGTGGCTATTTTTCCAGGTCCATCATCTTGATCTGGACCACCACATGATTTCCCAGTGGGGCACTGATAAAGTCTATCCCGGACGGACTCCACTGGTCCAGCCGCAGCCTCCGCGGCCGCCAATGCCGCAGGCTGTGGAGATTTAAAGTCCACTTTTATGCTTATAATTTGTTTGTCGTCAACGGAGGAGCAGCCCTCGGGGCTTGTTATCTTGGCGGGAGCGCTGGCCCTTCGGTCCGAGGATCGTCCGCTGTCTTCTGGTTTTTTATCTAAAAGTTGAAAATTAATATAAAATAACGTATAACAATGAAAACTAGGGGGTAGATTTGTTGGCTCACCATCACAGGGAAAAGTTTCTGCTAACAAAGTAAACAATTTATCGGATAAAAGACATCTACCCCTTGGTCCCATCGTGACCCTGCAGATAGGGCATTTGACTGTACGACCTCGACAACTATTGCACAAAACGTGACCATTACAGCACTGCCATCCGGGTGGTTTAACTACCTATTATCGAGGGAATTGTATCATTTTCGGTTTGGTTATCTTGATGTTATTTAACATTCTCCCCTCATAACTCTAGCACTTCTCGGGTAACACATCCTGTTCGGATGTAGTCCTCGAGCTTTCATATATTCATGCAGCAGGACGCCCCAAACGCTTAGAGCATAACTGCTGCTACAAGGGATATGTGCTTTATGATGGCAGAATGGTAATGAATTTGTCCACTAAGTTATTTAAGAACAAAATTCATATCATCTCTCCGTCCCACAGTGCTGTCGTCTCGGTTGAGAAACTTACATCTCTCGTCCAGAGAGACGCTGTCGGTCGCCGCCGCCATCATGCAGCATCCCCGTGTACCCCAAAAACCCCCATAATGAAGCAAACCATGATATGATTGCCAACTTGCAGACATACCTCAAGGCAAACAGGACACTCCAGTAATTGGGCGATATTCTGCAGGCAGGTTGCAAATTTCTGAAGCGACTGCTGATTTATACTCTGCAAAGACATAGCAAGCAAGCGGGGTTTAAGTTAGCTGCAACCACACAAAATTTAACATAAAATTTTAAAATATTTAAAATGCCATCGTTTGCGATGCTTCAACATTAATGAGAAACTTAATTGGATGTGGTCTTGAGCTTGTTCAGCACATGAAAATTTTGTTAACCTCCAAAAGCACTAGGGGTTTTTATGTAATACCGAAAAAATTTTCCAAGGACCCGAAAATAATTTCGTGTGAATTACTTTAGTCGTTAACTTATTAAAGAATTATTTCATCCTGTAGCGTCCATTTGGCTTCATACCGACTATATGAGCGATTCTCAAAAATGATTAAAACCAAATTGAATTTAAGGTAGCACGCGCCTACTTCCGGGAAAATCTTCCTGAAAAACCCTAATTGATTTTATAATAAAAAATTATAATAGCTACGTTCCTCTTAACTTATAATTGAAATCAGAGAATTGGTTGTTGCTACGTAAAAATATTTTCAGAACGGTCTTTTCATATTAAGAAGGACAAAAGAACTTATTAATTAAAAATTCGAAGAAATTCATTGTGATTTTAAGTAAGCTTATTATAGCCAAGGATACGACAGGTGCGGCAGACTTCTAAACAACCTCCTCAAAGCCTCCAAATGTTAAAGCTACGGTACAACGTTGCGAATAATTAAATCTGTAATAAGTACTAAAATCCAATTTAAAACTCATGAGTATATACACAATTCATATTAATAAAACATAGAGTTATGATTTTCAAACCGCATATAACATCAACTAATATATAAGAGCATTATTTTCATCAACTGTACAAAGAAAATTTAGGGAACAAATATTATTAATATAATCCTACGTGTAGTAGTACCTTATGTAATTAAAATTGTCGATTTGAGGGAAAGTACCCCTACAGAGCAATCCTTTGAAATTTTTGCCCTTCTTCGTAAAAGTCAAATTTTGTATATCGTTAATAAAGGTACACAGAAACATAGCATCCAATTAACCTAAGCGAATTTAACAAGGTTAAGTTAATAAATTATAAGCAGACTACTCACTATACCACATTTTCAATCATAAATATTCCTGGAGCATTATATTCGTTGAAAGAAACTATGTATATAAAAATAAATACGAATATCACACTCTAGGTCACCTATATTTTGTTTAGATAGACGATTAATCTCTTTTATAACAAAATTACTTAATAAATGAAATCAACAGTTAAATTAATGTCTAGCAGTTGGGGACCATTAACGTTGGCCTCCGAATACAAAAGTAATCGGAAAACTAAAATTTTACAACCAAAATCACTATTAAACTCTTTCTTTGGCATTTTAAAGAAAACTTGTATTTTCTTAAAATTTTTATCTCATCTTGATTACAACATATGCTTTAAAATTTTAAATAAAATAACTTATATATCAAAAATACATTAAAAGGTAATCAGTAAGTGAATCATTCAGCGTTTACTTTAGATAATTAACTAATTCACCTTCCTCAACCATCCGCAATAAAATTAGTCATTTGCGCATGTCTCGGCAGTGCGACGAACAATTTTTTATAATCCCCGCCGCGCCTAGTTTTTACATTTAGTTCTATTTTTGCTTTGCCGAAAAGCAAATATTTCCAAATTTTTTTCATAGTTATTGCATGCAACAACCTAATAATGCAAATATAATAAAAACCTAATGAGGTTGACATTGATTCCGCATATCGCAATTGACGTAATGAGCAAAAACCACGAACGACCAATCTCAGTATGATGGAGAAATAATGTTTTATTTTTGTTTATGCGCATGTAATGAATACAATTTTCAGGGTGATGATAGACCTAATTTTTGTAATAACTTAAAGTTAGTAAACTACGACGCATACTTCGGCCTTCAAAACGTTAGCAAGTCGTTTTCAATAAGTCGAATGAAGAAAACTATAAATTAAAAATGTCCCTGCTCTAAAATTGATATTTGTACCTGATGATGCATACATACATATGTACATATTAAAAACGTAATTTCAGTTATTTAATATGAATGTACATATCCAAATTGTAAAATGGATGACAGCAGTATCAAAATAAGTGTTAGCATTTTTGACCCATTCGTCGACTCCAACGTGAAATTAGTTTTGAAACGCCTGTATTGAATTAGCGCAGATAGAAAAAGTAAAATAATTTATTATTCTATTGTAATTAATTTTAATTTTAATTGTGGAATAACCACATTAATAATAACATTTAATAAATTTCAACTTTTTTTTGAAAATATTGTATTTCTGGGTTAATCCAATTTATGTGTCGTTCCAGTTAATTATAAATAAAAATGAAAAAGTCTATTTTACTTTCACTATGCCATTTTTTTTTTTAAAATGGTTACTTTATATTTAATATTTTCCGATATCACAGGATATAAATGAATTTTTGAAGAATTCGTACTCATATAAACCACTTTAAGTTTTGAATACACGAACGGCGAAACGAAAGATAATAAACACATAGTTAAATTATTTGTTAAATTTTATATAGACTCAGAAACAAAGTCAAAATTTGACAGCTATTGGTGGCACTTACTATATATTTGTAATCCTATTTTTACATTTGAAGTACTATCTTAACTAAAATCAGACGGATTTACTCTAACCATCAGTCTTAAGTTAGCTACAATCTATATTAGAGTTGATTTGAAGGACAAATTTGGATATTATTATTGAACATTATTGCGGTCGATAATTTTAATTTCTAAATAAAATGTTAACCTTTAGTTTTCATGGAACCTATATAGTGTATATGCACATAATCACTGAAAAGCCACATATATAAATGCTAAATTAAATTCAATTTTGGTTTAAGATGTTATTCAGCAAAATTAAAATTCTGCTAGATAAGTGAAGAATTTCAATTTTATAAAAACAGTAATTAATAATTATTATAGTTTAATATATTTAAGGTGTATTTCGTTGGATTGTAATGAACTACAAGAAATAAAATTTAGAGGTTTGTTATTCATAAGTGAATTGATATACGGTTTTTTATATAACTATATAAACTTCTATAAGCCGAATTTTGCCACAGATATAAGACGTTTTTTTTTATATTAAAACGATATTTGCATTAAATTCCTTCTATTACTATAAATTATATATTTTATTCAGAAGTTTATACTCACACTTTGGTCATTTTTACATCTCCAAATTAAGAAACAGACAAAACTGCCGCCACTCTCCCAGTGGCTGCGGATTCTGGAGGCCAGCTCTGAGATTTTCTGGCCAAGGACATCGAAGCCGTTGAGCTCGAGCAAAATGTCCCCAGTTCTTACACCTGCTAAAAAAGCGCTGGAACCCTCCTGGACCCCGCTGACCCACGGGTAAGGGTCCCAAGGTGCCCTGCTGAGGTGCAGCCCGAGGGTTCCATTCGGGCAAGCGCCAATTTTACACAATTTCAACATTATCGCTGCCGTTGCGTGCCAGCAATTCTAATTATCTGGAAGCAGTTCGCTGATGCCGCGGTGCATCGCATGCAACCAATGAATATTATGCAATTTCAGTGCATTTTGCTACTTGTCGCTTGGAGCGCATTGCACATGTCTTCTATTCTTTGCTCGGTCGGGAATTTTCGCAGCAAATTAGAAAATTGTGTGCAATTCTGGATGGAGCTGCCGATGGTATTTCTGCTGCAAAAAAAGAGAGATGTTTTCAATAAATTTCTATACCTTACTTTTACGCTATAATTATCATTAATTGTACTCCCATTTCCATGTTTTCATCTAAACGTGCAAGAAAACATTTTTTAGCTTGCGTTTCGTTTCTGGAAATTTATTCTTTTCCATTCTTGAACAGTAAAAAGCAGCTCAGAATAAGCAGCCAAGGAAATATTTTCTTGAAAGGGGTATAACCATACTTAAAATTTAAAAAAAATTCAATTTCCTAATGTAAGAATGCACGACATATTTTTAAGACGTCAACAAAGAAAACGTAGGGATTACAATTTTCCTATAATTAACTTTTTAATTCAACTGGTTTTTAATCAAAGTCTTATTTTTAATAGCACATTTCAGTGGTAGACAAAATATGTATTTTTCTCTAAAATACCCTAAAATGCATCAGAACCGAGATTCATTGTCATTTCCATATTGATTAAATAAAAGTTATCTGTGTAATTCAACCGACATTATTAACTAAAACATTACTTATTCACATTTTTTTTAAATTCTTCAACAAGGTTATTATCCTAAACTATTAGAGATATTTAAGACAGAATCTTGAGAAACTCAGCAAACCGAAAAATTTTCAATTAATTTTAGGAAACACTTTTATGTAATGATATAACGAACATTTTCATTACATTAAAAGTTGTCCAACCGTTTGCCGAATTTAAATAAAATCACCCTGTAAAACATACCTAATATTGTATTCAAATTTACTTATTTACAATTGTATACTAATTAATAAAAATTGGTAAAACTTCAATGGTTGATATTAACATACTTCACAAAATTTATGTTTAATTTCATAAAACTGTTTCCAAGAATTTCAACAATTTTAATGTATTTAGAGATCATTGCCACTTTTTTTCTGACAAAATTATATTATGCCAAAATTAGAAATAATTTTAAATGATTTTTTGATATATACTAATAGTTTAAAGTATTCAATTGAAATTCAAAGCTCAGATAGATTAACAAAGCTGCGATCACCTGTTAATATGTTTAACCCTGAGTTTATACATAAATTAAGCTTCGTTTAGAATTTTTTTATTGTACAGTTTAAGTTCTCTCTTGCGGTGTAAAGCTTTTGGGGACTGCTTATAAAACTACTGTTCTTAACACGGTACTTTTGAAGAATAACTTGATGTAATAAATTGTTACTTCTAAGGATGTGATCTTTTATTACCATAAAATTAATTTGCATAAATAAGTTCTAAGAACAGGATCTACCTCTTTGGAAAAAAGCGACATTCATTTTCACAAAACGCCTTCATAATTCCCCAACGGCAGGTGACTCATTGAAACGCGGATATATTTTATAGTATAAAAAAAGAAATATTATCCTGAGCCGGATATCCGTGGACTATTTTATTTTCCGAACAAAATTACAATTTGATTTGATAATTGAAAGAATAATTTGTGAACCTCTGTTCCGGGGTTATCGCAAATGATTTATTTGAACCTTTTTATGGGTAGGTACACCATTAGCATTAATATTAATTTATTCAGCATAAGAAACAACCATCAATTAGCGTTATTAAGCCAAAACAATTTCATAAATGATGGCAATTAGATTTCTTGAAATATCAAACTTCTTTTAAGTCATGTAACGTGCCCACCTCGTTAATTATTGCAGTGGACAACAAGCGTTAACAACAATTATGCTCATTGTTTTCCTAAGCGACAAGCATAAAGAACAACCCTGCATGCATTAGCCAGCCCCAGTCGCCGCAAATGCCCCTCCCAGAGCTGCTCTAATTAGGCATTCACAAGGCAGGTCAGATTTATTAAATTATTTTTGTGCCCATTCAGAAGCACTTCTTATCGCCTTAATTAAGTTAGAACAAAGTAAGCCTTTTATAGCGATACCTGGCACTGCGCATTCCAAGGAATCTCTCGAGAATGGATGGAAACCTAATTATACACTTCAAGCAGCGAGGAGCTTTTGAGCATATAAAAGAAGTCGAGGGAAATTAATCGGAAGCACGTTGTCCCAGGGTAGAAAAAAAAATTAAAATTACTAAAAGAAATTAGAAAAGAATTTGATGATTTAAGATGCTTATCACAATACCGCCTCTAGGGAACTTTTGTAAAGAAAGAGACCTGCATAACCAAGTCCTCTATTTAAAACAGACTGGGTGAAAACAACTAAATTTTCGGTATGAAAAAGATAATTAGTTGAAAATATGCTTTGCGAAACTTTCTTGGAAAAATATATTAATAAGTTTGGACCAGTTGGATGATTATTTAATTAGGGGATCTTTTTGGTTGAAATAAGCCATATCAAGTAGGTATACAATAAAATTTAAAGTAGTAGAAATAAACTGGATTTAGAGTTGTTGAGCTATGCAAATTGCCTACATTGCTGCTAAAAATTAAATATGCATATCAGGTTAAATTGAAATGTCGTTTAAAATTTTAAGAAAAACGAACAAAATATTAAGCTGTTCAACTAGCGTCTAAAAGACGTGATATTCCTTTAAGTTTCAATAACAAACCTTCTTTCGTACCATTTTTCAAAAGAATTTTCTTTATTTTAAATTCCCTCAAATAGTCTAATGTATATCTTTAATTCAAAAATTGTATAGTGTACCATAGTAAACATGACATATGAAATTTTTGTTTGTGTAGATACTTTGATTTATTAATAAATTTTTGTTTGTCCTTTTTCAGGCCGCGGACGAAAATAACAAGGATTACAGAAAGGTAAGAGAATATATCTTCCAATTTTATATTGATTTTTCCCCAAGTCTTTATTTTAATTTGGTAAAAGTGTTGAATAAAATGGTGCTAATTATAATATATTCCACTAAAAATATCATTTAATTAAAGCGGGCCACTTAAACAGTTGAAATACGTTAATTTTTGAATTGCAGTAAAATGTTATTAGTTCACTATAATTCATATATTTTTGCTTTTATTTGGCATTGCTTATTTGAAAGTAAGTTAAACAGGTAAAATGCAAGACCAAATATTCAAAGGTTCATGAACTGATTTCTCTAAAATTAATGCAAATATAATATTTAAAACAAAGCCCCTGATTAATATCTCACACACAACAACAAAACACAACACAACAGTGGTAGTTTATGTAAGCTCGAATTAAAAATTGTTCTTCTTTTTCTATTAAGTTGTCTTAACTTTCGATTAGTTTTCAAAATCACTCATGGAAGTTATATTATTTTTGGGATTCTATACCAAAACGATAAAAAAGGAATTCTTATGACGCAATTTCGTACGCGTGTCTCTTTGTCTGTCTGTCCGTCACAGGAGTTTATCGGAGAAACTTGAAAAGCTATACACTTGAAATTTGACACAGTTACAGAAATTGGTTTCCGAAATTCACCATAGTTAAATTATAAAAATATTTTTATTAAACAGAGGTTGGTTTAAATTTGAAAGTGCAGGTATAGTGGTTGAGTGGTATAACATAAGAAAGCGCCTTATTTACACGTTTAAATGCTATTTTTATTTATTTTTGAGTCATTTATGTAATTTGGAAATATAACCTTCTTTCCTACTATTTCATACAAAGTTATCGAAATAATAATGTTAGTAACATAAACAAGAATATCTATAAATTTAAAAATGTTCTCTGATTTTAGGTACTTTCAATTTAACATTGGTTCTTTAAATTCAGGGAATAGTTATTGGTTTTTGTTCTTAAATTTATAAAGTTATTTCCATTTGTTTAAAAGTGGTAATTTTCTTAATTTGTAATAAAATCTCTACACTATCTGAACCTGGTTTACCCAATTTGTCAGCTGAATAGAAACCGTGGAATATCTGGTTGCACCCGGCGAATAGTCGCACCTCCTCTTACAGTAGACTTTAAAAAAGTGTCGATCTGCGACAGGAGCTAGTGAAAATTCGAAGTGTTCCACAGTCGTCCACAGAAAAATAAACTTAACGATCGCATAAAGCGCTGCGGCACAAAGCAACCACTTCACAAATTTGCATGTATAATCACTTGTATCTGGTTACATAAATAGACGTTTTCGGCATGGATACCGTCCCGCGATCGCGACCACTGTGATCTTTTCAATTCGAAAGAAACCACTGAGACCCCAAGAGATTCTTCGAAGACGGAGGGTCCCAAAACTAAGATATAAGATAATTTTTATCTAATTGCAAACGGTGTCTTGATGCGTTATCGCACCGCGAGCTGTTTTCACTTCGAACGGTAACATGAACAATGAGCAGTCTTCCGCTAGCGCAACCGGTTCGCCGTAAGATCCGTGCAAGACCGAAGAACTGTTGCAACACCCGCTGATTACCCACCCAATTATTACCCCACAGCAATTGTGGGTTAACTGGTCATCGAAGGTTCCACTCGAGCGGTCGGCCTTTTCTAGGGGGGTTTTCTTTCTTTGCCCACCTTTTGTCGCACTGATCGCGCGTTGACTTTGTTTACGTTACGCACGCACGTCGGAATCTTTGCGTTTCTTCAGGTTTGAAGAAGACGTGTCTAAGGCGCCACCGTCATCCAGTTGAAGCGCGATCAAAGCACTCCCCAGGTAAGATACAAAAAATTCCCAACTCAGATCCGCGAGAGCTCCGAAACCGCCGCTATTCAAGTACCGAAAGACCGCGAAGACTGAAAAACACCTCACAGGTGAAGAGCCGCTGTCTGATCGCAGCCGGTTTTGTCACATCCGTATCTGGAGGTACGACTGCCGTGCGCCAGGTAACGCGGACTAAGCCGCGGTTTTTGTTTTAAACAACTCACCGATCGCACGTTGAGACCTTACCTGGTTTACAATGGAAATTTTTACGATGATTTCAAGTACTACTCGAAACAAAGACAAATTTCTGAGGTTCGAAATCTACCTACATATGTATCTCTATATAATTCTATATATAATATATTTGTAACATAGGTACCTCTTGAAAAAAATGATATTTCTGCTTTTAAAATAAATAATGGATATTGTTTCTAATACTAAATTTATTATGTATAATAATTGAATTCATTACTTCTACTTTAGAACGAATTAAATATCCGAAGTAATTCAGTTTGAAAACTTAGAACATGATATAAAATGAAGTTTAACTACCACTATAAGGTTAAGGATATATTAGAATAAACTGAGATATATAGTAGTTATAACAACTTTTCTGTGTTTGCCTGTAGCGCTGCCATTAACCAAACTAACAAGAAAAAATACATAAATTAAAAAAGGAGACTACCTTCTTCAAGTATATATTAAATTTTCTTAAATGTTTTTGGTCTAAACGGGTCAATCTAAATCAATCTCATTAGGGGTTGCGTCATACTGAAAAATCAAACTACTGTAATTTTGCCCTTAATATTTAAGGGCATGTTCTCATTTTGTTTTTTGTTGTACCTACATATGTCCAAAGTCGTTTTGGAAATGTATAAAACTTCTACACAACAATTCTCATATTTTATTCCTTAATCTGTTACTCAGTGATCTTAGTAGAATTTTGGCATAATAGACACTTGTTCAGTCTTTATCTATGTATTTTGATTCCCACTTTTTTGCCTTCATATTTTCACCCCAAAAGCAGTGACCTTTTACTAAAACCACTAATACAATTATTAAAGAAATATCGTTTCACATTTTTTTTGCAGTCCCTTACATACTTTGGTTTATTATATATTATCAATTTACACATATTTCTCTATATCTATGTCTCTCTAATTTACATAGTCACTAATCTTATTTATATAGTCAAATTAGCTAGTTGTTGACAGTTTCTAAGAATTTAGTCTCAATTATAAAAGTCAACCCCGAATATCACATTAACATAAATTCTTATCAAGAGTATTAAAGGATAAATAAAAAACGGTAACATTATTGAAAAGTTATACTAATTTCGCGAAAAAAAATTCTATTTTAATGATTCAAAGAAATTTTAAAAAATTGTATCTTCTTTATTATGGATTAGAAAAATGTTTCAACTTTTCTCCTCGCTTCTGTTCTAAACATTGGAAAATTGAGGAAACTTTTGCACGCTAAAAAACGGCATTAACTCCACTTTTGCTACAGACAACTTTATTAAAAATCAAGAAGATACTATTATGTTTCTTTCTTTGTATCCCATAGTGGGTGCTTACATCTTCAAACTGACGTATTGCAAAAATTTAGTAAAATTAACTTCAGAAGTTTTGGCCTGAGCGCTGTAATAAATCTGTCAAGACATGTCTTATATGAATAGATAATATTTTCCAAAACTCTTTAAAATATTTTTCATTTATCTATCTTACATTATACCAGAACTTTTGCTATGACCTAAATTTTATTTTATATCAACATTTTATTCTAAAAATTCATTATGGAGGATTTTAATTGAATCAAATCAGTGCTTCTTGAAACCATTTAAGAAACATTAAAAAATCATCCAGAATTTTTCGAAAAACAATTAATATGGGTATTGATAAATCTCGTTTCAATCGGGCAAGGCAACGAAAAAATTCGAAAAATTCAGCGAAATATTCAAAACATGCGATAAATATTAATAAGCCGACTGCCAATAATAAACGAGAAATTTATAGCGAAGCTAACTCATCTGAAGCAGCAACGGTATCGTAAATAATCGTGGGTCTTAGTACTTCCTTGATGGGTCATGCCCCTTTAATTCTTTGACTTTTTAATCAAGCAGGGGAGTGGGGGGCGATTTGCTCTTAATTAAACTAAAAATCAAAAAAAAACTCGTTTTACCTTGATTCGCCTACACTCCACTTGTTGACAATTTTTAACTCTAGCTTAACTTCCGATGTAAAGCCACTTATAGTCTTGACATTTTTAGACGAAATATGTTAATGCAGAGCGAAATGATCAATTATTTAGGCAAAAAAGTATTATAAATTACTGTGATTGAAAAAAAACAGACCGTTATGCAACGTTTTATTCCTGTAGAGAATTTTGAAACATAAGATGGTGGTGATGCCATTTCCATTTTTGCTTTTTTTTTTCTTTTCTTACATCAAAAGTTACGCGACTCATAACATAAGACGGTGAGGTTGAAACTCCGTGACGCTGGCAAAGTGGGCCACGTTCACTTTCTTAACTTTCTTCATTCGGCGGGCAGCCGTCTCAGATGCTCTGAGGAAGTCTTAAGACGAATAAAATTCGCGAGTATATCGCGGAGGTGTGGTGCAAATGCTCTTTGCAATAATCGAACAAAAAGCAACCACAAGAGGAAATCTCACTGCAGAAAAGGTGTGGTGTTATATGATCATATAATCATATATTATGTATGGTACATAAACATAATCATCGGGCGAAAAACAGATTCTTACCTTACAAATGAAAATGTACATATTTTTGTGAGGTGTTCTATAAAATTAATATTTCTTATCTCGATTTTGATGAGAAGCACTTTGAACAAATTTAATATTATTCTATATTCGCGACAACCAAGGTTACGGTTCAAAGATATGGACGCTTAAAGAAACTGACTTGCCAGACAGGTCTTGAGTGGTCAAATTATTTCAAATTTGCAAAATAAAAGACTATAAGAAAATTAGAATGCAAATATCATATCAATTTTCAGAAGGCCTCCTTTTTATTATTGTCACAACTCACAATGGATGACTTTGGCTGCTAATTATAAAGTTTCGCTATTCAGTGAATCACAATACATTTTCCCTAATAGTTTTTTAGGCCGGTTATTTCATGAGCTCTGACACGAGCAATTATTTATGAAAGACAATAAAAAGGTCAAGTGTAAGTAGATCTGCACACCGAGGATTCCACATTTCTTCATTTCATTTCGAAGTTAACCGGCATATTTAATTATAAAAATTAAAACACTCGATTTTTTTACAAACCATATGTTGTATGAAGATGCAATATATATGTATGTATCTCTGACACTACCAAAACTAATTCAAAATCTGAAATTTCCGGTCTGAGAATTAAATCTAAATGTGTTTGTTTTTTATAGCTAATAAACATTTCGTCGAACCGAATGCTTATCTTGCCAAAAGAAATTTTTAAAAAAAGCGGACAAATTTTTCGACTGTGAAGGAAATCTTAAGTAACAAAGTTTTAAAATTACAAAATTCGATAGGAAATTTTTTTTATTTGGAGGAGTTGTAAGTCTGTGTTATTTAATTAAAAAGTGCTTTATACAGAATATGGGGCTTTAGAAATTTCTAATTCCGACTCTGAATTCCGTTTCCTTCAATCATATTTGTCGCAAAATATATGAATGAAATAACTCAAAAATTTGTGTGTTCAATTTAAAAAATGCTCAATATAAAACAAAACCACGGGTGCAGATTACATTTTTATGTTATTTCGAAGAGCTTCTCGCTAGTTTCTTAATATTAACGATCTTAATGAGATATACGGTATTACTCGTAATTGAACTTATAAATTTTAAATAACCCATCACAATATATTAAAGTCGCTTCAAGACCATAGTTCTGAGTTTAAATATGTAAACATCGTCCATAAACTCATTTTTATAAACAAAAATAGTAGCTAAAATATAAAAATCTGAAAATCCCGACGTGATTGAATTTATTTATTATTTTTCCACGTAACCATGCTAATAGTAAAATAAAAATTAATATGGGTATACTTTAGTATACGTAGATATAAAACCTTTTTAAAAAAAACCAAGTCGACTGTTTTAAAGTTAAGGTCGCAAATATGCGTAAGCTTTTCAATCGAAAAATTATTTGTTTTTGAATTTAATATCGGAATAACAAACTATAAGTGCCGAAATTCACATCCAACTCAAAATCAAAACAAAATACGTACCTACGACTAAATGAAACTTTAACTCGTTTAAGCAACAAACCTCCCAATTGAAACATATCGAAACTTCGTTATGGAGCATCACTTAAAGTGGCATAATGCTGACCTTGAAATAATTACAGAGCGCTAATTAGAAGCAAAGGCAGGTAATTGCGCAAAGCACAGTACCCGGCAAATTTCCCAACACGCGCAGGTGTTTACTTTTTTATTTTGCCTTTATTTTTTGTGGATTTGGGTACGGCGCTTAATTTTCCGCATGTCTTCATCCTTCTGCCAGAAACGAGTTTCATTGCGTTGCTGTCAGGTTTGGCAACGCGAATTGCGGCGGGCACTCTTTCGGCACTATTTTGTACTCATGCGTGATAATCAAGATGTAATTGAACAACTCGCTTCGATCTAAATGCTTGTATAAAAAAGTAAAAACACACAGGGTTTTAACACGAATTTTATATTGGTCTACTCTTGTTAACTTCTTTCTTTGGCAATGTATAGCAACATTTTTCTTTTAATTTAAAAGTAACGAAAAATACTGCAAAAGCTGCATCTATAAACACTTGAATCACTTCCAAAAAGCCACAAATCCGTATAATAAATATCTGTCAAACAGATAACTTATCCTTAAAAAACTGGCATTTAATAATTCAACAATACATATATTTATTTATAATCCAACAAAAAAAAATTGACTTTATATTCCGAATGATAGATTAACGAGCTTTAATTTCATTTATTTTAAATAATATTTTTAATATTTCAAAAAATCATGACCAAAAAATAACATGAAAAATGAGCTCATTATTATACTTATTTAATTAATAACTAAATGCATACATAAGTATTGAGAAACCAACCTGATAAAAATATTTATGTCGCTGTAAAATTTGTATAAAGATTGTTACCAAAACTGCGACAATTTACTGCTGAAAACCCGTCGTATTATATTAATTGGGAAGTTGTTCTAGAGCCGGATGGACTGCATTAATATATTCCATCAATTTTAATATCTTAAATGAAAAGTAATAGTTAAAATAGTGAATACCCAAAATTTAGAAAATATTAAAAAACAAGCGATTTCAAAAAAATTTACAGTATGTTATACATATACCTTCAACTGTTTTTTGTGTTTTGTATGTCTTTTAGCGTTGCCTTAGAAGGTAATTTTTTTTTATTAAAATTATATCTGGGATTATTTATTAACATTCTCAGTCCGTCAAATATCTTAAAGAAAAAAGTTTTGTCTGTAAAAAAATTATATTTTGTATGAAATATTTATCTTCACTTACACATACATAAATTCGAACTCCCTTTTGATATTTTTAAATTATTGGCAATGTAGGCTGTCCAATAAACATACAATGAAATCAACTTTCAATTACATTTGTTTTATAACAATAATTCAATTCTTTGCAGAAATACCAAAATATACCTGTAATTTATGATTATATTTTTACATAATGTTGTAAGGTATATGTATACTATATTTAACCGGAATTTTCCAATAGAAAGTTGTAGTTGCCCAATTTCTCTCACTTGTAAAACAGTAACTTTATACAAATTTTGTACAGTTTAGTTGAGAGTTTACAAATGATACTACTGTGTGATAAAATGTATTGCAGGCTTTAATAATAAATAAATAAATAAAAAACCAAAATTGTAAATCAAAATATAAAATTTAATAAAGTTTTAAAAAAGGGTTGCCTATGCATAGTTTAAAAAGTTTGATACAAAATTAATCGTTTATTAAGAAGAAAATTCGAACAATTGCGTTGTAAATACTTCATGGCGTTATGAAAGTTTGTTTCTGCACTCAAGCAAATAAGAGGGGTGAATGCATAACAACTATGTATGTAAAATAAAATTACCGTAAATTCCCGGTGATGTACCGTAAATCCGGGAAGCATAACCATTAACACTTGGATTTTCCGCATACATCCCGCAAAAGAGCAGAGGCGTAGAGCTGATAAGTCAATAACTGAGGCAGGAAGGAAAAAAACCCCGCAAAATCCTCTATTCGTCCCTGTGTTTAATATCAACCCTAAGCAACAATTCACCCCCGTCTGGGAATGTTGTGCTTAGAGCAGTGCGATTATAAAGGACACCCAGTTGCCGCTCGAGGACCTCGTTCCATGAAGTATTCATCAATGAGTAGACAATTGACCTCGTTATTAGCTCCTTTTCGAGGAGTCTATCCTCAACTCTGTTCCTAAGCCGCACTTCGATCATGTACTTCGTGCTCTGCTCCTCGGTTCCTTGGAGGAGTGCCGAAGTGAAAATGCTACCATCACTAAAATTATAAGAGGGAAGAAAAAAAATAAAATCAATCGTGTCTCTCCTGGTCGAGTCCTTTTTATAGCGCTTTACTCATCGACCCTTAATTTTAGCCAGAACTGCTTGTAGTCAAGTACGAGGATCAGGGATGCATCTTCCAAGGGGGCCCTCGGGGGCAGGGAGACTTCTGTGCCTGATGAGCTGAACGATACGATTGGAATATTGTGATGCACTTTGACGTGCTGTTGAAGGGACGTCGCTGCAAAAATCGGGAACCATTTCAATGAGCGTTCAATTGCTAGCCAGGAAGGACTTAGCCAGGACTATACCATTAAATTTTTTTTCACAGCTGTGAGGACAGTAGAAAAACCCCTCTTCCACACGTTTCGGGACGGGAATTGTTAGCGACTTCTCGGAGCCGGAGATCCCATTGATGCACTCTGTTGACGTATTCGCAACGGACTGCTGGGAAGGACGTTTCGATAATAATAGACCATTGAGCGTTCCCTCGGGATTAAGTCGATTAATGGACGGACAACGGGGTATGGCTATCGGAATTTCCTTTTTACTTAAATCGTTTGTCGACAATGACAATGGTTTCGCTTTTACGATTTCTTCATCCTCAGCCTCCAATCGATGCATATCCTTTTTGCATGTAAGATTATCCAAGGATGTCGCCTTACCAAGGATTTTTGCCAGAAATTTATTTGTGGGCGATTGAGCTGCCTTGTTTGCATTATCCAGGCACTGTCGAAAGGGACCTCGCCTGCACTTGGCGCCAAATAATTTATCTCGCAGCTTGTTGTCTGGACATTCTCGAAGGTTAAAGGCATCTGTGACGGTATTATAAATTTGCTCCGCTATTAATGATCTTCCAGGACTGTAGCGCTCCCGACACATCGGGCATTTTTCCGAACGCGCCCTACATCGAGCGCACAACAAGTGTCCGTTCTGGCACTGGAGCACCGGCGGTGGTATCGTGTCCATGCAAACAGGACACTCCAGGGATGATAAAATCGTTTGCATACAGGCGGATAGACGCTCCAGATTAAGGGGCATTGGTCCGCAGCAGAGACTCTTGAATGAAAATATTATATCGATTAGATTATCTAAAAATTTAAGGCGGATAACTCATCGTTATACCTCTGGATCGCAGGAGGGATCCCTCCCTAAAGTCCAAACCAAGAGGGTAACATTCTCTAACCTGCTTTTGACCATGTCAGCCACATCTGTAACTCTTAGCCCGAGAACATCCTCTCCGTTCACCTGGAAAGAAATCCGATTAAAACCTTTGCAAAACACATTAACGTAGTAATCCCTCAAAGCAATGCTCCAATAATTTTCCTTTCCAAAACTTCAAGGTATATTTTCTCGCTTGTACCTCACCAGAAAACTTAAGCTCGTTGTAAATATTTTAGGAAACGATGATGCACAATACTCTATTAAGTATTCCTCTTATAAACTTTACTGCACTACGAAAAAACTTGATAGTATAGAAATTTTAACTTGAAGATAAAATTTAATAAAAAAACTCCTCAAAAATTCCTTCAAATCTAATTAAAATTGTATTTGAGTAGAAATTTTCCACTGCTGCACAATTACTTAATCCTACATTGAAGTGGACATAACTAAAAGTTTTAAATAACAAATTTTTGATAAACTGAATTGATTCTACAGC
Organism: Tolmerus cingulatus; assembly: GCA_959613345.1. NCBI lineage: Eukaryota > Metazoa > Arthropoda > Insecta > Diptera > Asilidae > Tolmerus > Tolmerus cingulatus. The sequence continues at coordinate 23,330,573 of OY390711.1, forward strand.
ATTGTAATTATGTACGATGGTCATTAAAGGGTCATAGCTAGTCATTCATCGGTTTCAATTAATTCTAGTTCACTTTTCTACTTCTCAAATCTTTAAAGTTTAAAAATTGGTAACCTTTCCATAATAAGTTTTTTAGTATCACAGAACTGTTTGTCTTTTTTACTAAGTATTGGAATAACATCAGACAGATTTTCAAGTGGACTTCAAACATTTTGTGTGATAGAGTCTTAGAATTCAATATTGAAATTGGTACCTAATTGAGAATGTGTAAAAAATTGATTTTACTTTTTAGGACTTTGGAATTGGTACTCTTGTATTGGAAATTTACTTTCTCTAAAATTTAGCTAAATTCTCTCAAAAATGGATCATTGGATATTCAAATCAATATCGAACCATTTAGCTTAGTATCATTGATCAATTCTATCTAAAAAAAAAGAGAAGAAAAACAGAAAATATCGCTCCGTGAAATTCACCTCCGTAGAAATCTGCTTGAAACTATACGTATATGATATCTTAGTGAAATTTAGCATTATTATACTATCTTGAAGATTTTATAAAAAAAATTGTTACAAAATATTAGAAACATGAAGGAATATCTTTAACTGAGAGTTTTCTATTATGTGAAGAATTGTCATGTACTTTTTGGCCCATACAAAGTTGTAAGAAAAATTTAAAAACTTCAACGAAAGAAAATTGAAAACTCCCATTCAATATTAGTTGATTTTTCAAAAAACTTATACCAAGAGAAAAGAAAGAAGCAACTCATTTCGTATCCCAGAAAAATTCAAATATCAGTGGGAGCAAACAGGTGTAAACCGATAAATTAATTTTCTTTGAATATTCAAAGTATTTTTTAATTCAACTAAAAAACAAAGTAACTTTTGTACACTTTTTAACCTTCAGAATATCTTAGCTGCCGATTCTACAGAAAAACAAATCGACACATTAGGCCTTATACTGCGATTATCACAAGTACATAATATGGTAATTTTTTAAGATAAGTCAAGTGCCGTGCCGATTTTGCACATCAAGTTCAAATCTTAAGATCTCATATAATATCACTTATATACGTGTTCGGAGTTTAACGTTAAATTATGTCAGGTTTCTTAAGACGGTTATTAGTAAAAGGTTGACTGTTTTGTAAATTTTATTATCGAAAAGAAAGCAACGTTTTAGCTACTCATATAAAAATTAATTATAGGTTTCAAGAAGAAGTTCCTATACATGTACAAATATATCAAATTTTTTCAATTAATGAATACATTTTACGCTATCTGGAGTAGAATTTAAAAATAATTTAATATAATGTGGAATAAAGAATATAATGGGTTAGAATTAATTATTTTGACTTTTAATATATTATATAGGGTTGATGTGTAGCTGGGAGGGTACGCGAAAAAAAGAAGTTTTGTAAATTAGGCGAAATAAAATTTGGGGACAAACTTAAAGAAATAGTCGAATCTACAAAATAATTAATTTTTTGAAAAAACTTCATTAGGCAACTTTCCTGTTTTCAATTAGGTAAAAAAAACTGACGAATATTTGGTCACCTAACTAAAATTGTGGAAATTTTGCCTAATGTAATAGGTTTAAAAGTTTAGTCAAAAGTACCTATTGAAATTATTCACATTTGTAGGCTGTCAGACTAAATAAGTAGACATTTCAACTATAGGTCATCAGAGTATGCTTTGAGCAAATTTACTTAAGTTTTAGTTAACCTTAATCAAATAAAATTAGCTACTTTGCCTACTTGTTTGGTACTGCCACCTACAAAAATTAAATTAAAATATTTTCCCCTATTAAATATCATGTAAAGGAATCACAAACAAGTTCAGTAACAAACATTTATTCTATTGATCAAGATAATCAATTATTTCTTCCTCGGGTAAAATTTATAAAATATTGATTACACGCCTTTGCAACTTTGTTTTGCGAAACAAAATTTTATATTTTCCCTAACCGAATGATCCCTGTGCGATATAGATATAATTTACGAAGAATTATTAAAATTTACCTTAACTTTTTAAAATATTATTCTAATTCAATCGCTATCTGGCCACCGTGCCAGTTTTCGTTTCGTATTAATCGTATTTATACATATACTACTATTCATTTTCTTCTTGCATTAACATTTTTCAGGAAAAGGCATAGATATGGATGTTTTAGAAAACTTGTCTATTTAAAATGGTAACAGGCTTATATCAGATGATAAATTTGGATTAAAAATTAATTTTCAAATGCGACTTTTTGAATGGCGCCAACAAAATGTAAATTTTAGATATTGATCCAATATTATAAAGGTGCTAAGGATTTTCTTTTAGGGGTGCATACCTACAATTTCTGATACTTTATCTTTAACAAATAAATAAATAAATTAATCGGCAGGGCTTTTTAATGACAACATATCTCCTGCGAAACAAATTAAATGGAAAATCGAAATATTTATTCATAAACCGGAAGTTATATTATCTATAAACTTCCGTGTATTCAATATTGAGGAATAGGAAGACACACCTTACAACCGATCAAAGGAACTAAATACATATAATACTTCATTAACATCTGCGGAGCGTTAAGCTAAAGTAAAACAACTTTTACAACACCTATACTATGCAATTATGCTCGATTCTAGTTTTGCCATGCAGGAAACAATTTTATGTAATTACTCAATAGGCCTTTGCGTGCACATTTGCATCAAGAAGTGAAACAAATCGCTGTGGTACTGACCTCTAAAATGCAGTCGCCAGCCTTCAGTCCGGTCACCTCCGCCGGCGTATTCGCTTCGACAGCACTGACCTAGTAAGTCACAATTAAAAACAATTTAACTTTTAACTTCACATTTCCTGCACAATACACATAAATATGATTAAAATTAGATGGTATATCATAAACAGTTTTTCGTTTTTCGAAATTACGCTCATTCAAATTTAATAAGCAAAATCAATATGCACCCAAGGATAAGGATCCCACTTGCTCCGCGATAGATGAAATCCACAGGATCCAAAATCGGTTTTAGATATTTGCAACAGTCGCACAGAAGGGTTAAAGTGATCGTTTGGTGTCACCGAAGGTAGACCCGGATCACTTAGCAGCGATTCATCGACACGGTGAATAATTTTCGCGGTTTCGACCATGTTTCAACACTAAATGAACCTTTCGCCAATTTTACATCTGCTCCAGCAGCTGACTTAAGATCAACTGATCTCGCGCATGCATATTGGAGGTTTTCGCGTTGACGAATCAATCAGGTGAGATGTTTCTCGGGGACAGGGGTAAACGCTTATTAAACATACAGCAGCTACGTTAGTAGCATTCGAAAGTGTCTTGGAGCATAGTTAAAAAAGCCAGTAATCGCTGAATGGGACACTAAACAATATTCTGGCCTTGGCCCAGAAACGTTTCGAGTCTTTCATCCGGGGTCTGGTTGATCGGTCCCCGTTGAACGCCTCAGCGACAGTTGCTTAAGGCGTTCGGTGTTCTTCACCTTCTCATAATTGGTCATGTTAATGCTATTAAATATTTAATTTATTGCCGATACTATTTTCGTGTAATGTTTCGCTATTTGGATATATGTTGCAGTAAAGGTAATATCTTCTATTTATATCACGTTCGCAGGGAAATGTATATAAAATCAATACCTATACAATTATAAAATGATAGTCTTAATATCGATTTATTCATAAAAAATCATGTTTTAACTGTTGTACAATTTGAACAAGTATTATTGAAATCAAATAGATCACTGGTTCTGTGAAATAAAGGACCCCAAAAACCATTCTAGGACAAGAAGTTTATGTAGATTTCTCCTTGATTTTATTTAGTGGAAAATAAAAAGCTGTATGCTGTCCCATTCTTTTTTCCATCAGTTTTGATTTATTTCGGAAATGCTCGCTTGGGACTCGACTTTTAAGGAACTTTTAAACAAATTTGGTGAATAAGCCAGCCAATCAAGAACGTGAATCTCATGGTGTATTTATCGTGTCATTATCATGTTGAAATACCCATCGAAGCGATATTTTCCGCAGCATTTAAGTTGTAAAACAAAATTCATTTTTTCATTATGATCGTATCAATTGAAATTTACAATAATTATAATGTTATTTTTCCGCGCTAATAGGCTGTTCGAAGTGAGAATTCTTCTACAATTTTGTTTTCAGAAAGAATTGTGGCACCTTTTAAATATTTCTTCACTATATCGTAAACAAAGAACTCTACCTACTTCTTAATCAAAACAGGAAGGTTGCAGGTCCAAATTGTACACTCCATCCATGTCGTTTTGTTTCAAAGAATTCTGATAAAAACCTGAACCTTACATAATGTATGTATTTAAAAACATAAATTTGCGTTCCCTTTTAAATTAGAATTGAATTTAAGACGGTTTATTTCAAAATTTATTCTATGGTATATTTAATTTTTTGAAATTCAATCAACGAACTAAATTAAGTTGAATAGAATTAAATCAAATTATATTGTTTGGAATCAGTTTAAACAGACTAAAATAAAATATAAAGTTTTTGATTTTGGTTCAAATAGTTTTTTTAATAAACTTGTTTTAATTTATAATTATAAAGGAAAGCGGATTAATGATAATATTAATGTAGCTTTTCTAATAATAAATATTATTAAAGGACGATATTATTTTATAAATTTTTAAACTATATTATAAGGATTATTTATCAGATTTCTTTTAATTAAACCTCCATCAGTTTAAGAGACCAATCAGGGGAGCACGGTACTCGTACATCTTGCTGCGGTCCACGGACACATCGTATTTGCGGCCATAATTTATCTACTTGTGAGAAAATTTAATAATAGCGAAACGCCACCACGAGTGCATTTATGATGTGCAAGGGAGTGTAGAACACGACTAGCAGCCATGCGACCATCACGCACACGCTGGGCCCGATGTTATTTATTGCACTATCGGGGTCCGCGGAGATGCTGCGGTACAGAGGATGATAATCGCCACGAGGGCCAGGGCCAGAGATGCTACCGTCGAAACAGATTTTCGCCTACATGAATCCTTAGGGTGGAGCATATTTTCCATGCTAATTGTGCCGTTTTTAATGGCCATGTAAAGTGTGAATTTAATGGAAATTATTTTTGGGGTGTTGCGCATATGTTGGCTGGCAATCACGCTTACAGCTGTTCAGCCCCAGTAAGTGGTTTTGCCAGTTAACGTCCCCCCGAAACACCCTGTTGGCTTCGTTCTGCACCAGTCGAGGTTAATTCATTGACGTGAACGGCTTAAATGGATTTCACGATTTCAGGTCATACCCACCCTGTGCCTATAAAATAGGGATTGGTTCGTGCCCAAGAATTATTTATTTTAACAAAAGCACGCGCTTCATTTAAAGTGGCGTTCGCGGTTTTCGCTGACCTTCCTGATTTTATAAAATTCTCCACTTTTTCACGTCCATGCGGTTTAATTGTCTTTCAACAACAACGAACATTATTTCGTAAATTTGACCACCTTTAAATTCCATTTTATACAGAACAACTTGAATTTCAATATAATCCGTAAAAAAAAGGTCGGATAATTGTCTGCAACGCACTATAGAGCTTTTTAAGCTCACGATTTAACAATTTTTTTTTTAAATTGCATTTTATCTCCTTGAGCATGTGTGTTATTCAATCCCAGCATCTGAATTTTATGCTAAAGGTTAAAGACACCCACAAAAGACGATTTCAAAAATCAATTACAACCAGTCTGTCGCAGACTGATAAAATTGATTAAAATCGCTTCAGGGCACTTGAGTTACCTGAACTGGTTATTCTTCAATTTTACTGCTCCCTTTTTGAAGCTCAATTTCGATTTTCAATTATCAGAAACAGGAACAGATATTCACATATTCATTGATTCCGTAACTAGCTAGACTTTGTTAGTTATTTATTGAATCAGGAGAAATTACAAAGCGATTCTCTGTATTTACAAATCAATATTGCACTTAAAACTGCTTGTAATCTTAATTAGAATTTAAATGTTTTAATTAAATATTTAGTTCTGTAAATTAGAATCAGATACCTACTTTTAAATACCAAATTGCTTTGATTAAAGAATATTTCTGGCATCTTGAATAAATGCTATTTGCCGCAATATAGATTAAAATTCGTCGAAATTTCAGATTTAAGTGATAGGGAATAGATACAGCTGAGATTGTTTTTCACTCGAAATTTAAGTGACAATTATTATTATAAATTTAAATTAATGTTGAAATTAATTCCGTTTATAATTAAATTCAATGTAGATGAAATTTTGCATACACAAATAACTTTAATGACTATACTAGTTGCAATATTATTATTATACATTCGAATTGAAATTGAGCTTTGTTTTGTTTTAATAATGTAAAAATTAAGATTGAGCTATTCATCAGCTTTAGTTAACAGTCAAGTACTATTAGTAAAAATATTATAACCTCATTGTACGAAATCGATGACCACTGATGAATTGGTCAAATATATGTAGAAAAATCACTGACAGAAATTTAAAAATATTCAAAAAAAAATTTTAAATTGTAATCGCTTTTTTCATTAAATTAATTTTGAAGAATTTGGTAGTTAATTACAAAATTAAAACATATGGTGTTTACAAAATAAGTGTGGCATTTGTCAAGCCGTATATTATGTACATAATATGAGAAAAGCCAGAAATTTAAAAATTAGATTTCAAAAGCATATAAAGCGTAATAAAAAGCAATCTTAAAATTTGATATGAACCTAAAAGAAAAAAACCACAGCGTAAATTTAGAACATTAAATTAATACATAATTTTATGAAAGGAAAATATACGTTAATTATAAAATATTTTTTCCCACATCAGCGTCGAAAGTTCATTTTTTTACCCTAATTTCAGGGAACAAAGTAGCGTTTTTTTGCCCTGAAAAATGGTTTACCACGGGAGTAAAAAAGGTACATTTTTACCCGGGTGTTTGCCAACCTCGCCTACGGCTCGGGTGGCAATTTTACACCCAGGTAAAAATGTACTTTTTACTCCCTTGGTGAACAATGTACTATTAAATGAAACAAAAGATGTTACTTAGTAAATAATTAAATGCACATATTTGAGTGAGTTAGGAGATTCTTCGAATTCAATAGTTTATTTAGTACAAATGATGTCCTAATCGGATGAAACATGTTGATAATAGTTTAAGGACTACTTTTTGTAATCAATTTGTGGAACGATAAGACAAAATGTTTTTTTCTTTAATAACAATATATAGTTTGGTCCATCTAGTACCCTCACAAAATCAATCAATTTGATTAAATTCTTCTTTAATTCTCTTTTAACAAGTTGATTATTTTAGATTTTTTACCATACATGGAAATGGTTACTATGTTTTAATATGAGGGCTTTCAACTGTTCATCTGCATTGAAATAAAAAGTTAGTCTCTCAAACCCTAAACTAATTTTATGTGTTTGAACTCTATTCAGTCTTTAGGGGAAGAAATGGAGTTATTCAAAAACACAAAAAATACCCTCAAATGCTAAAATCAATTTGAAAAGCAAACATAAACACGACAGAGCGTCAACCCTGAGCATCGCACGGGGCACAAGAGCACAGAGGCACGCCCGGCTCGTTCCTAAAAAAGAACGTGTTACAGTTCAAAGCACCAGGGCATAAAAGTAGTAAAAAGCAAAATATCATGGGTTTTTATGTCATCTGAGGTCAAACATGGAACTGGGGGTATTTTTAGCTCCCTAAGGCTGGGGGTCCTAAAGTAAGGCACTTGTAAACGCATTTGCTGCTCCCGGTCGCGCGGGGTCGCCATGTCTGATTTATGCTTATGTTTATGGCAGTAAAATCTTCCGAGTAATTTTTATTGAAGCCCTATGCACCCGCCCCTGCTCTCTGTAATTGGTCGATCCCCTTCCCGAAATGCGAGCCCTTTGCAAGTAATTCTGATTAGATAACGCGGTGCTGCTCCTTGAGGCGGCGGCGTGCGATCACTATTAAAAAAAGATACGACGAACCCTCAGGGCTTGCTGTGTTTAGAGAAAATATCGTGCGACAAATGGACGAGCACATGCTCTCGCACAAAATTCGCATTTTTGGTTCTAATTTTAGGGCGAGTCCTACTACCATCGAAAGAAAGCAAAAGGGTTAATTTTGCACATGTTCTGGAGCCCCATTAAATGTAGCGCTCCGAGCGTGTCCTTGTTCGTTTTGTTCCATGTTTAAGTGCAGCCCGTAAGTACTTTGTTTCATCGCAATTACCATCGCTTTGCATCTGATGAAGTATCGATGGCGAGAACAGATTAATTCGCTCATCTAAAAAGAGAATTTTATGCGATGCTCCCGACTTAATAGGAGAAGACATCGAATAAACAGAAGACGTTCGCAGCAGTCGTAGTTTATTTCGCAAATTCAAGTGATACTTAACATGGGGATCCTTCGAGTAAAAAATTAAACACTTCAATATTTTAAATTTCACCATATGCCCTTATATAAATATCAATGACAAATTTTTTAATATATTTTTTGAATTACAACATATAGTTTAAAAATATATGCATAAATCTGCCCGGAACATTATGTTTAAAGGGTACGATCATCGTAAGATAGTAATGACCAAAATTAGTTTTCGTATTGTAGAAAATGCAAACTAAGATCAAAATCAACACCATATGAGTCGTAAAAAAAAGCAAAACAGCTCTGCAAACCTTTTAAATTTTCAAAAATATATAATACACATTGAAAAATAAAAATACTCACTTTTCCACTTTTAATAAACATGTCCCCACAACATCATTTGTTGAGCCTAAAATAATGAGCAATTTAAAAAACATTCCCTAAACAAAACTTTGTAGTTTACAAAAATATATCCATAGAGTCCGACGAAAATTTATTTAATCCTTCAATGTAATACGCCAATTAACAATTCAGTACTTCAAATAAAAACAAATCAAACACTTATAACAATTAAAAAACAAAACATAGATATTGAAAGGCACCAGATACTTGTAAGAGCATGGAGAAATTGCGGCGAAAACTGTTACTTTGAAGAATTTTATAAATCTATTAACTTATTCAGTGTTTAATTTTGTTTGTTTTCGTTTTATATAAAACACATCATGTATATATAATCGAAAGGATGTTTGTTTGTTGCTCAATCACACCTAAACGCTGGATACGATCATATTAATTTTTTGGGTGAAGATGCTACATATTCTGGCCCAAAATATAGACTACTTTTTATTTGTTAATTAATTAATGGTGGACCCAAGCGAAAAATCGAAAATATCAAGGGACTGCCATGAAAATAGGTGTTTGGCTATTTTTGGATATCCTTATTACCAATCCACGTTCAAAATGTGCAGTTAAAGATGGTGGATTCAATATGGCGTACCTACAATGATTTACGAACTGCAATGAATTTAATGAAAATTAGATATTGGATATTTTGAGGTAGTTTCGAATTTACTACAAAATACGGCGGCCAAAATATTTTTTCACCGGGTGAAACCGGATAACCCAGCTAGTATATTATACTATATACATAATAATTTCTATTTTATTATTAGAGTATGCATTCATTACAACCTTTTACAACAAATTGCCTGATGCACTTAAGAGAGCTCGCAGTCATAGTGGTTTCAGGAGGATGCTCCTTGAGCATTTGAGTGGCACTGACGTTTAGAACATTTTCATATTTACTTGGTTTCCTTTTTAGTTTTTTGTATTTTACTTGCAAGCTTCCCTTTTTAATAGTTTCATTAAATAACTTGTTACTTATTTCTTTTCATCTTTGTAGTGTACTTCAATTGTTAATTTCTTATTCTTTTATAATTTTACTATTTTCCGCTATTCATTCATTTACAATTTGTTTTATTTGTTTTTGATTTACTTAGTGTAATTGTTAGTTTTAAGTTCCTGTTCTTTGTTGTATTTCGAAAATTCGAATTCTTATGTACTTCCATGTAAGTTTAATTAAATAAAAATAAATAAAATAAAATAAAATAAAATAAATTAGAAGTGTGCATATGTATGTATGTATATGAACTGCTACAAAATCAGACACGTTTTTACTGGGATAATGTAATTGGAGCCAATTTCCAATCAGTTTTATTTAGCTTGAATAATCGAACCATGAAGATTAAATGTTAATTGAGGTTTTGTACGGATTTTATTAAAATGAAATTAACTTAGAACATAATCCATATTTTATTAGAAGCTGGACCCAATTTTATATCCGAATTATACATTTTCAAAAAGATAATATATAAACAAATTCAAGTATCTCTTCACGTGGGTACGAAAACTGCAATTAGGTAGTCTAATGAATTCAGTCTTTTGCCGCAAAATGCAGCGCAGGCAGGCACGAGCACTTTAAAGTGCATTCTACTTGTTGCCGGAGGACGGCTAAAGTTAATCTGGCCAGCAAGATGTCGGGCTAAGTGGCCCTCTTGTGAGTATGTCGCCATTAAGGACCATCATGACATAAGGAGACCCGTGCGAATTATGTTTAATGGATGAGTAATGGGAACTCTGCCGGACAAGTTATGGGTGGGGCTTCGAGTCTAAGAGCTTTAAGGTAAAGAATTAACGACTGCTTTTACAATGTCCAGGTGGTTTGAGGATCAATGCAAACTTTTATGAGGTGTTAAAGAAGATCATTTAAGAACCTTTAGCCACGGTTACATATGTTACAAAGGATTACATATTTCCAAACTACAAAAAGTTTTAGATAAGTTCCCTTTAAATTTACTTATTATTACTATACTGTAGAAGTCAGGAACTTATATAATAGATACTACTATGTATTAATTACTACCTTATTTAACATCTACAATACCTTATTTTATAATGCAATATCTTTTATATATTGTTATAAAGAGATTTTTAACAAATATTTTTATTTAAATAATTCCAGTATTTTTGGAGTCCCTATTTTAAGTGCTATTTCTTTTGGAGCTCTGCAACATTAGCTTTTCTTTAAGTCTCCGATTTTGCATAATTTCATGTTTCCACATTAATGTTTTTTATTGGGATCCGAATAAATGATTAAAATTTATAACAAAATAAATCATTATTTGGGGTCTTACTTGAATTCAATAATATCTTGCATAAAAAGTTTACTTATTTTTATATTTTAATTATAAGGTAATTTTTTTATTTATATCATAACAAAAGGCTTGACCTAATAAATGATGATTATTTTTTTAATTTGGTTATAGATTACTTGAAAATCTTTATGTTGGTATTTAAATTTTTTTATTATATTCATTATACATACATTCCCTGTATTGATGAAAATTTATTTTCCAGAAAAAATTCGATATTCATAGGATTAATTAATTTAATTTATAAAAATATTAATAAAGGGAATTCATTATTTAAGTGGTTTTTTACACCCTGAGTGCTTCATTAATAATTCATTCGGGGAATATTACTTTTTTGCCAATAATAAAATTAAAGCAGTCAATCTAGTAATACAAAATGTAAAATGCGTAAAATTATTAATTTATTATTATTATTAATTAATTTTTATATTATAATTTTAAACACGATAATTCTGTAACCCCGCATAATTTATCTTTTACAAAAGTTATATTTACAACATATACCTACAGAATCGATAATTATTTCGGAATGGCTTAAAATATTAAATTTTAACTCTATTTTTACTTTTGAAATCTAAATTTTAAGGCGGAAATAATATCTTATATTTGATTTTCTTTTCATTCATTTTACTACCGAACTTCTTAAAAATACATTTTCATATTATTAGAATAAATATATGATGATATAACTATCAAAGTTTTTTTTACAAGACTATGAAAAAACTTTGCTAGTAAAAAACGTCATTATTTCAAAGATATCTAATTTTTCCATTAAACTGCTCATAAAACAAAATTATGTTCATACGTACATTGTTTGATAGGCCAATCTTAAATATTTATAAGTAGGCAACTACCACATGAATTTTGGTTAAAACGATGTCAAAGGACGGAGGAAAAGAAATCTTTATGAGGTGTTCGACCCACTTGAGTTTATTCGTCTCAATATGGTAAAAAATATATTTTTACGACTACAACTTCAGACATTCAGGACGCACATCTGTGATCTGTCATTTGCTTCTTAAGAGATAAAAATTCTCCTTGAGCATATGTAAAAGAAACACTTTAAAAACACCTCTTTTGAATTGAACGAGTAAATTTGAGTAGTATTTCAAATCAAATAATCGATAATGGTTCGACTCAAAATATTTTACTAACATTATTATTTTTAATGTTAATTTGTGTAAAATTATCGAAAATGTTTAAATTATAAGATAATAAGTATATTAAAAATTACTGGATACCAAATTAAAACAGATCCAAAAATCCTTGAAGGATGCAAGTGAATGCTTTATGTCGCAACAATAAAATTAATAAAAAAAAAGGTCTAAAGTCCGCCTTATTTATGCACAAACTGCATTGTATCAACTTCGCTTGCCCTATAATTTTCATATTTCATTTTATTAAGCAAAAATGTTTTATTAAAGTTTTTATTGCATTCTAATCGCCGAGATTACATTTTTAATGAAACGCTTTTAATGTTTCATCCTAGCAACGTTAGCGCACTCGTTCTTAGGTTTCCTTCGTACGTTGCACATTTATGAAGCGCTTTTATGTTTTTCGCCGAGCGTTATTAAATTTTTGTTCACTCCGCGAAGTTGTTTTGAGGCTTGATTAATCCTCGGAAAAGTGGAATATACTGTTTCTCCATCAAATTTATTACAAGGCTCTATCCTAAAAATGATTAAAACAGTTCAGCACAGCACAGTAGAAGTTTTTATGACTTGTTCCATGTAATAAACAGTCTAATTAAATATGAAACTTAAAACGAAAAGATGTGTGAGTTAGTGAGTGTGATGATAATCATTTATCATATTTATGAAATATGTCCTTGTTCTGAATATGCAACTCAAATTTTAACCATAGCTGCTTTTACTGAGACGAAGGTTCTTTGAGCTGACTTAGGGAAGAGGAGTCATTATAGAAAAACCGACGGAAACGAGAAGGAAATTACGTCACGAACCGCATTGAAGGATCCTTGCCAAATCCATCCTTGTTAAAAAAATCCTTACCTAATAATATTCATAAAATATTAATTTTCGTTCAAAGTTTTTAAAATGATTCTAAAATTAAATCAATTTAATATTTTGAGGTTTATGTGCAAAAAAACTACCTATGTGATTTTAAGGATCTTTCTCTGTAAGGAGTTTTTATCCGAAAAAGGCTTTTCCAAGTTTCTTTCGATTCGATTTGAACGGACCCATATTCGAGACTGATATTCGGATTTCAATATAACTTATTGTGCAAAAAAAATTGTCATTAATAAAACAAAAACATGAATTGGTAAGTGCATTACTTATTTCCAGTATAAAATGCGATTTTTATTTTTATTAAATTATTTTAATAAATCAAGGACTGTAAGGATTATGATAAAAAAAATATAAATTATAAATAACGAATATCAAGATTTCATCATTATTTCAATTATGTACTTACTGCAGATAATGTAAGTACACATAAACAAGTTAATTCGTTAAGAATTATATAGAGTCCATAAAAATAAAATTCCACACATGTTTTCGTGACAATAAATAAAGTCTTCAATATGAACGCAGTATCGTGGTGAGAACAGAAAAAAAGTGTCTTCCTTCTGTGAGTAAATAAAACGTGTCAATCTTGCAGCCATAAATTCCAAAATCTGCCTCCCTCAGGAAAGTGTCGAATTTCGAGAAAACCAATAAGCCACTGTATACCACTTAATTATTTGTTTGTGTTTTTTGTCTGCCGCCACTTGAGTCGTGTCAAGTAGGCATATTTTGATCCTTCGAACAGAAAAGGGTTGGTTCCGAACGAACGTACGTGATTTTAAGGTGGGGCGCATTTTCTCACGGGTCTAAAGGAGCTGCTGCTAATCAGAGATACTCTTACTGACAATGGTAATTTCATTACAAAAAAATGAAACAGGGTGCTGCTTTTTTGAGGAGCATATTGAAGATGAATCTCATTTAACAGGTGGTTTGATTCAAATTTACATTACTCACATGTGTCATATGTCTCGTATAACAAAATAGATGGGAATGTTACCTAATAATAATATGATTAGTTTATTTTCAAACCCCATAAAACATATATGTACCTTTTTTGCAGAAACCGCTACCAAAGTAACTTATTACTTGAAGAGCGCTACATATATTAGTTGATTTAAAATTTAAAATCTAAATGATTTTCTTAGTAAATAACAATTTCTATAAATTCTTAATTTTTAATCTTCTTATATTTATCAAAGATAAAAAAATTTTTTATAGAGCAGCAGTATTTAAAAAATACCGGATAATTTAATTTTCAAATTAAAAGAATAACTTCCTAAAAAACATCCACACATTCTTCTTTTTCTGTTTTTGGCCCTTTTACTCCTTCCTTTTTATTCAATAACGTAATTGGGTGATATAAATATACTTTAATAGATACTCCTTTTAAATTTCATCCTTAAAAATTTGGATTCCTACTAAATTTGCAAGGACCTGATCTACATTTGTCACCGTTTTTCGTTTGCTCCATCACTGAAGAATTTTGGCCAAACTTTTGTATTAATTTATGTATGACTGAATAGGATTTTATGATTGGTGCCGATTGCAAAATCAGTGAAAGTCAACGTTTAATAATTAATTATTTAAACAGTCAACACAATATGGACTAAGCTTATGTCTAACGACAACTAAAATTTAAATTATTTTAGCTTCAATTCTTCCAGTCACATATAGTCCCGAAAATATAGTGAAATCTGCATTAACATTATTTTTTGGTGATAGAAGTATACCACAATAGTAATATAATAATCGCAGTATTACTATTACATTTGTGACTGGCACTGTGATTTTAAATATAAATAGTTTATCATGGGTTTAAATTTACTTATAGCAGACTCCTATATTAAACACACCATCATTTTTAGGTTACGATACTACTTTTTTATTCAGCATTTTTCCCTTTGAAGAAAGATAAAATAAAAACTGATTAACTATTGCAGTTTGATTTTTCAAAAACAAAATAGTTTTGAATATTCCTTTATTAAAAGAACGTGGCAGTATTCACCTGTCGTCTAATTCCCAAAAAAAGTGTTGTCAACCAAAGCCAAAATTTGTAGTATTTTCATAGTAGATATAAAGTTTAGAAACTCAAAATTTCCGTGGACAAAAACGATCATTTGCACTTTTCATAAATATGTTTCATCAATTAATATAAGTATGGACTTTAACTGCTACCAAATAATGTCCCAATTTTTACCTAGAAGTCGTATGAAATTCATAGGTGCAAATTTCTCACCAGTTTCTTCTACCCGCTGTTGTATTAAATCAAATTTGGTTTTGGGGAAATTTTTTTTTGTTTTATATTTTTTCCGATAACATTAGTTATTTTAAAAACTCGTATTCCTCTGCTTCGTAAGACTTTGTCTAGATTCACTCATTGATTTTTCATTATAATCGAACATCTTTTACGATATATTTATTCGATGGTATTGTTGGATCGTGATAATATTGTTTTAATCTTTTGTGATATACACAAACAGATCAATCAGTTTAACTTGATTACACGAAACATTTCATTACCACTAATTGTTTATGCAGTGGCGGTTATTTATTTAACTGAGTCCATTTGAAATCTCATCGATATCAAGTGATTTTAAAATCCCCTGTAAAAAATGCGTAAATTAGTCGGTTGGGCGTGCAAGAAATAAGTTTGACGCATGAAAAACAAATCATAGACTCAAAAGGGCCACATGTGTGCAATCTTTTCTAGTCGCGAGTCCATATGTTCCGGTGCATGTGTTTACAAATGAAACGAAAGTGTTAAGACAAGACTATTCGACGCAAAGACGCATCTCAAGAAAGTCTGTTGTGCGTGCGTCCGGCGCCCCTTGGCGTCCCTTAATACTAAAATCAGAGCAAGTGATCAGTGCGAGATGGTGCACTACTTGAAGATATGATCACAATTTTCTTTTAAATTTTATTTTGCCGTATATAAGAGTCAACCTTTTCCTTGACACAACGACGATTCCACGTTTAAAGAAAAAGCCAAAAAACAAAATTATAAAAGTCGACGATGTCATTTGGAAAAATACTTTTTCTATCCTATTCTAACGAAAAACACCACATGTGCGTTGAGTTCCTCGGGGATGGGACGGGACTCGAATGCAGGAGCTCCTTCGTTTAAATACTTGGGACTCTTGTTTTCGTACTTTAATAGAATATTTTTGTCCGCTCATCAACACCATCGGGTGCCATCCAGAAAATCGGTGCGTTCTAAAAAGAACTACGGCTGGCACTCGCCTTTCCAACGGGGTAGAAGAAAGGCGGCACAAGTGGATCACCATCAAAAATTATTATTCATAGGGATTTCCCAAAAGACGTACTCGCGTACTTCTAGTTCTAGTGTGCCATGAGAGTGTTGTTAGGAAATAGACGAATTTAAATTTAGCACATCTTAAGGGGAGGAGTAGAGTAAAATTCGCATCATCAGTGCGTAATGTTTTGTGTAAATACGCCGAGAGTTTGTAAACAGTTCTAAAGTAAAGTGCGTTGAGGACAGTGCAATTTTGTATATGCTAAAATAAATTTAAACATATTTGTTTTTTATTTTTCCCGCGAAAATGTTCATAAAGTGTGACATGGATCTTCCACCCCCAGGGGATTATAGGCAATCTAATTTATCTCAGAATCTGACTGTTAATCTGAACATTCCGAGCCATGGCAATGACTTACTGGACCCAATTACGACAACATCAATGCTAACACCGACCTCACCCTTCGCATCATTCCATTCCCCCGTCTGTCACTACATAACGAGTTCGTCAGGCAATGGGAGACACCACCAAGTAATTATGCCGATGGACACGAAATCTGTGCAGAATGTGGTCCAGCATGGAAACGCAATCGATTTCACTGAGGTCTCCTCATTTGTGAATACGCCAAGTTCAATATTTGATGAGGCCTGCACCACACCCTCAACATACTCGGAAAATGTCAAAGAGGATGTGTTCAAATTTGAGCCAGAAGATATTGAACGTCTGACAAAGTCATGCAATTTCAATGAACAGATCAACTTTGATATTGAATACTTTAACTATGATGAGATAAATTGTCAATCAAAAAATCAATCGCCCTGCTCTTCGCCATCCCTCGATCCTTGGATGGCACTAAATTTGCGTGAATCATCATCGCCTAAGATAGAAAATAATTCATATAGTAGTAGTCAGAAACTACCCTCAATAGTGACAACGTTCGGATCTCATTTTGGTGCAGCCTCTGGTTGCAAATTAGAAACGCAACCGCAGGTGTATGATTCTTACCTGCACCCGCCGGAAAATTACAATTCCGAGCCAATGGACGAAAAGCCCAATCGGGTACACAAGGACATTTGGTCCATGGGCGAAGATGAATCCATTTCCATAGAGATGAAAATAAAACCGCAAAATGTGTTCGCAATTAAGGACACCACCAGTCCCACAGGAGGGTCCAGCGGCGGCTGCAGGACCAGCACCAACACCACCAGATTCGGACTCGAGTGCAGATGGACCGATTGCAACGAGCTCTTCCCGAATCAAACGGCCCTCGTAGCCCACATCGAAAAGAAGCACGTCGAGGTGAAGAAGGGCGAGGAGTTCTCCTGCTTCTGGTTCGAGTGCCCAAGGAGGTTCAAACCCTTTAATGCCAGGTACAAGCTCCTCATCCACATGAGGGTCCACAGCGGGGAGAAGCCCAACAAATGTCCGGTGAGTTCCACAACCTTAAATCCATTAAATTGTGTCCTTGTTTAGAGGCAATTCTGCAGCATCAACATGCTCGATTTACATATCTGCATCTATATTAAGAAACTTTGTTTTAGAATCAAAACATGTTTCAATATATCTTCCAATAGGGGTTCTATCCTAAATTTCAGTAAAGAACTAGAATTATTATATCAGCAAAATTTTCCCGTGCATTTATTTATTCACTTTACCCTAATAACTAATATCACCTATTTCACTGGAAAAATTAAAGACCTTTGAATTCTAAAATATAAGCCAATAAAATATAATTGGATACTTTTAATAAATCAAAATCCATCCGACTACACCAAATTAAAAATATTTTTTAATAACTAAAGACTACTTAGTTTTAAATCAAATGAAAATTACAAAAACCTTACTTTTTGATTAAATAAAACGAGTGATTTATAGTGTGTCTACAACATTCTCCCAAAACTTAAGTTTCCCCTTTCGGATTGCAATTATTTACTTGGCAAGGAACACGATTTCTAAGCAATTAAAATACAATAATTGTTTACCAAAATTCATAAAGTTAATGACTGAGTTTAAACGAAATATAAATAAATATGTAGTTACATAAAGTAAATGCCTCAAAATAATTGCTTTTATGCACATTGTAATAAATAAAGTGCGGTATAGTTCAAATTTTACTTAATACTTAAATATATGTATTTATTTTTAGTTATTATCGATTTAGAGCATCTATGAAAATTTGCCGCAATAATTGTTCCAAAATTCCTCTATCTATAATTTTATTTATTTTGGACTCCTTGAACTTATGGTTTTTTACAAAATAATAACCCCAAAGTCGTCCAAAAATAATTTGCTTAATAAAATTATAAGATTCTTATAAAAATTTAAACTTATATATTCTAATTAAAGGAAAGGAATATGACATATTTTACTATTTTGATGTAAACTTATCATATTGTATATTAATTATTTATTACGAAAACCTTTTTTATACAATTGCATAAATCGAAGTTGAGAACTGGCAGCCTTTCTTTTAGTTTGTGAATTAAAATTTACCCAGTTACCCATAACAAACAATTTTTATTTCATGAAAATAAAATATAGTTGCTTTTATAAGTGCACATGCATTGTTGTCAAAAATTTATCCAAAAAATTCGCTACGCGATTTTCACTAATTTTGGAGTTTTTAATACAATTTGAACCTTCCTAACCAATCAGAGGATCAAGATTTTATTTTATGTTAATATTCATATATTTTTTTTATATTTGAACTTAAAATGAGAAAGTCCTACCTTACATTCTTTGCTTAAAGTGAACTTCGGTGTTTATGTAATGAATATTCAAAACTTTCTGTTTTTGAAGCAAGGAAAGAAATAGAGCCAAAAGAATAAGCAGCAGATGTGGTACAGGGTGCTCCTTTGGCAATTGCGCAAGCAGTAATCAATTTAAGAAAATAAAACGTTCCAGAGGAAGTAACCACAAACAGAACCTGTTGCTTCCCAATTATCCCATAAATTATAACGAAATATTTGAAACGAAAGCTGGAGATCTCTCGCTAGCTCCGTGGCTCCCGGTTTTCGCGCAAATAATCACAGCAAAATTACTATCGTACCGGGAAGAAGGGCGGGATCCTTCCCGATGGCTTAGTCCCGTCTAAGGCCGCTGACACATTACAAGAAAACACAGCGGCAGCATCTGTATCCTTTGGATGAGTTATGACTGTTTGTTTTTGTCCTTCCTCTCGTTGTTTCAAGCAGTCCGGAGTGCGATCCAACTTTACGATTTTGTTATTATTCAACCCATGTTACAAATTTTCAAGAGTCTTATTTACCAAGGAGTTTTCAGAAGCGAGAAAATCGGTCGGTAAAATGGGGAGACGGAAAAAATCCTCCTCCAAAGAAATGTGCGTACGAAAGAAGGCGGTGTGCTGCGTGTTTTCATCAAAATGCCAAGGATTAGGCGGGACTAAAAAGGAAAAATAAAAAATGAAATAAAATAAAAAGAGTAACAAGAAGTCTCTATGAAATGAAACACATCGAATTCTGTTTTGCATATCCAAGCAGTTGGCAAGTTTGAGGAAGTGAACCCAAATCATTCGGTTTCGGATTCGGTGAATGACCTGAATTTAATTCAGATCTCAAGTTTTGGTCGGACGAGCACTACTTTGCGATCTTCCTGCTGATCCCCTTTTCGTCCATAAAATAAGATACTTATCCTTGTGAAAGAGAAGAAAAAATAAATAAAATAAAGGGACCAAACAACTGACGAAAGTTTCCTTTTTATTTTGCAGTTTATCGGATGTAATAAGGCCTTTTCCCGGCTGGAAAATCTAAAAATACACCAGCGTTCCCACACCGGAGAACGTCCCTACGGCTGCCAATATGAGGGATGCACGAAGGCGTTTAGCAACTCCTCCGATAGGGCGAAGCACCAGCGCACTCATTACGACACTGTAAGGGCAACAAAATCCACACCCCATATAAAATGTTCCAGTTCGATTAATTAACAAAATTTTCCAGAAGCCGTACGCTTGCCAAGTTCCGGGATGCGTTAAACGATACACGGATCCGTCGAGTCTGCGAAAGCACGTGAAAAACCACTCCGTCCGGGATCAGGCGAATGGTAGAAGGAAATCAATTCGGGATCAAAATGGGGCGGCTTGCACCACCACCTTAAAAATGCGACGCCATTCGGAACCCTCAGGAGCAGAGGATTTAATGGTGATGACGTCACCGCCAGCACCCTGCCCACCCCAAAATGCAGCGTATCAATTTCGAAGTGATTATTTTATATTCGATGATGTTTTTAATGACATGCCAGCCGAGGACCCAACAGCTCCCGCCACCGTCACCGCAGCCGCCGCTGGAGCCAATATTGGGGCCCATCCGGAAAATTCCGCGAAACTGCACCGGAGCAGCCCCGTCGCCGTCACCCACCCCCAAATTTGCAATAATTCGATGAACTTTAATGAGCTCTCAAATTGCATTGTGACGATCGAAAGCGGCCAGACCGAAAATCCAATTGAAATCGGCCTCGAGGAGCCCGACGGCCCCCCGGAAATTAGCACCCCATCGAGCGGCCGATTGCCCGAGAATCACGCCGAGGATGAGTTCGTTTCGTTCGAGTACGTGAAAAAGCTGCTCGCCGAGGACATCGGATACTTGGAGTCCGATTTGGGGAGTAATTTCGACATGGATTACTTAAACGACATCATCTGACCAGGACAATCAGACGGCGGGCGGGTCCCAGACCGGAACCAGCCCTGGTCCTTCCCGATGACGTCCAGGTCATAATTTATTCCGGATGCGATTATTTCCGGGCAGCAGCCCCCACGAATGGCCACGGTCCAACTCTATTCCACATACAGGCACGGCTACTTAATCTAGCAAGGTAGGATCAAAAGAAATTTTAAAAAAGACAAAAATGCGTGATAATTTGGCAATGTTTTTAGATGTTTTGTTTAAACTAGGTAATTGTGTTAATAAATTTATTTTTTTAGCGATTCTATAGAATTGTTATTATAAAAACCTATTTTTCTAAAGTGGTTGCAGTCAAGTCAACCGAGCATTTCATTTTTTATGATTAGTAGCAAAACACCCGTCTGTCTGCCCGTATGTCAGTCATTTTATCCAGAGACTATTAATTATTTTTTTATTATTAAAATGTAGTACAAGTCGTCACATACAATTTTTGGAAAAATTAAAAATTTAACCCTACCTGGCGATGACAAAATAAATTTGTACTTACTCCATCAAGTGGGGTATCATTGAAAATGCAATTTAAAATCATAACGATATTTCTTAAACCATTTTTCAAAATTATACAATGTTTTTTGCACTCCTATCATGAATTCCCCAAGAATCGAGTCAACAGAAGCTTACAAAATCCCTTTTAGGATAAAAATTTCCAATAATCTTCCCAAATTTCTTGCTAATAACAAATAATTGGATTTCTCTAGTAGATTTATTTTAACACTTTGATTGAAAAAAGGTAACTGATATACATTTATAAAAGCTTTGAGAAATTATTAAGGAATTTTTTTGAAAAAAAAGAGGTTTCGAAGGTCTTTTTAATTTGATGCCAGTGGAATTCATGATAGGGTAAGTATTCGACTCCTGTCATCCTGACAACAATTTTGAAAAACTCTCGAAAAATCAAAAATGCTACCATATGATTCTGAAATTATTTTTGAAAATAACACAAATTTCTTGAGTCAAATAACTTAAGAGATATAGCCGACCTTGTTTATTCTTAGTTAGACTCTAACAAAACCGGCGCTCGTGTTTGTTTGGGTATGTATGTATTTTATTTATTATTGTGCTATTCGTATTTTATTATTATAATTATTATAATATTCTGCTAACCCTACACAACTTAAGCATGTCGCTACATGATTTTGATCGCTTTTTTTCTAAAGGAAATTGTAAACAAAATTGTATACAAATTTTGGAAATGAGCTATTTTATTATCGTTAATAACATTTTTTCCTATTAATTTTTTGGGAAAATTGCTGCTGAGGTATTTTACACAGCAGTTTTCAACAAAGAATTTAACCTAATATTTTGTTTTATACCTTTATTACTTTTGAGTGTTTTAAAGCGTTTCAAAATTTGGAATGTTAAAGGTAAGTGAGTTTTTTTGAGAAAAGAAAAATTTCTAATTATTAAATTCTGCGCATATTCTAACTTTGTTCTGCAAACATACATTTGTATAATAGCCAAAATGTAGCTTTTAATATGCTAAAACAAAAAAACAGGAATCTTTATAATAATACGAAAAAGCAATTTTCGCATTAAAAGTTTTATACATTTTTTAATTTTTAAAATACCTAAAAAAATTCAAACAGCTATTTCAATACTGAAATATTGGCACTTATTGAAGGATATCACTTTTGGATTGCGGTAGAAGTTTTCCTTAGAAAAACTCGTTGAAATGAATCAAATTTTATAAATACAAATTCTTTAATTAAACTTAATTAAAATCATATAAATTTCCGTTTTTAAATTAGTTCACCATAAAGAAAACTTTTTAAGAATATTTTGACTAGAATCATCCATTTTTGTATGGCTCCAAATTTTAATACCTTTTGTTTTTATTTTTTTAAGCTTTTCGAATCGGTTAAGCATACATATTTAAGCATAAGTTTTTTTTATAAAGGAAGCCAGTATTTAAAAATGTTTGCATGTTTGTGTGAGATCCCTGTCGTGTTGGAAAATTAAATAATCATTAGGACCCCACTGATTAACTTAACTAAAAATAGTTAATTAAAAATGATATTCGTACTCAATAGTCGTTGAAAAAAATTTCGAAATCTTAGGAGTGTTTAAAAACTAACAAATGTTAACTATATTTATAATAATTTTTGTTTTTTGTTTTATAATCTACAAATGGGTTTGGATACTTTCGACTGAAATTATGAAATAGCTTAGGTTCTTTGCAAACCTGGGGGTTTTCGGTTTGTTTCGAATTGGGGATGCAAGTACATTTCCTTAATCTAGGCTGGATTCTAGTTTTGATGTGTGCGACTTGGACGTCCAGTCCACAAAACATCCACCTCAATTCTGCATTTTACAATTTTCATGAAATATGTGGAGTTGGGTGCAAAGGAAGCTGTGCAGTTGTTTGAGTGTCTCATGTTAAATATTTGAACAAGATTCAAACAAGCGATAAGCCGCGGATGATAAATAGCTGCCCACTTGTCTTTGACTTCAGCATCCCTCTCTGCAGCCGCTGCATCCCCTGCAGATCCCCAACCCTGTGTTCCAAATGTCCTGTGGACTTGGTGCAGCCGGTTTCCATCGTATTTAGCACACACAGGGTGACTCCGAACAGGCCAGAAAACACAACCCCTGCAACCGGTTTCTTTCACCCGGAATGATATATGTCGTACGATTCTATCTGATGATCATCGCCGATTTGGGGGCCCATCTAGAATTAGGCGGCGCTTCAATGTTTCAAATGGCACTGATTTTTGGCAAACACAACGCCCTAGTTTTCTCTCTGATTGAATTTAATCGGACGGGTGATTGATGACACCCTCGCAGTGATAGGGACCATTTCTGGGTCACGGCATGTCGGGTGGCTCATCGATTTTTTAATTAAACCGGAGAAATATAGGGCCCCATTATGAATGGGATAATTTGTCATGCGATTTAAGCATTTTTACTCAGCAAAATTGGCTCCTGTTTTCGCTAATTTAAACATATTCTATAACTCAGTATTGAACACCCTACCGTCTTAATTAAATAGGAGCCATTTAAAAATTAATTCAACACCAGTTAAGTAAATTCAAGATGCTTATTCTTTATTTAATTTACTGCTTAAGATGCAGTTTAAGAATTCTTCTAAAAGAGCAGCGAAACACGCGAAAGTGAAGCACCTCGTGCTTGCAACTGGTTCTCGTTCTTAATGGATTAATGTTATTAATGTTATTAACTCGTGACTACCGTGTGAAACGCATTTATGTATTTATGTTTCACCGTACGTAAACAGGGTAATGACCTTATGTGGGGTGTAATTGCCCATGCACAGAAATAATCGCCATTACTGCTGATGATAATTACAAGTAGTAATGATAATTACCATTATCTGCAATGAATTTATCCTATTTAGGTAATTTACTCCCAACATGATGCCGTAAGCCAATTTCATTTTTTGCCTCAAATTGCTTTTTTTAAATTAAAAATTAATCCCTAAAAGGGGTTGCTGGCTTCCACGTTAAAATCGAACTGATGTTGTCTGCCCATCTGAACAGAAATTAACTTTAGCCGTCATATTCCAAAAATAGAGTTTTATATTTATTTTAAAGTAAGCATGTGCATTTCTTACTTACGACAAAGTTGAATTGCGAAATACTTATAATAAAAATTTTATTACGAAGGTCTATTTTAAACAAAACTGATCATTTTCTTTTTTAATTATTATAACTCTGAGTTACATATCCAAAAAAATTACAAAAATCACTTTGTTTTGCAACTTTTGTTTAATAACTAATCACTAATGTGAAATTCGTTTATTTCCATCACATCAAATTTTTGAGATAAACAGGTTGTAAACTGAAATAAATCGTATTTTTAGCATATTTAAAAATAGGTGTAAAAATTAAAACAACATGAAAACTGGTCAATACATGACCCAAATGAAACCTAAATTGTAATCTAGATTTATGAAATCCAAATTTTCCATAACTCTTACTAAAAATATTGGAGAAGTAATTTTTCATGAGTTTGTGATTTTCATTCACTTTCAACTGCATAAAGTATTTGGATAATAGAGAAAACTTTAATTAACCGACAAGTCTTAAAGATTTTAGTATTGTAATATGATTACAAACTTTTATTTGAGCTACATTAAAAGCTTCTGTAATAATCCTTTACTTTGTTATAAATTTTTTAAAATATTCAAAATGCTATATTTTGTATTATTCAAGCCTATTTTTCGTAAAACTTTGGGGTGATAGGACATTTTCAATTATGAATTCGTAATCGACGAAAAAAAAATCCTTTAGAAAATATATATCATATGTTATTAATTTAATTCTGTACCAAATTCTATGCTTTGTTTTGTTGTTTTGATTATTCATTTTTTACACTTATCGAAAACAAAACATAATTCACATAACTTTAATTCAAAAATTATTCACAAATGAAATCCACAGTAAAATATTTGAAAAAGAATATCAAATTGCTATGACTTTACAACCACTTTTGAATTAAAAACTGATTTGTGAAATTTTTGAATAAAAGCCAAGGCAATTTAATGAACTATTCCAAAAATTTATACAGCATAAATTTGTCCATAGTTGCTGCACGATTAAAATACCACCAGTCTTCGCATAACGCAGTTTTAAAAGTTTCAACTTTTTCCTTTTCGTGGAATCGAACGATTTTCTGTGCAACATTATTATTATCAGAGGGCTATCAATTACAGCGCTTTAAAAGTTTTTTAACTATATGGTTAAATTTTTAATCATTGCCGTCAGGCGTTTTTATGCAAAATCTGAACATGTTAAATTCCCGTATACGGAAAACTATGCTGCAACTAAACCGCGCTATGTGCATACGAAAAAGTTCGTTTAATTTCATGCTCAAATTTAGAGGTATAGTGAAATTTTATGCATTCAGCTCTGTTCTTAGTCATTATTCGGCAGGAAGTAAATTTGATACCTATTTCATTTCAATTGCTAATATTTATGTAAAATTTAAATATTATTCAGTTAAGATAACTTTGGAATACAAATTTGCATATTCCAAAACTTATGAACATGAATTTGTATGATTTTGGGTTTCCTCCATTTTTATTAAAGTATAATTCTTCAGTCAAAAATTAATTGTGTAAATTATAATAATAATAATAATATTCGTTAGAAAACTGCTAGTTTTATTTTTTTTTTTATTAAATTTACAATGGAAGTATTTTTAAATTTCTTGGAATTATTTCTTAAAACCAAATCAATATTTATAAATTTATTAAATTCATATATTTTAGTTTCGATCGTTTTTTTTTAGATTTGATTTCATCGGCTAATTGCACTGCCGGGAAAATTGATATATTTCTAAAATCGTTGTGATTTCAAATCACAATTTAAGTCTTTTCCGAATTTAATTTTTTATAGTAAAAGTAAAACCAAAATATGAACATTTTCAAAAAATATTTATGTTATTGTTTATATACATACATATATCGATTACATAATTTTAATATAGTGCCGCGATAATGTGAACTAATCAAAACCAGCCCAATTGAATTTATTGGGTACAGAAATTAAACATCTAAAATTCAAAATTTTATTAATATTGTTTACGTTTTAATATAATAAATATAAATTTCCATCAGTTATAAATTGTTTGTTCACATTTAGAAAAGAATTGCGTCATTTTTGATTGTTTTTTCATTTCGAATGATTTTTTTTATTATTATTTAAATTAGTAGATCATATTATAGGAACGTTCAAATTATTGCAGTTCAGGTTATTGCGACACTTCTTTATTTCTTTAATTAAATCCTTTTTCCTTCAGTTCTCTCCCAAGGACCCAACCGCCCGGAATCAGGACTCTGGCAGCTGAATTAGCCCTGGAATGAGCCGAGGAAGGATCGTCCAGCTGCGGTGACACGCCTATTTTAAGAAAACAAAAAACATATTGTTGAAGCATCTTAAGATTATTATTAAAATTGCATAAATGTAAATTTTGTACAAGCCCAGTGTAAGAAATTCTTTAAAAGTTGTAAATTTGGAACATTTTTATAACAGACACATGGATCGGATTTTGATGAAATTGGGACTGCGTGTTCCGTTCGCCCCAAAACGGCAGGATCTGAAAGAATTTTACAGCGCCTGGCTATATTTTCGAAAATATTTAACGTATATACGCTTATAATTGCTTCGCTTGTTTTTTTTGGAGTCTACGATCTTTTTTTAAATTATTCCAGGGGTGACGTTTATTTGAAGAATGGTTATTCCAATCGAAAATTCCGAAAGTGTCCGATAATCATTAGAAAATATGATAGTTTGAAATGAAAAATCTTCTTGTGTTCTACATGTCTAAATTGTTAGTAAAATGGATCTTCTTTTTATATTCGCAATTACTGTGACTAGCACTAAGGAAAGGCCTTGGTTTTTCAACCTTTTATAATTTTGGTATATATTTTGAAGCGGAAGCTGCAAATATTCATTTTTTCAGTTAGTGATGTAAAATATAGTATTACATATAAATATATTTACGAAAATATTATTTTCTCCTCAAGGGAGTGAGTTAAAATTGAACTCTTTCTTCTAGACCTTACCTTTTCTTTAAAACTCTTTAATGTGAGGATAGTAAGAGACCTTTTCGTTTGGTAGTTACTATTGTTCATGTTTTTGTTTACGAGACAAACGAACAGCAGCTGCTAGAAAAGCTTCTGAGACTTTCTTCACTTACCCTGGTAAGGCTCCTCAGAGCCCAGTTGGTAACATCTCCTCAGCAGTTTGCGGAGATCGGTCAAATTGTAACTCTCTTTGGCGGCCGAGTAGCGGTGACTTGTTTACGAGTTCGGACAAACAAGTCAATAAAACTTTTGTTCTCATTGCCTCAGTTTTGGGGAGCCCTCGATCGCGATCAGCCTGCATCGGGTGCACTGCTGACGAGAATTTTTTATCAAATCTCGTGTTTAAATATAATTAATTGATTGCGCGGGGGGATTGTTACTAATACTATCGATGGTTGATTTTTAGTAAGTGCTCGGTTCTTTGCTTGCAATTCGAGTGAATTATTAGGAAGAAACGCATATAAATTGTTCCTGTAAGTACCCAAAAGTAATATTGTAATAAAATAACTAAATTCCTTCGCAATCGGTAATAAATATTTGTTTGCATTTTGCCGAACTTCAATATGACCTAGGTGTCGTGTTCTTCACCTGTTCTTTAATATTTTTCTCGAAACACCTTTTCGCAAACAGCAGAATCGGTGTAGGTACTGCAGAACATTTTTGATGTTTCTTTTCCAAATATTTAATTTACCTAGTTAAAAGACTTTCTTCTTATAATTTTAAAATTAATTACAGTACTATTTGAACATCGAGACAAAATTCGAAATCCCAGGATATCTAGAATTTGTTTGCTTTGTGAAAGAATAAAATTACTTACCTTGTGGCACTTACCATCCACTTTAATTAAATGTTTGTGAGCAGTATGCAGCTATAGACTTTGATGTTCGATATTTATTTCAGATTAATACTGAAAGTCGTTTCTGAGAAAAATTTCGTATTTTGCATAACGAAAAATATTTAAATAATAAAATAAGTAGTGTTTGTGAAAATTTTGATTTTACATACACATGACGTCAATTTTTTAAAATTAATTCTATTGTACTAAAACGTGGAATATGAAACGATTTTGAACCGGCTCGAATATTTCGTATCAAAATCTGTAGCTAATAGTCTCGATTCTTGAATTTTAATTATGTTTCATATTAAAGTTAATACACCCAATAATTTTGGAAAAGTTGTTCCCAAAGTTACTCACATTTTGCGCAATCAGATGCTAAGTACCTTGACGTTGTATTAGTACAACGAATTATAATCTTTTCGTTTTGGAAGGTCACATAAATTAATAAATTTATCCTTCTATAGTTACTCGACCTAGGTATTGAAGTTTTATTCAAGATAACTATAAAGACGTTACAAGATTTCCACAGAGCTATCTTATACTAATTACTTTACTAATTGCTCTTTTATGGGAATCAAATTATCGCTAACAATTTTTAATTGTTAGAAATCGGGGAACATAAGCATCAGCCGTCGCCAGTTTTGATTTTTCAAAACTTAGTCAAACTCTTATTTTGCACTTTTGTTGAATAAAAATTTTTCCTATTTTAATCAAATAAAAAGCTAATTAAATAAAATAATTTCTTCTATTGCATAGAGATTTTAATACAGTTTTCGCTGTATTCAAGAACAAAATTAAATGATTTTCACCTTCCTTAATTTTTATAATCGAGTTGTTTTTTTCCGTTAAATATACTTAAATTAATTCTTAGTCTGTAATCTGTAAGAATCTCGACTGGAACTCTAAAAATGAAATTCAAACACTATTGCTTGTTCGTAACTATGGGTATTAAGGAAGTCGCCGCGGAATTATGGGAAACGTATAAAATGTCCTCTTGGTTTCTTTAAGGACCGGCTCGTGATAAAAATTGGATTGAGTTTAAACCTTATTTATTTTAGTTTGAGTTGTTGCAAGATTCGTTTTTTTTTCAAATTTACTTTCGAATTAAATTCGAAACTCCAGATATGAAATAACAAAATTTCTAAATTGGATTACAGGAAAAACCCGGCATTAAAACAAACATATGTATGGCGTTTACAATAATTTTACTATTTATTAAATCAGGTTAACAAAATGTTGGAATACAAATAATTACTTAAGGTAGAGAGTATAAAAGACGAGATATTTTTAGTTCTAAAAAAAATAATGTAAAAATAACTTATTAATACAAGCTCGAATCAATAAAAAATATTTAAAATTAACAGACTAGAATAGATTTTATAAATTAAAATTGCCTTTCATTTACAGATTCATCATCGTCGTCATCATTTGCCATCAGAGTCGTCGTCATCGCAGATGATTTTGCCATCGAAGTCGTCATCGTAGTTTTAAGCACCTAGAAAATAAGCAAAATTTATTACCTTAATGTAATATGTGAAAGGATATTTTAAGTTTTAGGATAAGAAAAAGTGGATAAAGAAAAACAAAAAATGTGCAACAGAGAAAGTTACTCTGGTTTCTATCGAATTGGCAAACTTCGGCCGCGTCTTCATCAAAAAGGACTAAGAATACGGGAATGGAAGGTTGGGTACAGTAGGATTTAATAAAAAATTGCTGCTGGAAGTGCAACTGCGCTCGTCCTGCGGCTGCTACGCAACAAAACCCAACGCACCGCAGCGCTTGCAGCGCGCATTTGCTACGCAGGACAGCGCAGTGCAAGTCCTAGGCAACGCAGTTTTCTTGTCGAGTGACCGCACTGTGCTTGCTATGCAACGCATCCTTTGCTAGTCAACGTAACGCAGTGCGTTCATGACGCAATTGATATAGTAGAAAAACACATTTTGATGAATACGTGGATCGAAGTTTAGCTTAGGTAGCGTTCACTACGCAATTGAATTGTTGCAGTAGATTTATTAATTATAATATATATATATATATTATTTATTAATTATAAGCGTATACATAACTATAATGATGCTAGCGATAGTCGACAGGACCAAAGCAGATTTTGTAAGAATACTTTATTTCGAGGATATTGCATCATGATTAACACCACAATCATTAACCTCGTCAAGATCAACACAAATATTTAAATTGTCAAAATCCTCATAAATCGTCAAGGTAATAAAACAGAATTTATTTATATCAATTGTATAACATAATTACATAATAATATATGATTTTCTCAGGAAGGAGATCAAGTCGCAGTCGAGGATGAAAAGTTCTGCAAAATATAAGTTAATGGTAAGATTAATACTAATTTTAACTATTAAATGTTAAAAAACTAAAAACAAAAAAATTTGTCTAAAAAAACATAAAACCGATTCCAAAAAATCTCAATCCCTAATTTGTATAAAGTAATTATATTAAAAGCCCTCTGCTGCGACTTTCAACATTAAATACAAAACGTTCCTAGATTTTCGAAGTAGGAAGTTTGGGAGTTTTTTGTAAGAAAGTTTTTAAAAACCTTATTTGTTAAATTTTATTACGTGTCTTTTATGTGTTGCGCAATTATCAAATAACCAAAAAACGCTTTAATTTCTTGTTTCGTATTAACTTTAAGAAAACTGCCCCAAAATGTAAAAGAATGAAACGATTTCCTCGGAGAGGTAACAATCAACCTGGCTGGAAAAGATTTCGACAACCCTCAGTCACAATGCTACCTGCTGCAGAAAAGGATAAGTGTAATAGAAATGATCCTCAGATTTTTATTTTGGTTTTTCACTCTTAATATGTTTATCCTTCTTCAGAGCGAACCCTTTGATGACATAGCTATAATCGTTGCCTAAACTTCATCATTCGTCCACGCCTTCTGTGAGAGGTGAGTCTATTTAAACTTGTAAATTTTTCCTTAAGTTAACAAATTAAAATTTCGTTCGTAACTCGAAAACAGCTACCTTCTTCCTGACAAGACCAGGAGTTCAAAACAAACACTTTCCTTTACGAGGACGTGTCCTTGAGGATCCTGGATCCTGGAACTCACTATTTGGGATAACGACAGGTTGGCCAGCAACGAGTTCCTGGACGGCGTGCGATTACCATTTGTACCGGTAAGTAGTTATTTTCTTATTCGCACTAGTTGCCCCACACCCACATATTCATGGTCTACTCTATCGCGGTTATTATTACTGCGATTGATACCGGCCTAAGAAGACGGTCGGAGAAAGCACCCGGTGAAACCCTACAAACAATACCTTAATCGCCGCTTACATTGCTTATGCGCATAATAACGCCAAATACTCGTAGATAAACTTTTTTCAAAAATTATTATTTTTATGATCTGATTGGAGGCAAGAGCATATTTTCCGATTTCATTATTAAACTCTTTCTTTTTATGTCAAAGGAATATTGCATATTGTGCCTTAATATTTTCCTGTTTGAAAAGCTAACGATTTGTTTAACTGACTTCGCTAAACCCCTTAATTTCAGTTCATTACTAATTTCTCAAAAAATTTGAGTATCGGGAAAGCATAATAATGTACATATGTACATACGCGGCTGCGAATTTTTTTTTTAAATTATTCCAAGGGTAACGCTTATTCGAAGAAGGGATATTTCAGTCTAAAATTCGGAAAGTGTCCGATAACCATGAGACAATGTGATAGTTTTAGATAAAAAATCTTGTCTAAATTGTTAGCAAAATTGATTTTCGTTTTATATTCAAAACTACTGTGACTAGAGTTTTGGTATATATTTTGAAACTGAAGCTGACAGTATTCCTTTTTTCAGTTAGTGATACAAATTATAGTATTATAATTACATTTAAAAGTCAAAATTAAACTCTTTCTTCTAGACCTTACTTTTTCTTTAACACTCTTTAATGTGAGGATAGTAAGAGACCTTTTCGTTTGGTAGTTACTATTGTTCATGTTTTTGTTTACGAGACAAACGAACAGCAGCTGCTAGAAAAGCTTCTGAGACTTTGTTCACCTACCCTGGTAAGGCTCCTCAGAGCCCAGTTGGTAACATCTCCTCAGCAGTTTACGGAGATCGGTCAAATTGTAACTCTCTTTGGCGGCCGAGTAGCGGTGACTTGTTTACGTGTTCGGACAAACAAGTCAATACAACTTTTGTTCTCATTGCCTCAGTTTTGGGGAGCCCTCGATCGCGATCAGCCTGCATCGGGTGCACTGCTGACGAGAATTTTTTATCAAATCTCGTGTTTAAATATAATTAATTGATTGCGCGGGGGGATTGTTACTAATACTATCGATGGTTGATTTTTAGTAAGTGCTCGGTTCTTTGCTTGCAATTCGAGTGAATTATTAGGAAGAAACGCATATAAATTGTTCCTGTAAGTACCCAAAAGTAATATTGTAATAAAATAACTAAATTCCTTCGCAATCGGTAATAAATATTTGTTTGCATTTTGCTGAACTTCAATATGACCTAGGTGTCGTGTTCTTCACCTGTTCTTTAATATTTTTCTCGAAACACCTTTGCGCAAACAGCAGAATCGGTACTGCAGAACATTTTTGATGTTTTGTCTTCCAAATATTTAATTTACCTAGTTAAAAGACTTTCTTCTTAGAATTTTAAAATTAATTACAGTATTGTTTGAATATCGATACAAAATTGGAAATCCCAGGAAATCTAGAATTTCTTTGCTTTGTGAAAGAATAAAATTACTTACATTGTGGCACTTACCATCCACTTTAATTAAATGTTTGTGAGCAGTATGAGGTTATAGACTTTGATGTTCGATATTAATTTCAGATTGATAATATACGCCTAAAAATTAAAATCTACAATTGCGCTTAAAAGGTCGCGTTTTTTGAGTATATTAAGTTAGTTTTAACTACTTTAAAGGAACATTGCAAAAAATCCGAAATAATTCGTGGTTTTCTATCATTTTTGCTAATTTTCTGATTACGCAGCTAAGGCAAAATATGCCTAAAAAATCGAATTTCTAAAATAGCGCTTAACAGGTCGGGTTTTTTGCGAATAATGAATTAGTTTTAATTACTTTAAAGGAAAATTGCAAAAAATCCGAAATAATTCGTGGTTTTCTATCATTTTTGCTAATTTTCTGATTACGCTGCTAAGGCAAAATATGACAAAAAATCGAATTTCTAAAATAGGGCTTAACAGGTCGGGTTTTTTGCGAATAATAAATTAGTTTTAATTACTTTAAAGGAAAATTGCAAAAAATCCGAAATAATTCGTGGTTTTCTATCATTTTTGCTAATTTTCTGATTACGCAGCTAAGGCAAAATATGCCTAAAAAATCGAATTTCTAAAATAGGGCTTAACAGGTCGGGTTTTTTGCGAATAATAAATTAGTTTTAATTACTTTAAAGGAAAATTGCAAAAAATCCGAAATAATTCGTCGTTTTCTATCATTTTTGCTAATTTTCTGATTACGCAGCTAAGGCAAAATATGCCTAAAAAATCGAATTTCTAAAATAGGGCTTAACAGGTCGGGTTTTTTGCGAATAATAAATTAGTTTTAATTACTTTAAAGGAAAATTGCAAAAAATCCGAAATAATTCGTCGTTTTCTATCATTTTTGCTAATTTTCTGATTACGCAGCTAAGGCAAAATATGCCTAACAAATCGAATTTCTAAAATAGGGCTTAACAGGTCGGGTTTTTTGCGAATAATGAATTAGTTTTAATTACTTTAAAGGAAAATTGCAAAAAATCCGAAATAATTCGTGGTTTTCTATCATTTTTGCTAATTTTCTGATTACGCTGCTAAGGCAAAATATGACAAAAAATCGAATTTCTAAAATAGGGCTTAACAGGTCGGGTTTTTTGCGAATAATAAATTAGTTTTAATTACTTTAAAGGAAAATTGCAAAAAATCCGAAATAATTCGTGGTTTTCTATCATTTCTGCTAATTTTCTGATTACGCAGCTAAGGCAAAATATGCCTAAAAAATCGAATTTCTAAAATAGGGTTTAACAGGTCGGGTTTTTTGCGAATAATAAATTAGTTTTAATTACTTTGAAGGAAAATTGCAAAAAATCCGAAATAATTCGTGGTTTTCTATCATTTCTGCTAATTTTCTGATTACGCAGCTAAGGCAAAATATGCCTAAAAAATCGAATTTCTAAAATAGGGCTTAACAGGTCGGGTTTTTTGCGAATAATAAATTAGTTTTAATTACTTTAAAGGAAAATTGCAAAAAATCCGAAATAATTCGTGGTTTTCTATCATTTTTGCTAATTTTCTGATTACGCAGCTAAGGCAAAATATGCCTAAAAAATCGAATTTCTAAAATAGGGCTTAACAGGTCGGGTTTTTTGCGAATAATAAATTAGTTTTAATTACTTTAAAGGAAAATTGCAAAAAATCCGAAATAATTCGTGGTTTTCTATCATTTTTGCTAATTTTCTGATTACGCAGCTAAGGCAAAATATGCCTAAAAAATCGAATTTCTAAAATAGGGCTTAACAGGTCGGGTTTTTTGCGAATAATAAATTACTTTTAATTACTTTAAAGGAAAATTGCAAAAAATCCGAAATAATTCGTGGTTTTCTATCATTTCTGCTAATTTTCTGATTACGCAGCTAAGGCAAAATATGCCTAAAAAATCGAATTCCTAAAATAGGGCTTAACAGGTCGGGTTTTTTGCGAATAATAAATTAGTTTTAATTACTTTGAAGGAAAATTGCAAAAAATCAGAAATAATTCGTGGTTTTCTATCATTTTTGCTAATTTTCTGATTACGCAGCTAAGGCAAAATATGCCTAAAAAATCGAATTTCTAAAATAGGGCTTAACAGGTCGGGTTTTTTGCGAATAATAAATTAGTTTTAATTACTTTAAAGGAAAATTGCAAAAAATCCGAAATAATTCGTGGTTTTCTATCATTTCTGCTAATTTTCTGATTACGCAGCTAAGGCAAAATATGCCTAAAAAATCGAATTCCTAAAATAGGGCTTAACAGGTCGGGTTTTTTGCGAATAATAAATTAGTTTTAATTACTTTGAAGGAAAATTGCAAAAAATCCGAAATAATTCGTGGTTTTCTATCATTTTTGCTAATTTTCTGATTACGCAGCTAAGGCAAAATATGCCTAAAAAATCGAATTTCTAAAATAGGGCTTAACAGGTCGGGTTTTTTGCGAATAATAAATTAGTTTTAATTACTTTAAAGGAAAATTGCAAAAAATCCGAAATAATTCGTGGTTTTCTATCATTTTTGCTAATTTTCTGATTACGCAGCTAAGGCAAAATATGCCTAAAAAATCGAATTTCTAAAATAGGGCTTAACAGGTCGGGTTTTTTGCGAATAATAAATTAGTTTTAATTTCTTTAAAGGAAAATTGCAAAAAATCCGAAATAATTCGTGGTTTTCTATCATTTCTGCTAATTTTCTGATTACGCAGCTAAGGCAAAATATGCCTAAAAAATCGAATTCCTAAAATAGGGCTTAACAGGTCGGGTTTTTTGCGAATAATAAATTAGTTTTAATTACTTTGAAGGAAAATTGCAAAAAATCAGAAATAATTCGTGGTTTTCTATCATTTTTGCTAATTTTCTGATTACGCAGCTAAGGCAAAATATGCCTAAAAAATCGAATTTCTAAAATAGGGCTTAACAGGTCGGGTTTTTTGCGAATAATAAATTAGTTTTAATTACTTTAAAGGAAAATTGCAAAAAATCCGAAATAATTCGTGGTTTTCTATCATTTTTGCTAATTTTCTGATTACGCAGCTAAGGCAAAATATGCCTAAAAAATCGAATTTCTAAAATAGGGCTTAACAGGTCGGGTTTTTTGCGAATAATAAATTAGTTTTAATTTCTTTAAAGGAAAATTGCAAAAAATCCGAAATAATTCGTGGTTTTCTATCATTTTTGCTAATTTTCTGATTACGCAGCTAAGGCAAAATATGCCTAAAAAATCGAATTTCTAAAATAGGGCTTAACAGGTCGGGTTTTTTGCGAATAATAAATTAGTTTTAATTTCTTTAAAGGAAAATTGCAAAAAATCCGAAATAATTCGTGGTTTTCTATCATTTCTGCTAATTTTCTGATTACGCAGCTAAGGCAAAATATGCCTAAAAAATCGAATTTCTAAAATAGGGCTTAACAGGTCGGGTTTTTTGCGAATAATAAATTAGTTTTAATTACTTTAAAGGAAAATTGCAAAAAATCAGAAATAATTCGTGGTTTTCTATCATTTTTGCTAATTTTCTGATTACGCAGCTAAGGCAAAATATGCCTAAAAAATCGAATTTCTAAAATAGGGCTTAACAGGTCGGGTTTTTTGCGAATAATAAATTAGTTTTAATTTCTTTAAAGGAAAATTGCAAAAAATCCGAAATAATTCGTGGTTTTCTATCATTTTTGCTAATTTTCTGATTACGCAGCTAAGGCAAAATATGCCTAACAAATCGAATTTCTAAAATAGGGCTTAACAGGTCGGGTTTTTTGCGAATAATAAATTAGTTTTAATTACTTTAAAGGAAAATTGCAAAAAATCCGAAATAATTCGTGGTTTTCTATCATTTTTGCTAATTTTCTGATTACGCAGCTAAGGCAAAATATGCCTAAAAAATCGAATTTCTAAAATAGGGCTTAACAGGTCGGGTTTTTTGCGAATAATAAATTAGTTTTAATTACTTTAAAGGAAAATTGCAAAAAATCCGAAATAATTCGTGGTTTTCTATCATTTCTGCTAATTTTCTGATTACGCAGCTAAGGCAAAATATGCCTAAAAAATCGAATTTCTAAAATAGGGCTTAACAGGTCGGGTTTTTTGCGAATAATAAATTAGTTTTAATTACTTTAAAGGAAAATTGCAAAAAATCCGAAATAATTCGTGGTTTTCTATCATTTCTGCTAATTTTCTGATTACGCAGCTAAGGCAAAATATGCCTAAAAAATCGAATTTCTAAAATAGGGCTTAACAGGTCGGGTTTTTTGCGAATAATAAATTAGTTTTAATTACTTTAAAGGAAAATTGCAAAAAATCCGAAATAATTCGTGGTTTTCTATCATTTCTGCTAATTTTCTGATTACGCAGCTAAGGCAAAATATGCCTAAAAAATCGAATTTCTAAAATAGGGCTTAACAGGTCGGGTTTTTTGCGAATAATAAATTAGTTTTAATTACTTTAAAGGAAAATTGCAAAAAATCCGAAATAATTCGTGGTTTTCTATCATTTCTGCTAATTTTCTGATTACGCAGCTAAGGCAAAATATGCCTAAAAAATCGAATTTCTAAAATAGGGCTTAACAGGTCGGGTTTTTTGCGAATAATAAATTAGTTTTAATTACTTTAAAGGAAAATTGCAAAAAATCCGAAATAATTCGTCGTTTTCTATCATTTTTGCTAATTTTCTGATTACGCAGCTAAGGCAAAATATGCCTAACAAATCGAATTTCTAAAATAGGGCTTAACAGGTCGGGTTTTTTGCGAATAATGAATTAGTTTTAATTACTTTAAAGGAAAATTGCAAAAAATCCGAAATAATTCGTGGTTTTCTATCATTTTTGCTAATTTTCTGATTACGCTGCTAAGGCAAAATATGACAAAAAATCGAATTTCTAAAATAGGGCTTAACAGGTCGGGTTTTTTGCGAATAATAAATTAGTTTTAATTACTTTAAAGGAAAATTGCAAAAAATCCGAAATAATTCGTGGTTTTCTATCATTTCTGCTAATTTTCTGATTACGCAGCTAAGGCAAAATATGCCTAAAAAATCGAATTTCTAAAATAGGGTTTAACAGGTCGGGTTTTTTGCGAATAATAAATTAGTTTTAATTACTTTGAAGGAAAATTGCAAAAAATCCGAAATAATTCGTGGTTTTCTATCATTTCTGCTAATTTTCTGATTACGCAGCTAAGGCAAAATATGCCTAAAAAATCGAATTTCTAAAATAGGGCTTAACAGGTCGGGTTTTTTGCGAATAATAAATTAGTTTTAATTACTTTAAAGGAAAATTGCAAAAAATCCGAAATAATTCGTGGTTTTCTATCATTTTTGCTAATTTTCTGATTACGCAGCTAAGGCAAAATATGCCTAAAAAATCGAATTTCTAAAATAGGGCTTAACAGGTCGGGTTTTTTGCGAATAATAAATTAGTTTTAATTACTTTAAAGGAAAATTGCAAAAAATCCGAAATAATTCGTGGTTTTCTATCATTTTTGCTAATTTTCTGATTACGCAGCTAAGGCAAAATATGCCTAAAAAATCGAATTTCTAAAATAGGGCTTAACAGGTCGGGTTTTTTGCGAATAATAAATTACTTTTAATTACTTTAAAGGAAAATTGCAAAAAATCCGAAATAATTCGTGGTTTTCTATCATTTCTGCTAATTTTCTGATTACGCAGCTAAGGCAAAATATGCCTAAAAAATCGAATTCCTAAAATAGGGCTTAACAGGTCGGGTTTTTTGCGAATAATAAATTAGTTTTAATTACTTTGAAGGAAAATTGCAAAAAATCAGAAATAATTCGTGGTTTTCTATCATTTTTGCTAATTTTCTGATTACGCAGCTAAGGCAAAATATGCCTAAAAAATCGAATTTCTAAAATAGGGCTTAACAGGTCGGGTTTTTTGCGAATAATAAATTAGTTTTAATTACTTTAAAGGAAAATTGCAAAAAATCCGAAATAATTCGTGGTTTTCTATCATTTCTGCTAATTTTCTGATTACGCAGCTAAGGCAAAATATGCCTAAAAAATCGAATTCCTAAAATAGGGCTTAACAGGTCGGGTTTTTTGCGAATAATAAATTAGTTTTAATTACTTTGAAGGAAAATTGCAAAAAATCAGAAATAATTCGTGGTTTTCTATCATTTTTGCTAATTTTCTGATTACGCAGCTAAGGCAAAATATGCCTAAAAAATCGAATTTCTAAAATAGGGTTTAACAGGTCGGGTTTTTTGCGAATAATAAATTAGTTTTAATTACTTTGAAGGAAAATTGCAAAAAATCCGAAATAATTCGTGGTTTTCTATCATTTCTGCTAATTTTCTGATTACGCAGCTAAGGCAAAATATGCCTAAAAAATCGAATTTCTAAAATAGGGCTTAACAGGTCGGGTTTTTTGCGAATAATAAATTAGTTTTAATTTCTTTAAAGGAAAATTGCAAAAAATCCGAAATAATTCGTGGTTTTCTATCATTTCTGCTAATTTTCTGATTACGCAGCTAAGGCAAAATATGCCTAAAAAATCGAATTCCTAAAATAGGGCTTAACAGGTCGGGTTTTTTGCGAATAATAAATTAGTTTTAATTACTTTGAAGGAAAATTGCAAAAAATCAGAAATAATTCGTGGTTTTCTATCATTTTTGCTAATTTTCTGATTACGCAGCTAAGGCAAAATATGCCTAAAAAATCGAATTTCTAAAATAGGGCTTAACAGGTCGGGTTTTTTGCGAATAATAAATTAGTTTTAATTACTTTAAAGGAAAATTGCAAAAAATCCGAAATAATTCGTGGTTTTCTATCATTTTTGCTAATTTTCTGATTACGCAGCTAAGGCAAAATATGCCTAAAAAATCGAATTTCTAAAATAGGGCTTAACAGGTCGGGTTTTTTGCGAATAATAAATTAGTTTTAATTTCTTTAAAGGAAAATTGCAAAAAATCCGAAATAATTCGTGGTTTTCTATCATTTTTGCTAATTTTCTGATTACGCAGCTAAGGCAAAATATGCCTAAAAAATCGAATTTCTAAAATAGGGCTTAACAGGTCGGGTTTTTTGCGAATAATAAATTAGTTTTAATTTCTTTAAAGGAAAATTGCAAAAAATCCGAAATAATTCGTGGTTTTCTATCATTTCTGCTAATTTTCTGATTACGCAGCTAAGGCAAAATATGCCTAAAAAATCGAATTTCTAAAATAGGGCTTAACAGGTCGGGTTTTTTGCGAATAATAAATTAGTTTTAATTACTTTAAAGGAAAATTGCAAAAAATCCGAAATAATTCGTGGTTTTCTATCATTTTTGCTAATTTTCTGATTACGCAGCTAAGGCAAAATATGCCTAAAAAATCGAATTTCTAAAATAGGGCTTAACAGGTCGGGTTTTTTGCGAATAATAAATTAGTTTTAATTACTTTAAAGGAAAATTGCAAAAAATCCGAAATAATTCGTGGTTTTCTATCATTTCTGCTAATTTTCTGATTACGCAGCTAAGGCAAAATATGCCTAAAAAATCGAATTTCTAAAATAGGGCTTAACAGGTCGGGTTTTTTGCGAATAATAAATTAGTTTTAATTACTTTAAAGGAAAATTGCAAAAAATCCGAAATAATTCGTGGTTTTCTATCATTTCTGCTAATTTTCTGATTACGCAGCTAAGGCAAAATATGCCTAAAAAATCGAATTTCTAAAATAGGGCTTAACAGGTCGGGTTTTTTGCGAATAATAAATTAGTTTTAATTACTTTAAAGGAAAATTGCAAAAAATCCGAAATAATTCGTGGTTTTCTATCATTTCTGCTAATTTTCTGATTACGCAGCTAAGGCAAAATATGCCTAAAAAATCGAATTTCTAAAATAGGGCTTAACAGGTCGGGTTTTTTGCGAATAATAAATTAGTTTTAATTACTTTAAAGGAAAATTGCAAAAAATCCGAAATAATTCGTGGTTTTCTATCATTTCTGCTAATTTTCTGATTACGCAGCTAAGGCAAAATATGCCTAAAAAATCGAATTTCTAAAATAGGGCTTAACAGGTCGGGTTTTTTGCGAATAATAAATTAGTTTTAATTACTTTAAAGGAAAATTGCAAAAAATCCGAAATAATTCGTGGTTTTCTATCATTTCTGCTAATTTTCTGATTACGCAGCTAAGGCAAAATATGCCTAAAAAATCGAATTTCTAAAATAGGGCTTAACAGGTCGGGTTTTTTGCGAATAATAAATTAGTTTTAATTACTTTAAAGGAAAATTGCAAAAAATCCGAAATAATTCGTGGTTTTCTATCATTTCTGCTAATTTTCTGATTACGCAGCTAAGGCAAAATATGCCTAAAAAATCGAATTTCTAAAATAGGGCTTAACAGGTCGGGTTTTTTGCGAATAATAAATTAGTTTTAATTACTTTAAAGGAAAATTGCAAAAAATCCGAAATAATTCGTGGTTTTCTATCATTTCTGCTAATTTTCTGATTACGCAGCTAAGGCAAAATATGCCTAAAAAATCGAATTTCTAAAATAGGGCTTAACAGGTCGGGTTTTTTGCGAATAATAAATTAGTTTTAATTACTTTAAAGGAAAATTGCAAAAAATCCGAAATAATTCGTGGTTTTCTATCATTTCTGCTAATTTTCTGATTACGCAGCTAAGGCAAAATATGCCTAAAAAATCGAATTTCTAAAATAGGGCTTAACAGGTCGGGTTTTTTGCGAATAATAAATTAGTTTTAATTACTTTAAAGGAAAATTGCAAAAAATCCGAAATAATTCGTGGTTTTCTATCATTTCTGCTAATTTTCTGATTACGCAGCTAAGGCAAAATATGCCTAAAAAATCGAATTTCTAAAATAGGGCTTAACAGGTCGGGTTTTTTGCGAATAATAAATTAGTTTTAATTACTTTAAAGGAAAATTGCAAAAAATCCGAAATAATTCGTGGTTTTCTATCATTTTTGCTAATTTTCTGATTACGCAGCTAAGGCAAAATATGCCTAAAAAATCGAATTTCTAAAATAGGGCTTAACAGGTCGGGTTTTTTGCGAATAATAAATTAGTTTTAATTACTTTGAAAATTGCAAAAAATCCGAAATAATTCGTGGTTTTCTATCATTTCTGCTAATTTTCTGATTACGCAGCTAAGGAAAAATATGCCTAAAAAATCGAATTTCTAAAATAGAGCTTAACAGGTCGGGTTTTTTGCGAATAATAAATTAGTTTTAATTACTTTAAAGGAAAATTGCAAAAAATCAGAAATAATTCGGGGTTTTCTATAATTTCTGCTAATTTTCTGATTACGCAGCTAAGGCAAAATATGCCTAAAAAATCGAATTTCTAAAATAGGGCTTAAAAGGTCGGGTTTTTTGCGAATAATAAATTAGTTTTAATTACTTTAAAGGAAAATTGCAAAATATCCGAAATAATTCGTGGTTTTCTATCATTTCTGCTAATTTTCTGATTACGCAGCTAAGGCAAAATATGCCTAAAAAATCGAATTTCTAAAATAGGGCTTAACAGGTCGGGTTTTTTGCGAATAATAAATTAGTTTTAATTACTTTAAAGGAAAATTGCAAAAAATCCGAAATAATTCGTGGTTTTCTATCATTTCTGCTAATTTTCTGATTACGCAGCTAAGGCAAAATATGCCTAAAAAATCGAATTTCTAAAATAGGGCTTAACAGGTCGGGTTTTTTGCGAATAATAAATTAGTTTTAATTACTTTAAAGGAAAATTGCAAAAAATCCGAAATAATTCGTGGTTTTCTATCATTTCTGCTAATTTTCTGATTACGCAGCTAAGGCAAAATATGCCTAAAAAATCGAATTTCTAAAATAGGGTTTAACAGGTCGGGTTTTTTGCGAATAATAAATTAGTTTTAATTACTTTGAAGGAAAATTGCAAAAAATCCGAAATAATTCGTGGTTTTCTATCATTTCTGCTAATTTTCTGATTACGCAGCTAAGGCAAAATATGCCTAAAAAATCGAATTTCTAAAATAGGGCTTAACAGGTCGGGTTTTTTGCGAATAATAAATTAGTTTTAATTTCTTTAAAGGAAAATTGCAAAAAATCCGAAATAATTCGTGGTTTTCTATCATTTCTGCTAATTTTCTGATTACGCAGCTAAGGCAAAATATGCCTAAAAAATCGAATTCCTAAAATAGGGCTTAACAGGTCGGGTTTTTTGCGAATAATAAATTAGTTTTAATTACTTTGAAGGAAAATTGCAAAAAATCAGAAATAATTCGTGGTTTTCTATCATTTTTGCTAATTTTCTGATTACGCAGCTAAGGCAAAATATGCCTAAAAAATCGAATTTCTAAAATAGGGCTTAACAGGTCGGGTTTTTTGCGAATAATAAATTAGTTTTAATTACTTTAAAGGAAAATTGCAAAAAATCCGAAATAATTCGTGGTTTTCTATCATTTTTGCTAATTTTCTGATTACGCAGCTAAGGCAAAATATGCCTAAAAAATCGAATTTCTA
Organism: Tolmerus cingulatus; assembly: GCA_959613345.1. Classification (NCBI taxonomy): domain Eukaryota; kingdom Metazoa; phylum Arthropoda; class Insecta; order Diptera; family Asilidae; genus Tolmerus; species Tolmerus cingulatus. Next base: position 23,374,167 of record OY390711.1, read on the forward strand.
AAATAGGGCTTAACAGGTCGGGTTTTTTGCGAATAATAAATTAGTTTTAATTTCTTTAAAGGAAAATTGCAAAAAATCCGAAATAATTCGTGGTTTTCTATCATTTTTGCTAATTTTCTGATTACGCAGCTAAGGCAAAATATGCCTAAAAAATCGAATTTCTAAAATAGGGCTTAACAGGTCGGGTTTTTTGCGAATAATAAATTAGTTTTAATTTCTTTAAAGGAAAATTGCAAAAAATCCGAAATAATTCGTGGTTTTCTATCATTTCTGCTAATTTTCTGATTACGCAGCTAAGGCAAAATATGCCTAAAAAATCGAATTTCTAAAATAGGGCTTAACAGGTCGGGTTTTTTGCGAATAATAAATTAGTTTTAATTACTTTAAAGGAAAATTGCAAAAAATCCGAAATAATTCGTGGTTTTCTATCATTTTTGCTAATTTTCTGATTACGCAGCTAAGGCAAAATATGCCTAAAAAATCGAATTTCTAAAATAGGGCTTAACAGGTCGGGTTTTTTGCGAATAATAAATTAGTTTTAATTTCTTTAAAGGAAAATTGCAAAAAATCCGAAATAATTCGTGGTTTTCTATCATTTTTGCTAATTTTCTGATTACGCAGCTAAGGCAAAATATGCCTAACAAATCGAATTTCTAAAATAGGGCTTAACAGGTCGGGTTTTTTGCGAATAATAAATTAGTTTTAATTACTTTAAAGGAAAATTGCAAAAAATCCGAAATAATTCGTGGTTTTCTATCATTTTTGCTAATTTTCTGATTACGCAGCTAAGGCAAAATATGCCTAAAAAATCGAATTTCTAAAATAGGGCTTAACAGGTCGGGTTTTTTGCGAATAATAAATTAGTTTTAATTACTTTAAAGGAAAATTGCAAAAAATCCGAAATAATTCGTGGTTTTCTATCATTTCTGCTAATTTTCTGATTACGCAGCTAAGGCAAAATATGCCTAAAAAATCGAATTTCTAAAATAGGGCTTAACAGGTCGGGTTTTTTGCGAATAATAAATTAGTTTTAATTACTTTAAAGGAAAATTGCAAAAAATCCGAAATAATTCGTGGTTTTCTATCATTTCTGCTAATTTTCTGATTACGCAGCTAAGGCAAAATATGCCTAAAAAATCGAATTTCTAAAATAGGGCTTAACAGGTCGGGTTTTTTGCGAATAATAAATTAGTTTTAATTACTTTAAAGGAAAATTGCAAAAAATCCGAAATAATTCGTGGTTTTCTATCATTTCTGCTAATTTTCTGATTACGCAGCTAAGGCAAAATATGCCTAAAAAATCGAATTTCTAAAATAGGGCTTAACAGGTCGGGTTTTTTGCGAATAATAAATTAGTTTTAATTACTTTAAAGGAAAATTGCAAAAAATCCGAAATAATTCGTGGTTTTCTATCATTTCTGCTAATTTTCTGATTACGCAGCTAAGGCAAAATATGCCTAAAAAATCGAATTTCTAAAATAGGGCTTAACAGGTCGGGTTTTTTGCGAATAATAAATTAGTTTTAATTACTTTAAAGGAAAATTGCAAAAAATCCGAAATAATTCGTGGTTTTCTATCATTTCTGCTAATTTTCTGATTACGCAGCTAAGGCAAAATATGCCTAAAAAATCGAATTTCTAAAATAGGGCTTAACAGGTCGGGTTTTTTGCGAATAATAAATTAGTTTTAATTACTTTAAAGGAAAATTGCAAAAAATCCGAAATAATTCGTGGTTTTCTATCATTTCTGCTAATTTTCTGATTACGCAGCTAAGGCAAAATATGCCTAAAAAATCGAATTTCTAAAATAGGGCTTAACAGGTCGGGTTTTTTGCGAATAATAAATTAGTTTTAATTACTTTAAAGGAAAATTGCAAAAAATCCGAAATAATTCGTGGTTTTCTATCATTTCTGCTAATTTTCTGATTACGCAGCTAAGGCAAAATATGCCTAAAAAATCGAATTTCTAAAATAGGGCTTAACAGGTCGGGTTTTTTGCGAATAATAAATTAGTTTTAATTACTTTAAAGGAAAATTGCAAAAAATCCGAAATAATTCGTGGTTTTCTATCATTTCTGCTAATTTTCTGATTACGCAGCTAAGGCAAAATATGCCTAAAAAATCGAATTTCTAAAATAGGGCTTAACAGGTCGGGTTTTTTGCGAATAATAAATTAGTTTTAATTACTTTAAAGGAAAATTGCAAAAAATCCGAAATAATTCGTGGTTTTCTATCATTTCTGCTAATTTTCTGATTACGCAGCTAAGGCAAAATATGCCTAAAAAATCGAATTTCTAAAATAGGGCTTAACAGGTCGGGTTTTTTGCGAATAATAAATTAGTTTTAATTACTTTAAAGGAAAATTGCAAAAAATCCGAAATAATTCGTGGTTTTCTATCATTTTTGCTAATTTTCTGATTACGCAGCTAAGGCAAAATATGCCTAAAAAATCGAATTTCTAAAATAGGGCTTAACAGGTCGGGTTTTTTGCGAATAATAAATTAGTTTTAATTACTTTGAAAATTGCAAAAAATCCGAAATAATTCGTGGTTTTCTATCATTTCTGCTAATTTTCTGATTACGCAGCTAAGGAAAAATATGCCTAAAAAATCGAATTTCTAAAATAGGGCTTAACAGGTCGGGTTTTTTGCGAATAATAAATTAGTTTTAATTACTTTAAAGGAAAATTGCAAAAAATCAGAAATAATTCGGGGTTTTCTATAATTTCTGCTAATTTTCTGATTACGCAGCTAAGGCAAAATATGCCTAAAAAATCGAATTTCTAAAATAGGGCTTAAAAGGTCGGGTTTTTTGCGAATAATAAATTAGTTTTAATTACTTTAAAGGAAAATTGCAAAAAATCCGAAATAATTCGTGGTTTTCTATCATTTCTGCTAATTTTCTGATTACGCAGCTAAGGCAAAATATGCCTAAAAAATCGAATTTCTAAAATAGGGCTTAACAGGTCGGGTTTTTTGCGAATAATAAATTAGTTTTAATTACTTTAAAGGAAAATTGCAAAAAATCCGAAATAATTCGTGGTTTTCTATCATTTCTGCTAATTTTCTGATTACGCAGCTAAGGCAAAATATGCCTAAAAAATCGAATTTCTAAAATAGGGCTTAACAGGTCGGGTTTTTTGCGAATAATAAATTAGTTTTAATTACTTTAAAGGAAAATTGCAAAAAATCCGAAATAATTCGTGGTTTTCTATCATTTCTGCTAATTTTCTGATTACGCAGCTAAGGCAAAATATGCCTAAAAAATCGAATTTCTAAAATAGGGCTTAACAGGTCGGGTTTTTTGCGAATAATAAATTAGTTTTAATTACTTTAAAGGAAAATTGCAAAAAATCCGAAATAATTCGTGGTTTTCTATCATTTTTGCTAATTTTCTGATTACGCAGCTAAGGCAAAATATGCCTAAAAAATCGAATTTCTAAAATAGGTCTTAACAGGTCGGGTTTTTTGCGAATAATAAATTAGTTTTAATTACTTTGAAAATTGCAAAAAATCCGAAATAATTCGTGGTTTTCTATCATTTCTGCTAATTTTCTGATTACGCAGCTAAGGCAAAATATGCCTAAAAAATCGAATTTCTAAAATAGGGCTTAACAGGTCGGGTTTTTTGCGAATAATAAATTAGTTTTAATTACTTTAAAGGAAAATTGCAAAAAATCAGAAATAATTCGGGGTTTTCTATCATTTCTGCTAATTTTCTGATTACGCAGCTAAGGCAAAATATGCCAAAAAAATCGAATTTCTAAAATAGGGCTTAAAAGGTCGGGTTTTTTGCGAATAATAAATTAGTTTTAATTACTTTAAAGGAAAATTGCAAAATATCCGAAATAATTCGTGGTTTTCTATCATTTCTGCTAATTTTCTGATTACGCAGCTAAGGCAAAATATGCCTAAAAAATCGAATTTCTAAAATAGGGCTTAACAGGTCGGGTTTTTTGCGAATAATAAATTAGTTTTAATTACTTTGAAAATTGCAAAAAATCCGAAATAATTCGTGGTTTTCTATCATTTCTGCTAATTTTCTGATTACGCAGCTAAGGCAAAATATGCCTAAAAAATCGAATTTCTAAAATAGGGCTTAACAGGTCGGGTTTTTTGCGAATAATAAATTAGTTTTAATTACTTTAAAGGAAAATTGCAAAAAATCCGCAATAATTCGGGGTTTTCTATCATTTCTGCTAATTTTCTGATTACGCAGCTAAGGCAAAATATGCCAAAAAAATCGAATTTCTAAAATAGGGCTTAAAAGGTCGGGTTTTTTGCGAATAATAAATTAGTTTTAATTACTTTGAAAATTGCAAAAAATCAGAAATAATTCGGGGTTTTCTATCATTTCTGCTAATTTTCTGATTACGCAGCTAAGGCAAAATATGCCTAAAAAATCGAATTTCTAAAATAGGGCTTAACAGGTCGGGTTTTTTGCGAATAATAAATTAGTTTTAATTACTTTAAAGGAAAATTGCAAAAAATCCGAAATAATTCGTGGTTTTCTATCATTTCTGCTAATTTTCTGATTACGCAGCTAAGGCAAAATATGCCTAAAAAATCGAATTTCTAAAATAGGGCTTAACAGGTCGGGTTTTTTGCGAATAATAAATTAGTTTTAATTACTTTAAAGGAAAATTGCAAAAAATCCGAAATAATTCGTGGTTTTCAATCAATTTTGCTAATTTTCTGATTACGCAGCTAAGGCAAAATATGCCTAAAAAATCGAATTTCTAAAATAGGGCTTAACAGGTCGGGTTTTTTGCGAATAATAAATTAGTTTTAATTACTTTAAAGGAAAATTGCAAAATATCCGAAATAATTCGTGGTTTTCTATCATTTCTGCTAATTTTCTGATTACGCAGCTAAGGCAAAATATGCCTAAAAAATCGAATTTCTAAAATAGGGCTTAAAAGGTCGGGTTTTTTGCGAATAATAAATTAGTTTTAATTACTTTAAAGGAAAATTGCAAAATATCCGAAATAATTCGTGGTTTTCTATCATTTCTGCTAATTTTCTGATTACGCAGCTAAGGCAAAATATGCCTAAAAAATCGAATTTCTAAAATAGGGCTTAAAAGGTCGGGTTTTTTGCGAATAATAAATTAGTTTTAATTACTTTAAAGGAAAATTGCAAAAAATCAGAAATAATTCGTGGTTTTCTATCATTTCTGCTAATTTTCTGATTACGCAGCTAAGGCAAAATATGCCTAAAAAATCGAATTTCTAAAATAGGGCTTAACAGGTCGGGTTTTTTGCGAATAATAAATTAGTTTTAATTACTTTGAAAATTGCAAAAAATCCGAAATAATTCGTGGTTTTCTATCATTTCTGCTAATTTTCTGATTACGCAGCTAAGGCAAAATATGCCTAAAAAATCGAATTTCTAAAATAGGGCTTAACAGGTCGGGTTTTTTGCGAATAATAAATTAGTTTTAATTACTTTAAAGGAAAATTGCAAAAAATCAGAAATAATTCGTGGTTTTCTATCATTTCTGCTAATTTTCTGATTACGCAGCTAAGGCAAAATATGCCTAAAAAATCGAATTTCTAAAATAGGTCTTAACAGGTCGGGTTTTTTGCGAATAATAAATTAGTTTTAATTACTTTGAAAATTGCAAAAAATCCGAAATAATTCGTGGTTTTCTATCATTTCTGCTAATTTTCTGATTACGCAGCTAAGGCAAAATATGCCTAAAAAATCGAATTTCTAAAATAGGGCTTAACAGGTCGGGTTTTTTGCGAATAATAAATTAGTTTTAATTACTTTAAAGGAAAATTGCAAAAAATCAGAAATAATTCGGGGTTTTCTATCATTTCTGCTAATTTTCTGATTACGCAGCTAAGGCAAAATATGCCAAAAAAATCGAATTTCTAAAATAGGGCTTAAAAGGTCGGGTTTTTTGCGAATAATAAATTAGTTTTAATTACTTTAAAGGAAAATTGCAAAATATCCGAAATAATTCGTGGTTTTCTATCATTTCTGCTAATTTTCTGATTACGCAGCTAAGGCAAAATATGCCTAAAAAATCGAATTTCTAAAATAGGGCTTAACAGGTCGGGTTTTTTGCGAATAATAAATTAGTTTTAATTACTTTAAAGGAAAATTGCAAAAAATCCGAAATAATTCGTGGTTTTCTATCATTTTTGCTAATTTTCTGATTACGCAGCTAAGGCAAAATATGCCTAAAAAATCGAATTTCTAAAATAGGGCTTAACAGGTCGGGTTTTTTGCGAATAATAAATTAGTTTTAATTACTTTGAAAATTGCAAAAAATCCGAAATAATTCGTGGTTTTCTATCATTTCTGCTAATTTTCTGATTACGCAGCTAAGGAAAAATATGCCTAAAAAATCGAATTTCTAAAATAGGGCTTAACAGGTCGGGTTTTTTGCGAATAATAAATTAGTTTTAATTACTTTAAAGGAAAATTGCAAAAAATCAGAAATAATTCGGGGTTTTCTATAATTTCTGCTAATTTTCTGATTACGCAGCTAAGGCAAAATATGCCTAAAAAATCGAATTTCTAAAATAGGGCTTAAAAGGTCGGGTTTTTTGCGAATAATAAATTAGTTTTAATTACTTTAAAGGAAAATTGCAAAATATCCGAAATAATTCGTGGTTTTCTATCATTTCTGCTAATTTTCTGATTACGCAGCTAAGGCAAAATATGCCTAAAAAATCGAATTTCTAAAATAGGGCTTAACAGGTCGGGTTTTTTGCGAATAATAAATTAGTTTTAATTACTTTAAAGGAAAATTGCAAAAAATCCGAAATAATTCGTGGTTTTCTATCATTTTTGCTAATTTTCTGATTACGCAGCTAAGGCAAAATATGCCTAAAAAATCGAATTTCTAAAATAGGGCTTAACAGGTCGGGTTTTTTGCGAATAATAAATTAGTTTTAATTACTTTAAAGGAAAATTGCAAAAAATCCGAAATAATTCGTGGTTTTCTATCATTTTTGCTAATTTTCTGATTACGCAGCTAAGGCAAAATATGCCTAAAAAATCGAATTTCTAAAATAGGGCTTAACAGGTCGGGTTTTTTGCGAATAATAAATTAGTTTTAATTACTTTAAAGGAAAATTGCAAAAAATCCGAAATAATTCGTGGTTTTCTATCATTTTTGCTAATTGTCTGATTACGCAGCTAAGGCAAAATATGCCTAAAAAATAGAATTTCTAAAATAGGGCTTAACAGGTCGGGTTTTTTGCGAATAATAAATTAGTTTTAATTTCTTTAAAGGAAAATTGCAAAAAATCCGAAATAATTCGTGGTTTTCTATCATTTTTGCTAATTTTCTGATTACGCAGCTAAGGCAAAATATGCCTAACAAATCGAATTTCTAAAATAGGGCTTAACAGGTCGGGTTTTTTGCGAATAATAAATTAGTTTTAATTACTTTAAAGGAAAATTGCAAAAAATCCGAAATAATTCGTGGTTTTCTATCATTTCTGCTAATTTTCTGATTACGCAGCTAAGGCAAAATATGCCTAAAAAATCGAATTTCTAAAATAGGGCTTAACAGGTCGGGTTTTTTGCGAATAATAAATTAGTTTTAATTACTTTAAAGGAAAATTGCAAAAAATCCCAAATAATTCGTGGTTTTCTATCATTTTTGCTAATTTTCTGATTACGCAGCTAAGGCAAAATATGCCTAAAAAATCGAATTTCTAAAATAGGGCTTAAAAGGTCGGGTTTTTTGCGAATAATAAATTAGTTTTAATTACTTTAAAGGAAAATTGCAAAAAATCAGAAATAATTCGTGGTTTTCTATCATTTCTGCTAATTTTCTGATTACGCAGCTAAGGCAAAATATGCCTAAAAAATCGAATTTCTAAAATAGGGCTTAACAGGTCGGGTTTTTTGCGAATAATAAATTAGTTTTAATTACTTTGAAAATTGCAAAAAATCCGAAATAATTCGTGGTTTTCTATCATTTCTGCTAATTTTCTGATTACGCAGCTAAGGAAAAATATGCCTAAAAAATCGAATTTCTAAAATAGGGCTTAACAGGTCGGGTTTTTTGCGAATAATAAATTAGTTTTAATTACTTTAAAGGAAAATTGCAAAAAATCAGAAATAATTCGGGGTTTTCTATAATTTCTGCTAATTTTCTGATTACGCAGCTAAGGCAAAATATGCCTAAAAAATCGAATTTCTAAAATAGGGCTTAAAAGGTCGGGTTTTTTGCGAATAATAAATTAGTTTTAATTACTTTAAAGGAAAATTGCAAAAAATCAGAAATAATTCGTGGTTTTCTATCATTTCTGCTAATTTTCTGATTACGCAGCTAAGGCAAAATATGCCTAAAAAATCGAATTTCTAAAATAGGGCTTAACAGGTCGGGTTTTTTGCGAATAATAAATTAGTTTTAATTACTTTAAAGGAAAATTGCAAAAAATCAGAAATAATTCGTGGTTTTCAATCAATTTTGCTAATTTTCTGATTACGCAGCTAAGGCAAAATATGCCTAAAAAATCGAATTTCTAAAATAGGGCTTAACAGGTCGGGTTTTTTGCGAATAATAAATTAGTTTTAATTACTTTAAAGGAAAATTGCAAAATATCCGAAATAATTCGTGGTTTTCTATCATTTCTGCTAATTTTCTGATTACGCAGCTAAGGCAAAATATGCCTAAAAAATCGAATTTCTAAAATAGGGCTTAAAAGGTCGGGTTTTTTGCGAATAATAAATTAGTTTTAATTACTTTAAAGGAAAATTGCAAAATATCCGAAATAATTCGTGGTTTTCTATCATTTCTGCTAATTTTCTGATTACGCAGCTAAGGCAAAATATGCCTAAAAAATCGAATTTCTAAAATAGGGCTTAAAAGGTCGGGTTTTTTGCGAATAATAAATTAGTTTTAATTACTTTAAAGGAAAATTGCAAAAAATCAGAAATAATTCGTGGTTTTCTATCATTTCTGCTAATTTTCTGATTACGCAGCTAAGGCAAAATATGCCTAAAAAATCGAATTTCTAAAATAGGGCTTAACAGGTCGGGTTTTTTGCGAATAATAAATTAGTTTTAATTACTTTGAAAATTGCAAAAAATCCGAAATAATTCGTGGTTTTCTATCATTTCTGCTAATTTTCTGATTACGCAGCTAAGGCAAAATATGCCTAAAAAATCGAATTTCTAAAATAGGGCTTAACAGGTCGGGTTTTTTGCGAATAATAAATTAGTTTTAATTACTTTAAAGGAAAATTGCAAAAAATCAGAAATAATTCGTGGTTTTCTATCATTTCTGCTAATTTTCTGATTACGCAGCTAAGGCAAAATATGCCTAAAAAATCGAATTTCTAAAATAGGGCTTAACAGGTCGGGTTTTTTGCGAATAATAAATTAGTTTTAATTACTTTAAAGGAAAATTGCAAAAAATCCGAAATAATTCGTGGTTTTCTATCATTTTTGCTAATTTTCTGATTACGCAGCTAAGGCAAAATATGCCTAAAAAATCGAATTTCTAAAATAGGGCTTAACAGGTCGGGTTTTTTACGAATAATAAATTAGTTTTAATTACTTTAAAGGAAAATTGCAAAAAATCCGAAATAATTCGTGGTTTTCTATCATTTTTGCTAATTTTCTGATTACGCAGCTAAGGCAAAATATGCCTAAAAAATCGAATTTCTAAAATAGGGCTTAACAGGTCGGGTTTTTTGCGAATAATAAATTAGTTTTAATTACTTTAAAGGAAAATTGCAAAAAATCCGAAATAATTCGTGGTTTTCTATCATTTTTGCTAATTGTCTGATTACGCAGCTAAGGCAAAATATGCCTAAAAAATAGAATTTCTAAAATAGGGCTTAACAGGTCGGGTTTTTTGCGAATAATAAATTAGTTTTAATTTCTTTAAAGGAAAATTGCAAAAAATCCGAAATAATTCGTGGTTTTCTATCATTTTTGCTAATTTTCTGATTACGCAGCTAAGGCAAAATATGCCTAACAAATCGAATTTCTAAAATAGGGCTTAACAGGTCGGGTTTTTTGCGAATAATAAATTAGTTTTAATTACTTTAAAGGAAAATTGCAAAAAATCCGAAATAATTCGTGGTTTTCTATCATTTCTGCTAATTTTCTGATTACGCAGCTAAGGCAAAATATGCCTAAAAAATCGAATTTCTAAAATAGGGCTTAACAGGTCGGGTTTTTTGCGAATAATAAATTAGTTTTAATTACTTTAAAGGAAAATTGCAAAAAATCCGAAATAATTCGTGGTTTTCTATCATTTTTGCTAATTTTCTGATTACGCAGCTAAGGCAAAATATGCCTAAAAAATCGAATTTCTAAAATAGGGCTTAACAGGTCGGGTTTTTTGCGAATAATAAATTAGTTTTAATTACTTTAAAGGAAAATTGCAAAAAATCCGAAATAATTCGTGGTTTTCTATCATTTTTGCTAATTTTCTGATTACGCAGCTAAGGCAAAATATGCCTAAAAAATCGAATTTCTAAAATAGGGCTTAACAGGTCGGGTTTTTTGCGAATAATAAATTAGTTTTAATTACTTTAAAGGAAAATTGCAAAAAATCCGAAATAATTCGTGGTTTTCTATCATTTTTGCTAATTGTCTGATTACGCAGCTAAGGCAAAATATGCCTAAAAAATAGAATTTCTAAAATAGGGCTTAACAGGTCGGGTTTTTTGCGAATAATAAATTAGTTTTAATTTCTTTAAAGGAAAATTGCAAAAAATCCGAAATAATTCGTGGTTTTCTATCATTTTTGCTAATTTTCTGATTACGCAGCTAAGGCAAAATATGCCTAACAAATCGAATTTCTAAAATAGGGCTTAACAGGTCGGGTTTTTTGCGAATAATAAATTAGTTTTAATTACTTTAAAGGAAAATTGCAAAAAATCCGAAATAATTCGTGGTTTTCTATCATTTCTGCTAATTTTCTGATTACGCAGCTAAGGCAAAATATGCCTAAAAAATCGAATTTCTAAAATAGGGCTTAACAGGTCGGGTTTTTTGCGAATAATAAATTAGTTTTAATTACTTTAAAGGAAAATTGCAAAAAATCCCAAATAATTCGTGGTTTTCTATCATTTTTGCTAATTTTCTGATTACGCAGCTAAGGCAAAATATGCCTAAAAAATCGAATTTCTAAAATAGGGCTTAAAAGGTCGGGTTTTTTGCGAATAATAAATTAGTTTTAATTACTTTAAAGGAAAATTGCAAAAAATCAGAAATAATTCGTGGTTTTCTATCATTTCTGCTAATTTTCTGATTACGCAGCTAAGGCAAAATATGCCTAAAAAATCGAATTTCTAAAATAGGGCTTAACAGGTCGGGTTTTTTGCGAATAATAAATTAGTTTTAATTACTTTGAAAATTGCAAAAAATCCGAAATAATTCGTGGTTTTCTATCATTTCTGCTAATTTTCTGATTACGCAGCTAAGGAAAAATATGCCTAAAAAATCGAATTTCTAAAATAGGGCTTAACAGGTCGGGTTTTTTGCGAATAATAAATTAGTTTTAATTACTTTAAAGGAAAATTGCAAAAAATCAGAAATAATTCGGGGTTTTCTATAATTTCTGCTAATTTTCTGATTACGCAGCTAAGGCAAAATATGCCTAAAAAATCGAATTTCTAAAATAGGGCTTAACAGGTCGGGTTTTTTGCGAATAATAAATTAGTTTTAATTACTTTGAAAATTGCAAAAAATCCGAAATAATTCGTGGTTTTCTATCATTTTTGCTAATTTTCTGATTACGCAGCTAAGGCAAAATATGCCTAAAAAATCGAATTTCTAAAATAGGGCTTAACAGGTCGGGTTTTTTGCGAATAATAAATTAGTTTTAATTACTTTAAAGGAAAATTGCAAAAAATCCGAAATAATTCGTGGTTTTCTATCATTTTTGCTAATTTTCTGATTACGCAGCTAAGGCAAAATATGCCTAAAAAATCGAATTTCTAAAATAGGGCTTAACAGGTCGGGTTTTTTGCGAATAATAAATTAGTTTTAATTACTTTAGAGGAAAATTGCAAAAAATCCGAAATAATTCGTGGTTTTCTATCATTTTTGCTAATTGTCTGATTACGCAGCTAAGGCAAAATATGCCTAAAAAATAGAATTTCTAAAATAGGGCTTAACAGGTCGGGTTTTTTGCGAATAATAAATTAGTTTTAATTTCTTTAAAGGAAAATTGCAAAAAATCCGAAATAATTCGTGGTTTTCTATCATTTTTGCTAATTTTCTGTTTACGCAGCTAAGGCAAAATATGCCTAACAAATCGAATTTCTAAAATAGGGCTTAACAGGTCGGGTTTTTTGCGAATAATAAATTAGTTTTAATTACTTTAAAGGAAAATTGCAAAAAATCCGAAATAATTCGTGGTTTTCTATCATTTCTGCTAATTTTCTGATTACGCAGCTAAGGCAAAATATGCCTAAAAAATCGAATTTCTAAAATAGGGCTTAACAGGTCGGGTTTTTTGCGAATAATAAATTAGTTTTAATTACTTTAAAGGAAAATTGCAAAAAATCCCAAATAATTCGTGGTTTTCTATCATTTTTGCTAATTTTCTGATTACGCAGCTAAGGCAAAATATGCCTAAAAAATCGAATTTCTAAAATAGGGCTTAAAAGGTCGGGTTTTTTGCGAATAATAAATTAGTTTTAATTACTTTAAAGGAAAATTGCAAAAAATCAGAAATAATTCGTGGTTTTCTATCATTTCTGCTAATTTTCTGATTACGCAGCTAAGGCAAAATATGCCTAAAAAATCGAATTTCTAAAATAGGGCTTAACAGGTCGGGTTTTTTGCGAATAATAAATTAGTTTTAATTACTTTGAAAATTGCAAAAAATCCGAAATAATTCGTGGTTTTCTATCATTTCTGCTAATTTTCTGATTACGCAGCTAAGGAAAAATATGCCTAAAAAATCGAATTTCTAAAATAGGGCTTAACAGGTCGGGTTTTTTGCGAATAATAAATTAGTTTTAATTACTTTAAAGGAAAATTGCAAAAAATCAGAAATAATTCGGGGTTTTCTATAATTTCTGCTAATTTTCTGATTACGCAGCTAAGGCAAAATATGCCTAAAAAATCGAATTTCTAAAATAGGGCTTAAAAGGTCGGGTTTTTTGCGAATAATAAATTAGTTTTAATTACTTTAAAGGAAAATTGCAAAATATCCGAAATAATTCGTGGTTTTCTATCATTTCTGCTAATTTTCTGATTACGCAGCTAAGGCAAAATATGCCTAAAAAATCGAATTTCTAAAATAGGGCTTAAAAGGTCGGGTTTTTTGCGAATAATAAATTAGTTTTAATTACTTTAAAGGAAAATTGCAAAAAATCAGAAATAATTCGTGGTTTTCTATCATTTCTGCTAATTTTCTGATTACGCAGCTAAGGCAAAATATGCCTAAAAAATCGAATTTCTAAAATAGGGCTTAACAGGTCGGGTTTTTTGCGAATAATAAATTAGTTTTAATTACTTTAAAGGAAAATTGCAAAAAATCAGAAATAATTCGTGGTTTTCAATCAATTTTGCTAATTTTCTGATTACGCAGCTAAGGCAAAATATGCCTAAAAAATCGAATTTCTAAAATAGGGCTTAACAGGTCGGGTTTTTTGCGAATAATAAATTAGTTTTAATTACTTTAAAGGAAAATTGCAAAATATCCGAAATAATTCGTGGTTTTCTATCATTTCTGCTAATTTTCTGATTACGCAGCTAAGGCAAAATATGCCTAAAAAATCGAATTTCTAAAATAGGGCTTAAAAGGTCGGGTTTTTTGCGAATAATAAATTAGTTTTAATTACTTTAAAGGAAAATTGCAAAATATCCGAAATAATTCGTGGTTTTCTATCATTTCTGCTAATTTTCTGATTACGCAGCTAAGGCAAAATATGCCTAAAAAATCGAATTTCTAAAATAGGGCTTAAAAGGTCGGGTTTTTTGCGAATAATAAATTAGTTTTAATTACTTTAAAGGAAAATTGCAAAAAATCAGAAATAATTCGTGGTTTTCTATCATTTCTGCTAATTTTCTGATTACGCAGCTAAGGCAAAATATGCCTAAAAAATCGAATTTCTAAAATAGGGCTTAACAGGTCGGGTTTTTTGCGAATAATAAATTAGTTTTAATTACTTTGAAAATTGCAAAAAATCCGAAATAATTCGTGGTTTTCTATCATTTCTGCTAATTTTCTGATTACGCAGCTAAGGCAAAATATGCCTAAAAAATCGAATTTCTAAAATAGGGCTTAACAGGTCGGGTTTTTTGCGAATAATAAATTAGTTTTAATTACTTTAAAGGAAAATTGCAAAAAATCAGAAATAATTCGTGGTTTTCTATCATTTCTGCTAATTTTCTGATTACGCAGCTAAGGCAAAATATGCCTAAAAAATCGAATTTCTAAAATAGGGCTTAACAGGTCGGGTTTTTTGCGAATAATAAATTAGTTTTAATTACTTTAAAGGAAAATTGCAAAAAATCCGAAATAATTCGTGGTTTTCTATCATTTTTGCTAATTTTCTGATTACGCAGCTAAGGCAAAATATGCCTAAAAAATCGAATTTCTAAAATAGGGCTTAACAGGTCGGGTTTTTTGCGAATAATAAATTAGTTTTAATTACTTTAAAGGAAAATTGCAAAAAATCCGAAATAATTCGTGGTTTTCTATCATTTTTGCTAATTTTCTGATTACGCAGCTAAGGCAAAATATGCCTAAAAAATCGAATTTCTAAAATAGGGCTTAACAGGTCGGGTTTTTTGCGAATAATAAATTAGTTTTAATTACTTTAAAGGAAAATTGCAAAAAATCCGAAATAATTCGTGGTTTTCTATCATTTTTGCTAATTGTCTGATTACGCAGCTAAGGCAAAATATGCCTAAAAAATAGAATTTCTAAAATAGGGCTTAACAGGTCGGGTTTTTTGCGAATAATAAATTAGTTTTAATTTCTTTAAAGGAAAATTGCAAAAAATCCGAAATAATTCGTGGTTTTCTATCATTTTTGCTAATTTTCTGATTACGCAGCTAAGGCAAAATATGCCTAACAAATCGAATTTCTAAAATAGGGCTTAACAGGTCGGGTTTTTTGCGAATAATAAATTAGTTTTAATTACTTTAAAGGAAAATTGCAAAAAATCCGAAATAATTCGTGGTTTTCTATCATTTCTGCTAATTTTCTGATTACGCAGCTAAGGCAAAATATGCCTAAAAAATCGAATTTCTAAAATAGGGCTTAACAGGTCGGGTTTTTTGCGAATAATAAATTAGTTTTAATTACTTTAAAGGAAAATTGCAAAAAATCCGAAATAATTCGTGGTTTTCTATCATTTTTGCTAATTTTCTGATTACGCAGCTAAGGCAAAATATGCCTAAAAAATCGAATTTCTAAAATAGGGCTTAAAAGGTCGGGTTTTTTGCGAATAATAAATTAGTTTTAATTACTTTAAAGGAAAATTGCAAAAAATCAGAAATAATTCGTGGTTTTCTATCATTTCTGCTAATTTTCTGATTACGCAGCTAAGGCAAAATATGCCTAAAAAATCGAATTTCTAAAATAGGGCTTAACAGGTCGGGTTTTTTGCGAATAATAAATTAGTTTTAATTACTTTAAAGGAAAATTGCAAAAAATCCGAAATAATTCGTGGTTTTCTATCATTTCTGCTAATTTTCTGATTACGCAGCTCAGGCAAAATATGCCTAAAAAATCGAATTTCTAAAATAGGGCTTAACAGGTCGGGTTTTTTGCGAATAATAAATTAGTTTTAATTACTTTAAAGGAAAATTGCAAAAAATCAGAAATAATTCGTGGTTTTCTATCATTTCTGCTAATTTTCTGATTCCGCAGCTAAGGCAAAATATGCCTAAAAAATCGAATTTCTAAAATAGGGCTTAACAGGTCGGGTTTTTTGCGAATAATAAATTAGTTTTAATTACTTTAAAGGAAAATTGCAAAAAATCCGAAATAATTCGTGGTTTTCTATCATTTTTGCTAATTTTCTGATTACGCAGCTAAGGCAAAATATGCCTAAAAAATCGAATTTCTAAAATAGGGCTTAACAGGTCGGGTTTTTTGCGAATAATAAATTAGTTTTAATTACTTTGAAAATTGCAAAAAATCCGAAATAATTCGTGGTTTTCTATCATTTCTGCTAATTTTCTGATTACGCAGCTAAGGCAAAATATGCCTAAAAAATCGAATTTCTAAAATAGGGCTTAACAGGTCGGGTTTTTTGCGAATAATAAATTAGTTTTAATTACTTTAAAGGAAAATTGCAAAAAATCAGAAATAATTCGTGGTTTTCTATCATTTCTGCTAATTTTCTGATTACGCAGCTAAGGCAAAATATGCCTAAAAAATCGAATTTCTAAAATAGGGCTTAAAAGGTCGGGTTTTTTGCGAATAATAAATTAGTTTTAATTACTTTAAAGGAAAATTGCAAAAAATCCGAAATAATTCGTGGTTTTCTATCATTTTTGCTAATTTTCTGATTACGCAGCTAAGGCAAAATATGCCTAAAAAATCGAATTTCTAAAATAGGGCTTAACAGGTCGGGTTTTTTGCGAATAATAAATTAGTTTTAATTACTTTAAAGGAAAATTGCAAAAAATCAGAAATAATTCGTGGTTTTCTATCATTTCTGCTAATTTTCTGATTACGCAGCTAAGGCAAAATATGCCTAAAAAATCGAATTTCTAAAATAGGGCTTAAAAGGTCGGGTTTTTTGCGAATAATAAATTAGTTTTAATTACTTTAAAGGAAAATTGCAAAAAATCAGAAATAATTCGTGGTTTTCTATCATTTCTGCTAATTTTCTGATTACGCAGCTAAGGCAAAATATGCCTAAAAAATCGAATTTCTAAAATAGGGCTTAACAGGTCGGGTTTTTTGCGAATAATAAATTAGTTTTAATTACTTTAAAGGAAAATTGCAAAAAATCAGAAATAATTCGTGGTTTTCAATCAATTTTGCTAATTTTCTGATTACGCAGCTAAGGCAAAATATGCCTAAAAAATCGAATTTCTAAAATAGGGCTTAACAGATCGGGTTTTTTGCGAATAATAAATTAGTTTTAATTACTTTAAAGGAAAATTGCAAAAAATCCGAAATAATTCGTGGTTTTCTATCATTTTTGCTAATTTTCTGATTACGCAGCTAAGGCAAAATATGCCTAAAAAATCGAATTTCTAAAATAGGGCTTAACAGGTCGGGTTTTTTGCGAATAATAAATTAGTTTTAATTACTTTAAAGGAAAATTGCAAAAAATCCGAAATAATTTGTGGTTTTCTATCATTTCTGCTAATTTTCTGATTACGCAGCTAAGGCAAAATATGCCTAAAAAATCGAATTTCTAAAATAGGGCTTAACAGGTCGGGTTTTTTGCGAATAATAAATTAGTTTTAATTACTTTAAAGGAAAATTGCAAAAAATCCGAAATAATTCGTGGTTTTCTATCATTTCTGCTAATTTTCTGATTACGCAGCTAAGGCAAAATATGCCTAAAAAATCGAATTTCTAAAATAGGGCTTAACAGGTCGGGTTTTTTGCGAATAATAAATTAGTTTTAATTACTTTAAAGGAAAATTGCAAAAAATCCGAAATAATTCGTGGTTTTCTATCATTTTTGCTAATTTTCTGATTACGCAGCTAAGGCAAAATATGCCTAAAAAATCGAATTTCTAAAATAGGGCTTAACAGGTCGGGTTTTTTGCGAATAATAAATTAGTTTTAATTACTTTAAAGGAAAATTGCAAAAAATCCGAAATAATTCGTGGTTTTCTATCATTTTTGCTAATTTTCTGATTACGCAGCTAAGGCAAAATATGCCTAAAAAATCGAATTTCTAAAATAGGGCTTAACAGGTCGGGTTTTTTGCGAATAATAAATTAGTTTTAATTACTTTAAAGGAAAATTGCAAAAAATCCGAAATAATTCGTGGTTTTCTATCATTTTTGCTAATTGTCTGATTACGCAGCTAAGGCAAAATATGCCTAAAAAATAGAATTTCTAAAATAGGGCTTAACAGGTCGGGTTTTTTGCGAATAATAAATTAGTTTTAATTTCTTTAAAGGAAAATTGCAAAAAATCCGAAATAATTCGTGGTTTTCTATCATTTTTGCTAATTTTCTGATTACGCAGCTAAGGCAAAATATGCCTAACAAATCGAATTTCTAAAATAGGGCTTAACAGGTCGGGTTTTTTGCGAATAATAAATTAGTTTTAATTACTTTAAAGGAAAATTGCAAAAAATCCGAAATAATTCGTGGTTTTCTATCATTTCTGCTAATTTTCTGATTACGCAGCTAAGGCAAAATATGCCTAAAAAATCGAATTTCTAAAATAGGGCTTAACAGGTCGGGTTTTTTGCGAATAATAAATTAGTTTTAATTACTTTAAAGGAAAATTGCAAAAAATCCGAAATAATTCGTGGTTTTCTATCATTTCTGCTAATTTTCTGATTACGCAGCTCAGGCAAAATATGCCTAAAAAATCGAATTTCTAAAATAGGGCTTAACAGGTCGGGTTTTTTGCGAATAATAAATTAGTTTTAATTACTTTAAAGGAAAATTGCAAAAAATCCGAAATAATTCGTGGTTTTCTATCATTTCTGCTAATTTTCTGATTCCGCAGCTAAGGCAAAATATGCCTAAAAAATCGAATTTCTAAAATAGGGCTTAACAGGTCGGGTTTTTTGCGAATAATAAATTAGTTTTAATTACTTTAAAGGAAAATTGCAAAAAATCCGAAATAATTCGTGGTTTTCTATCATTTCTGCTAATTTTCTGATTACGCAGCTAAGGCAAAATATGCCTAAAAAATCGAATTTCTAAAATAGGGCTTAACAGGTCGGGTTTTTTGCGAATAATAAATTAGTTTTAATTACTTTAAAGGAAAATTGCAAAAAATCCGAAATAATTCGTGGTTTTCTATCATTTTTGCTAATTTTCTGATTACGCAGCTAAGGCAAAATATGCCTAAAAAATCGAATTTCTAAAATAGGGCTTAACAGGTCGGGTTTTTTGCGAATAATAAATTAGTTTTAATTACTTTAAAGGAAAATTGCAAAAAATCCGAAATAATTCGTGGTTTTCTATCATTTTTGCTAATTGTCTGATTACGCAGCTAAGGCAAAATATGCCTAAAAAATAGAATTTCTAAAATAGGGCTTAACAGGTCGGGTTTTTTGCGAATAATAAATTAGTTTTAATTTCTTTAAAGGAAAATTGCAAAAAATCCGAAATAATTCGTGGTTTTCTATCATTTTTGCTAATTTTCTGATTACGCAGCTAAGGCAAAATATGCCTAACAAATCGAATTTCTAAAATAGGGCTTAACAGGTCGGGTTTTTTGCGAATAATAAATTAGTTTTAATTACTTTAAAGGAAAATTGCAAAAAATCCGAAATAATTCGTGGTTTTCTATCATTTCTGCTAATTTTCTGATTACGCAGCTAAGGCAAAATATGCCTAAAAAATCGAATTTCTAAAATAGGGCTTAACAGGTCGGGTTTTTTGCGAATAATAAATTAGTTTTAATTACTTTAAAGGAAAATTGCAAAAAATCCGAAATAATTCGTGGTTTTCTATCATTTCTGCTAATTTTCTGATTACGCAGCTCAGGCAAAATATGCCTAAAAAATCGAATTTCTAAAATAGGGCTTAACAGGTCGGGTTTTTTGCGAATAATAAATTAGTTTTAATTACTTTAAAGGAAAATTGCAAAAAATCAGAAATAATTCGTGGTTTTCTATCATTTCTGCTAATTTTCTGATTCCGCAGCTAAGGCAAAATATGCCTAAAAAATCGAATTTCTAAAATAGGGCTTAACAGGTCGGGTTTTTTGCGAATAATAAATTAGTTTTAATTACTTTAAAGGAAAATTGCAAAAAATCAGAAATAATTCGTGGTTTTCTATCATTTTTGCTAATTTTCTGATTACGCAGCTAAGGCAAAATATGCCTAAAAAATCGAATTTCTAAAATAGGGCTTAACAGGTCGGGTTTTTTGCGAATAATAAATTAGTTTTAATTACTTTGAAAATTGCAAAAAATCCGAAATAATTCGTGGTTTTCTATCATTTCTGCTAATTTTCTGATTACGCAGCTAAGGCAAAATATGCCTAAAAAATCGAATTTCTAAAATAGGGCTTAACAGGTCGGGTTTTTTGCGAATAATAAATTAGTTTTAATTACTTTAAAGGAAAATTGCAAAAAATCAGAAATAATTCGTGGTTTTCTATCATTTCTGCTAATTTTCTGATTACGCAGCTAAGGCAAAATATGCCTAAAAAATCGAATTTCTAAAATAGGGCTTAAAAGGTCGGGTTTTTTGCGAATAATAAATAAGCTTTAATTACTTTAAAGGAAAATTGCAAAAAATCCGAAATAATTCGTGGTTTTCTATCATTTTTGCTAATTTTCTGATTACGCAGCTAAGGCAAAATATGCCTAAAAAATCGAATTTCTAAAATAGGGCTTAACAGGTCGGGTTTTTTGCGAATAATAAATTAGTTTTAATTACTTTAAAGGAAAATTGCAAAAAATCAGAAATAATTCGTGGTTTTCTATCATTTCTGCTAATTTTCTGATTACGCAGCTAAGGCAAAATATGCCTAAAAAATCGAATTTCTAAAATAGGGCTTAGAAGGTCGGGTTTTTTGCGAATAATAAATTAGTTTTAATTACTTTAAAGGAAAATTGCAAAAAATCAGAAATAATTCGTGGTTTTCTATCATTTTTGCTAATTTTCTGATTACGCAGCTAAGGCAAAATATGCCTAAAAAATCGAATTTCTAAAATAGGGCTTAACAGGTCGGGTTTTTTGCGAATAATAAATTAGTTTTAATTACTTTAAAGGAAAATTGCAAAAAATCCGAAATAATTCGTGGTTTTCTATCATTTCTGCTAATTTTCTGATTACGCAGCTAAGGCAAAATATGCCTAAAAAATCGAATTTCTAAAATAGGGCTTAACAGGTCGGGTTTTTTGCGAATAATAAATTAGTTTTAATTACTTTAAAGGAAAATTGCAAAAAATCAGAAATAATTCGTGGTTTTCAATCAATTTTGCTAATTTTCTGATTACGCAGCTAAGGCAAAATATGCCTAAAAAATCGAATTTCTAAAATAGGGCTTAACAGATCGGGTTTTTTGCGAATAATAAATTAGTTTTAATTACTTTAAAGGAAAATTGCAAAAAATCCGAAATAATTCGTGGTTTTCTATCATTTTTGCTAATTTTCTGATTACGCAGCTAAGGCAAAATATGCCTAAAAAATCGAATTTCTAAAATAGGGCTTAACAGGTCGGGTTTTTTGCGAATAATAAATTAGTTTTAATTACTTTAAAGGAAAATTGCAAAAAATCCGAAATAATTCGTGGTTTTCTATCATTTCTGCTAATTTTCTGATTACGCAGCTAAGGCAAAATATGCCTAAAAAATCGAATTTCTAAAATAGGGCTTAACAGGTCGGGTTTTTTGCGAATAATAAATTAGTTTTAATTACTTTAAAGGAAAATTGCAAAAAATCAGAAATAATTCGTGGTTTTCAATCAATTTTGCTAATTTTCTGATTACGCAGCTAAGGCAAAATATGCCTAAAAAATCGAATTTCTAAAATAGGGCTTAACAGATCGGGTTTTTTGCGAATAATAAATTAGTTTTAATTACTTTAAAGGAAAATTGCAAAAAATCCGAAATAATTCGTGGTTTTCTATCATTTTTGCTAATTTTCTGATTACGCAGCTAAGGCAAAATATGCCTAAAAAATCGAATTTCTAAAATAGGGCTTAACAGGTCGGGTTTTTTGCGAATAATAAATTAGTTTTAATTACTTTAAAGGAAAATTGCAAAAAATCCGAAATAATTTGTGGTTTTCTATCATTTCTGCTAATTTTCTGATTACGCAGCTAAGGCAAAATATGCCTAAAAAATCGAATTTCTAAAATAGGGCTTAACAGGTCGGGTTTTTTGCGAATAATAAATTAGTTTTAATTACTTTAAAGGAAAATTGCAAAAAATCCGAAATAATTTGTGGTTTTCTATCATTTCTGCTAATTTTCTGATTACGCAGCTAAGGCAAAATATGCCTAAAAAATCGAATTTCTAAAATAGGGCTTAACAGGTCGGGTTTTTTGCGAATAATAAATTAGTTTTAATTACTTTGAAAATTGCAAAAAATCCGAAATAATTCGTGGTTTTCTATCATTTCTGCTAATTTTCTGATTACGCAGCTAAGGCAAAATATGCCTAAAAAATCGAATTTCTAAAATAGGGCTTAACAGGTCGGGTTTTTTGCGAATAATAAATTAGTTTTAATTACTTTAAAGGAAAATTGCAAAAAATCCGAAATAATTCGTGGTTTTCTATCATTTCTGCTAATTTTCTGATTACGCAGCTAAGGCAAAATATGCCTAAAAAATCGAATTTCTAAAATAGGGCTTAACAGGTCGGGTTTTTTGCGAATAATAAATTAGTTTTAATTACTTTAAAGGAAAATTGCAAAAAATCCGAAATAATTCGTGGTTTTCTATCATTTTTGCTAATTTTCTGATTACGCAGCTAAGGCAAAATATGCCTAAAAAATCGAATTTCTAAAATAGGGCTTAACAGGTCGGGTTTTTTGCGAATAATAAATTAGTTTTAATTACTTTAAAGGAAAATTGCAAAAAATCCGAAATAATTCGTGGTTTTCTATCATTTTTGCTAATTTTCTGATTACGCAGCTAAGGCAAAATATGCCTAACAAATCGAATTTCTAAAATAGGGCTTAACAGGTCGGGTTTTTTGCGAATAATAAATTAGTTTTAATTACTTTAAAGGAAAATTGCAAAAAATCCGAAATAATTCGTGGTTTTCTATCATTTCTGCTAATTTTCTGATTACGCAGCTAAGGCAAAATATGCCTAAAAAATCGAATTTCTAAAATAGGGCTTAACAGGTCGGGTTTTTTGCGAATAATAAATTAGTTTTAATTACTTTAAAGGAAAATTGCAAAAAATCCGAAATAATTCGTGGTTTTCTATCATTTCTGCTAATTTTCTGATTACGCAGCTCAGGCAAAATATGCCTAAAAAATCGAATTTCTAAAATAGGGCTTAACAGGTCGGGTTTTTTGCGAATAATAAATTAGTTTTAATTACTTTAAAGGAAAATTGCAAAAAATCAGAAATAATTCGTGGTTTTCTATCATTTCTGCTAATTTTCTGATTCCGCAGCTAAGGCAAAATATGCCTAAAAAATCGAATTTCTAAAATAGGGCTTAACAGGTCGGGTTTTTTGCGAATAATAAATTAGTTTTAATTACTTTAAAGGAAAATTGCAAAAAATCAGAAATAATTCGTGGTTTTCTATCATTTTTGCTAATTTTCTGATTACGCAGCTAAGGCAAAATATGCCTAAAAAATCGAATTTCTAAAATAGGGCTTAACAGGTCGGGTTTTTTGCGAATAATAAATTAGTTTTAATTACTTTGAAAATTGCAAAAAATCCGAAATAATTCGTGGTTTTCTATCATTTCTGCTAATTTTCTGATTACGCAGCTAAGGCAAAATATGCCTAAAAAATCGAATTTCTAAAATAGGGCTTAACAGGTCGGGTTTTTTGCGAATAATAAATTAGTTTTAATTACTTTAAAGGAAAATTGCAAAAAATCAGAAATAATTCGTGGTTTTCTATCATTTCTGCTAATTTTCTGATTACGCAGCTAAGGCAAAATATGCCTAAAAAATCGAATTTCTAAAATAGGGCTTAAAAGGTCGGGTTTTTTGCGAATAATAAATAAGCTTTAATTACTTTAAAGGAAAATTGCAAAAAATCCGAAATAATTCGTGGTTTTCTATCATTTTTGCTAATTTTCTGATTACGCAGCTAAGGCAAAATATGCCTAAAAAATCGAATTTCTAAAATAGGGCTTAACAGGTCGGGTTTTTTGCGAATAATAAATTAGTTTTAATTACTTTAAAGGAAAATTGCAAAAAATCAGAAATAATTCGTGGTTTTCTATCATTTCTGCTAATTTTCTGATTACGCAGCTAAGGCAAAATATGCCTAAAAAATCGAATTTCTAAAATAGGGCTTAGAAGGTCGGGTTTTTTGCGAATAATAAATTAGTTTTAATTACTTTAAAGGAAAATTGCAAAAAATCAGAAATAATTCGTGGTTTTCTATCATTTTTGCTAATTTTCTGATTACGCAGCTAAGGCAAAATATGCCTAAAAAATCGAATTTCTAAAATAGGGCTTAACAGGTCGGGTTTTTTGCGAATAATAAATTAGTTTTAATTACTTTAAAGGAAAATTGCAAAAAATCCGAAATAATTCGTGGTTTTCTATCATTTCTGCTAATTTTCTGATTACGCAGCTAAGGCAAAATATGCCTAAAAAATCGAATTTCTAAAATAGGGCTTAACAGGTCGGGTTTTTTGCGAATAATAAATTAGTTTTAATTACTTTAAAGGAAAATTGCAAAAAATCAGAAATAATTCGTGGTTTTCAATCAATTTTGCTAATTTTCTGATTACGCAGCTAAGGCAAAATATGCCTAAAAAATCGAATTTCTAAAATAGGGCTTAACAGATCGGGTTTTTTGC
The DNA here is from genome assembly GCA_959613345.1 of Tolmerus cingulatus. Lineage (NCBI taxonomy): Eukaryota > Metazoa > Arthropoda > Insecta > Diptera > Asilidae > Tolmerus > Tolmerus cingulatus. Next base: position 23,398,729 of record OY390711.1, read on the forward strand.
GAATAATAAATTAGTTTTAATTACTTTAAAGGAAAATTGCAAAAAATCCGAAATAATTCGTGGTTTTCTATCATTTTTGCTAATTTTCTGATTACGCAGCTAAGGCAAAATATGCCTAAAAAATCGAATTTCTAAAATAGGGCTTAACAGGTCGGGTTTTTTGCGAATAATAAATTAGTTTTAATTACTTTAAAGGAAAATTGCAAAAAATCCGAAATAATTCGTGGTTTTCTATCATTTCTGCTAATTTTCTGATTACGCAGCTAAGGCAAAATATGCCTAAAAAATCGAATTTCTAAAATAGGGCTTAACAGGTCGGGTTTTTTGCGAATAATAAATTAGTTTTAATTACTTTAAAGGAAAATTGCAAAAAATCAGAAATAATTCGTGGTTTTCAATCAATTTTGCTAATTTTCTGATTACGCAGCTAAGGCAAAATATGCCTAAAAAATCGAATTTCTAAAATAGGGCTTAACAGATCGGGTTTTTTGCGAATAATAAATTAGTTTTAATTACTTTAAAGGAAAATTGCAAAAAATCCGAAATAATTCGTGGTTTTCTATCATTTTTGCTAATTTTCTGATTACGCAGCTAAGGCAAAATATGCCTAAAAAATCGAATTTCTAAAATAGGGCTTAACAGGTCGGGTTTTTTGCGAATAATAAATTAGTTTTAATTACTTTAAAGGAAAATTGCAAAAAATCCGAAATAATTTGTGGTTTTCTATCATTTCTGCTAATTTTCTGATTACGCAGCTAAGGCAAAATATGCCTAAAAAATCGAATTTCTAAAATAGGGCTTAACAGGTCGGGTTTTTTGCGAATAATAAATTAGTTTTAATTACTTTAAAGGAAAATTGCAAAAAATCCGAAATAATTTGTGGTTTTCTATCATTTCTGCTAATTTTCTGATTACGCAGCTAAGGCAAAATATGCCTAAAAAATCGAATTTCTAAAATAGGGCTTAACAGGTCGGGTTTTTTGCGAATAATAAATTAGTTTTAATTACTTTGAAAATTGCAAAAAATCCGAAATAATTCGTGGTTTTCTATCATTTCTGCTAATTTTCTGATTACGCAGCTAAGGCAAAATATGCCTAAAAAATCGAATTTCTAAAATAGGGCTTAACAGGTCGGGTTTTTTGCGAATAATAAATTAGTTTTAATTACTTTAAAGGAAAATTGCAAAAAATCCGAAATAATTCGTGGTTTTCTATCATTTCTGCTAATTTTCTGATTACGCAGCTAAGGCAAAATATGCCTAAAAAATCGAATTTCTAAAATAGGGCTTAACAGGTCGGGTTTTTTGCGAATAATAAATTAGTTTTAATTACTTTAAAGGAAAATTGCAAAAAATCCGAAATAATTCGTGGTTTTCTATCATTTTTGCTAATTTTCTGATTACGCAGCTAAGGCAAAATATGCCTAAAAAATCGAATTTCTAAAATAGGGCTTAACAGGTCGGGTTTTTTGCGAATAATAAATTAGTTTTAATTACTTTAAAGGAAAATTGCAAAAAATCCGAAATAATTCGTGGTTTTCTATCATTTTTGCTAATTTTCTGATTACGCAGCTAAGGCAAAATATGCCTAAAAAATCGAATTTCTAAAATAGGGCTTAACAGGTCGGGTTTTTTGCGAATAATAAATTAGTTTTAATTACTTTAAAGGAAAATTGCAAAAAATCCGAAATAATTCGTGGTTTTCTATCATTTTTGCTAATTGTCTGATTACGCAGCTAAGGCAAAATATGCCTAAAAAATAGAATTTCTAAAATAGGGCTTAACAGGTCGGGTTTTTTGCGAATAATAAATTAGTTTTAATTTCTTTAAAGGAAAATTGCAAAAAATCCGAAATAATTCGTGGTTTTCTGTCATTTTTGCTAATTTTCTGATTACGCAGCTAAGGCAAAATATGCCTAACAAATCGAATTTCTAAAATAGGGCTTAACAGGTCGGGTTTTTTGCGAATAATAAATTAGTTTTAATTACCTTAAAGGAAAATTGCAAAAAATCCGAAATAAGTCGTGGTTTTCTATCATTTCTGCTAATTTTCTGATTACGCAGCTAAGGCAAAATATGCCTAAAAAATCGAATTTCTAAAATAGGGCTTAACAGGTCGGGTTTTTTGCGAATAATAAATTAGTTTTAATTACTTTAAAGGAAAATTGCAAAAAATCCCAAATAATTCGTGGTTTTCTATCATTTTTGCTAATTTTCTGATTACGCAGCTAAGGCAAAATATGCCTAAAAAATCGAATTTCTAAAATAGGGCTTAAAAGGTCGGGTTTTTTGCGAATAATAAATTAGTTTTAATTACTTTAAAGGAAAATTGCAAAAAATCAGAAATAATTCGTGGTTTTCTATCATTTCTGCTAATTTTCTGATTACGCAGCTAAGGCAAAATATGCCTAAAAAATCGAATTTCTAAAATAGGGCTTAACAGGTCGGGTTTTTTGCGAATAATAAATTAGTTTTAATTACTTTAAAGGAAAATTGCAAAAAATCCGAAATAATTCGTGGTTTTCTATCATTTCTGCTAATTTTCTGATTACGCAGCTCAGGCAAAATATGCCTAAAAAATCGAATTTCTAAAATAGGGCTTAACAGGTCGGGTTTTTTGCGAATAATAAATTAGTTTTAATTACTTTAAAGGAAAATTGCAAAAAATCAGAAATAATTCGTGGTTTTCTATCATTTCTGCTAATTTTCTGATTCCGCAGCTAAGGCAAAATATGCCTAAAAAATCGAATTTCTAAAATAGGGCTTAACAGGTCGGGTTTTTTGCGAATAATAAATTAGTTTTAATTACTTTAAAGGAAAATTGCAAAAAATCCGAAATAATTCGTGGTTTTCTATCATTTTTGCTAATTTTCTGATTACGCAGCTAAGGCAAAATATGCCTAAAAAATCGAATTTCTAAAATAGGGCTTAACAGGTCGGGTTTTTTGCGAATAATAAATTAGTTTTAATTACTTTGAAAATTGCAAAAAATCCGAAATAATTCGTGGTTTTCTATCATTTCTGCTAATTTTCTGATTACGCAGCTAAGGCAAAATATGCCTAAAAAATCGAATTTCTAAAATAGGGCTTAACAGGTCGGGTTTTTTGCGAATAATAAATTAGTTTTAATTACTTTAAAGGAAAATTGCAAAAAATCAGAAATAATTCGTGGTTTTCTATCATTTCTGCTAATTTTCTGATTACGCAGCTAAGGCAAAATATGCCTAAAAAATCGAATTTCTAAAATAGGGCTTAACAGGTCGGGTTTTTTGCGAATAATAAATTAGTTTTAATTACTTTAAAGGAAAATTGCAAAAAATCCGAAATAATTCGTGGTTTTCTATCATTTCTGCTAATTTTCTGATTACGCAGCTCAGGCAAAATATGCCTAAAAAATCGAATTTCTAAAATAGGGCTTAACAGGTCGGGTTTTTTGCGAATAATAAATTAGTTTTAATTACTTTAAAGGAAAATTGCAAAAAATCAGAAATAATTCGTGGTTTTCTATCATTTCTGCTAATTTTCTGATTCCGCAGCTAAGGCAAAATATGCCTAAAAAATCGAATTTCTAAAATAGGGCTTAACAGGTCGGGTTTTTTGCGAATAATAAATTAGTTTTAATTACTTTAAAGGAAAATTGCAAAAAATCCGAAATAATTCGTGGTTTTCTATCATTTTTGCTAATTTTCTGATTACGCAGCTAAGGCAAAATATGCCTAAAAAATCGAATTTCTAAAATAGGGCTTAACAGGTCGGGTTTTTTGCGAATAATAAATTAGTTTTAATTACTTTGAAAATTGCAAAAAATCCGAAATAATTCGTGGTTTTCTATCATTTCTGCTAATTTTCTGATTACGCAGCTAAGGCAAAATATGCCTAAAAAATCGAATTTCTAAAATAGGGCTTAACAGGTCGGGTTTTTTGCGAATAATAAATTAGTTTTAATTACTTTAAAGGAAAATTGCAAAAAATCAGAAATAATTCGTGGTTTTCTATCATTTCTGCTAATTTTCTGATTACGCAGCTAAGGCAAAATATGCCTAAAAAATCGAATTTCTAAAATAGGGCTTAAAAGGTCGGGTTTTTTGCGAATAATAAATAAGTTTTAATTACTTTAAAGGAAAATTGCAAAAAATCCGAAATAATTCGTGGTTTTCTATCATTTTTGCTAATTTTCTGATTACGCAGCTAAGGCAAAATATGCCTAAAAAATCGAATTTCTAAAATAGGGCTTAACAGGTCGGGTTTTTTGCGAATAATAAATTAGTTTTAATTACTTTAAAGGAAAATTGCAAAAAATCAGAAATAATTCGTGGTTTTCTATCATTTCTGCTAATTTTCTGATTACGCAGCTAAGGCAAAATATGCCTAAAAAATCGAATTTCTAAAATAGGGCTTAAAAGGTCGGGTTTTTTGCGAATAATAAATTAGTTTTAATTACTTTAAAGGAAAATTGCAAAAAATCAGAAATAATTCGTGGTTTTCTATCATTTTTGCTAATTTTCTGATTACGCAGCTAAGGCAAAATATGCCTAACAAATCGAATTTCTAAAATAGGGCTTAACAGGTCGGGTTTTTTGCGAATAATAAATTAGTTTTAATTACTTTAAAGGAAAATTGCAAAAAATCAGAAATAATTCGTGGTTTTCTATCATTTTTGCTAATTTTCTGATTACGCAGCTAAGGCAAAATATGCCTAAAAAATCGAATTTCTAAAATAGGGCTTAACAGGTCGGGTTTTTTGCGAATAATAAATTAGTTTTAATTACTTTAAAGGAAAATTGCAAAAAATCAGAAATAATTCGTGGTTTTCTATCATTTTTGCTAATTTTCTGATTACGCAGCTAAGGCAAAATATGCCTAAAAAATCGAATTTCTAAAATAGGGCTTAACAGGTCGGGTTTTTTGCGAATAATAAATTAGTTTTAATTACTTTAAAGGAAAATTGCAAAAAATCCGAAATAATTCGTGGTTTTCTATCATTTCTGCTAATTTTCTGATTACGCAGCTAAGGCAAAATATGCCTAACAAATCGAATTTCTAAAATAGGGCTTAACAGGTCGGGTTTTTTGCGAATAATAAATTAGTTTTAATTACTTTAAAGGAAAATTGCAAAAAATCAGAAATAATTCGTGGTTTTCTATCATTTTTGCTAATTTTCTGATTACGCAGCTAAGGCAAAATATGCCTAAAAAATCGAATTTCTAAAATAGGGCTTAACAGGTCGGGTTTTTTGCGAATCATAAATTAGTTTTAATTACTTTAAAGGAAAATTGCAAAAAATCCGAAATAATTCGTGGTTTTCTATCATTTTTGCTAATTTTCTGATTACGCAGCTAAGGCAAAATATGCCTAAAAAATCGAATTTCTAAAATAGGGCTTAACAGGTCGGGTTTTTTGCGAATAATAAATTAGTTTTAATTACTTTAAAGGAAAATTGCAAAAAATCCGAAATAATTTGTGGTTTTCTATCATTTCTGCTAATTTTCTGATTACGCAGCTAAGGCAAAATATGCCTAAAAAATCGAATTTCTAAAATAGGGCTTAACAGGTCGGGTTTTTTGCGAATCATAAATTAGTTTTAATTACTTTAAAGGAAAATTGCAAAAAATCAGAAATAATTCGTGGTTTTCTATCATTTTTGCTAATTTTCTGATTACGCAGCTAAGGCAAAATATGCCTAAAAAATCGAATTTCTAAAATAGGGCTTAACAGGTCGGGTTTTTTGCGAATAATAAATTAGTTTTAATTACTTTAAAGGAAAATTGCAAAAAATCAGAAATAATTCGTGGTTTTCTATCATTTTTGCTAATTTTCTGATTACGCAGCTAAGGCAAAATATGCCTAAAAAATCGAATTTCTAAAATAGGGCTTAACAGGTCGGGTTTTTTGCGAATAATAAATTAGTTTTAATTACTTTAAAGGAAAATTGCAAAAAATCAGAAATAATTCGTGGTTTTCTATCATTTTTGCTAATTTTCTGATTACGCAGCTAAGGCAAAATATGCCTAAAAAATCGAATTTCTAAAATAGGGCTTAACAGGTCGGGTTTTTTGCGAATAATAAATTAGTTTTAATTACTTTAAAGGAAAATTGCAAAAAATCAGAAATAATTCGTGGTTTTCTATCATTTTTGCTAATTTTCTGATTACGCAGCTAAGGCAAAATATGCCTAAAAAATCGAATTTCTAAAATAGGGCTTAACAGGTCGGGTTTTTTGCGAATAATAAATTAGTTTTAATTACTTTAAAGGAAAATTGCAAAAAATCAGAAATAATTCGTGGTTTTCTATCATTTTTGCTAATTTTCTGATTACGCAGCTAAGGCAAAATATGCCTAACAAATCGAATTTCTAAAATAGGGCTTAACAGGTCGGGTTTTTTGCGAATAATAAATTAGTTTTAATTACTTTAAAGGAAAATTGCAAAAAATCAGAAATAATTCGTGGTTTTCTATCATTTTTGCTAATTTTCTGATTACGCAGCTAAGGCAAAATATGCCTAAAAAATCGAATTTCTAAAATAGGGCTTAACAGGTCGGGTTTTTTGCGAATAATAAATTAGTTTTAATTACTTTAAAGGAAAATTGCAAAAAATCAGAAATAATTCGTGGTTTTCTATCATTTTTGCTAATTTTCTGATTACGCAGCTAAGGCAAAATATGCCTAAAAAATCGAATTTCTAAAATAGGGCTTAACAGGTCGGGTTTTTTGCGAATAATAAATTAGTTTTAATTACTTTAAAGGAAAATTGCAAAAAATCCGAAATAATTCGTGGTTTTCTATCATTTCTGCTAATTTTCTGATTACGCAGCTAAGGCAAAATATGCCTAACAAATCGAATTTCTAAAATAGGGCTTAACAGGTCGGGTTTTTTGCGAATAATAAATTAGTTTTAATTACTTTAAAGGAAAATTGCAAAAAATCAGAAATAATTCGTGGTTTTCTATCATTTTTGCTAATTTTCTGATTACGCAGCTAAGGCAAAATATGCCTAAAAAATCGAATTTCTAAAATAGGGCTTAACAGGTCGGGTTTTTTGCGAATCATAAATTAGTTTTAATTACTTTAAAGGAAAATTGCAAAAAATCCGAAATAATTCGTGGTTTTCTATCATTTTTGCTAATTTTCTGATTACGCAGCTAAGGCAAAATATGCCTAAAAAATCGAATTTCTAAAATAGGGCTTAACAGGTCGGGTTTTTTGCGAATAATAAATTAGTTTTAATTACTTTAAAGGAAAATTGCAAAAAATCAGAAATAATTCGTGGTTTTCTATCATTTTTGCTAATTTTCTGATTACGCAGCTAAGGCAAAATATGCCTAAAAAATCGAATTTCTAAAATAGGGCTTAACAGGTCGGGTTTTTTGCGAATAATAAATTAGTTTTAATTACTTTAAAGGAAAATTGCAAAAAATCAGAAATAATTCGTGGTTTTCTATCATTTTTGCTAATTTTCTGATTACGCAGCTAAGGCAAAATATGCCTAAAAAATCGAATTTCTAAAATAGGGCTTAACAGGTCGGGTTTTTTGCGAATAATAAATTAGTTTTAATTACTTTAAAGGAAAATTGCAAAAAATCCGAAATAATTCGTGGTTTTCTATCATTTCTGCTAATTTTCTGATTACGCAGCTAAGGCAAAATATGCCTAACAAATCGAATTTCTAAAATAGGGCTTAACAGGTCGGGTTTTTTGCGAATAATAAATTAGTTTTAATTACTTTAAAGGAAAATTGCAAAAAATCAGAAATAATTCGTGGTTTTCTATCATTTTTGCTAATTTTCTGATTACGCAGCTAAGGCAAAATATGCCTAAAAAATCGAATTTCTAAAATAGGGCTTAACAGGTCGGGTTTTTTGCGAATCATAAATTAGTTTTAATTACTTTAAAGGAAAATTGCAAAAAATCCGAAATAATTCGTGGTTTTCTATCATTTTTGCTAATTTTCTGATTACGCAGCTAAGGCAAAATATGCCTAAAAAATCGAATTTCTAAAATAGGGCTTAACAGGTCGGGTTTTTTGCGAATAATAAATTAGTTTTAATTACTTTAAAGGAAAATTGCAAAAAATCCGAAATAATTTGTGGTTTTCTATCATTTCTGCTAATTTTCTGATTACGCAGCTAAGGCAAAATATGCCTAAAAAATCGAATTTCTAAAATAGGGCTTAACAGGTCGGGTTTTTTGCGAATCATAAATTAGTTTTAATTACTTTAAAGGAAAATTGCAAAAAATCAGAAATAATTCGTGGTTTTCTATCATTTTTGCTAATTTTCTGATTACGCAGCTAAGGCAAAATATGCCTAAAAAATCGAATTTCTAAAATAGGGCTTAACAGGTCGGGTTTTTTGCGAATAATAAATTAGTTTTAATTACTTTAAAGGAAAATTGCAAAAAATCAGAAATAATTCGTGGTTTTCTATCATTTTTGCTAATTTTCTGATTACGCAGCTAAGGCAAAATATGCCTAAAAAATCGAATTTCTAAAATAGGGCTTAACAGGTCGGGTTTTTTGCGAATAATAAATTAGTTTTAATTACTTTAAAGGAAAATTGCAAAAAATCAGAAATAATTCGTGGTTTTCTATCATTTTTGCTAATTTTCTGATTACGCAGCTAAGGCAAAATATGCCTAAAAAATCGAATTTCTAAAATAGGGCTTAACAGGTCGGGTTTTTTGCGAATAATAAATTAGTTTTAATTACTTTAAAGGAAAATTGCAAAAAATCAGAAATAATTCGTGGTTTTCTATCATTTTTGCTAATTTTCTGATTACGCAGCTAAGGCAAAATATGCCTAAAAAATCGAATTTCTAAAATAGGGCTTAACAGGTCGGGTTTTTTGCGAATAATAAATTAGTTTTAATTACTTTAAAGGAAAATTGCAAAAAATCAGAAATAATTCGTGGTTTTCTATCATTTTTGCTAATTTTCTGATTACGCAGCTAAGGCAAAATATGCCTAACAAATCGAATTTCTAAAATAGGGCTTAACAGGTCGGGTTTTTTGCGAATAATAAATTAGTTTTAATTACTTTAAAGGAAAATTGCAAAAAATCAGAAATAATTCGTGGTTTTCTATCATTTTTGCTAATTTTCTGATTACGCAGCTAAGGCAAAATATGCCTAAAAAATCGAATTTCTAAAATAGGGCTTAACAGGTCGGGTTTTTTGCGAATAATAAATTAGTTTTAATTACTTTAAAGGAAAATTGCAAAAAATCAGAAATAATTCGTGGTTTTCTATCATTTTTGCTAATTTTCTGATTACGCAGCTAAGGCAAAATATGCCTAAAAAATCGAATTTCTAAAATAGGGCTTAACAGGTCGGGTTTTTTGCGAATAATAAATTAGTTTTAATTACTTTAAAGGAAAATTGCAAAAAATCCGAAATAATTCGTGGTTTTCTATCATTTCTGCTAATTTTCTGATTACGCAGCTAAGGCAAAATATGCCTAACAAATCGAATTTCTAAAATAGGGCTTAACAGGTCGGGTTTTTTGCGAATAATAAATTAGTTTTAATTACTTTAAAGGAAAATTGCAAAAAATCAGAAATAATTCGTGGTTTTCTATCATTTTTGCTAATTTTCTGATTACGCAGCTAAGGCAAAATATGCCTAAAAAATCGAATTTCTAAAATAGGGCTTAACAGGTCGGGTTTTTTGCGAATCATAAATTAGTTTTAATTACTTTAAAGGAAAATTGCAAAAAATCCGAAATAATTCGTGGTTTTCTATCATTTTTGCTAATTTTCTGATTACGCAGCTAAGGCAAAATATGCCTAAAAAATCGAATTTCTAAAATAGGGCTTAACAGGTCGGGTTTTTTGCGAATAATAAATTAGTTTTAATTACTTTAAAGGAAAATTGCAAAAAATCAGAAATAATTCGTGGTTTTCTATCATTTTTGCTAATTTTCTGATTACGCAGCTAAGGCAAAATATGCCTAAAAAATCGAATTTCTAAAATAGGGCTTAACAGGTCGGGTTTTTTGCGAATAATAAATTAGTTTTAATTACTTTAAAGGAAAATTGCAAAAAATCCGAAATAATTCGTGGTTTTCTATCATTTCTGCTAATTTTCTGATTACGCAGCTAAGGCAAAATATGCCTAAAAAATCGAATTTCTAAAATAGGGCTTAACAGGTCGGGTTTTTTGCGAATCATAAATTAGTTTTAATTACTTTAAAGGAAAATTGCAAAAAATCAGAAATAATTCGTGGTTTTCTATCATTTTTGCTAATTTTCTGATTACGCAGCTAAGGCAAAATATGCCTAAAAAATCGAATTTCTAAAATAGGGCTTAACAGGTCGGGTTTTTTGCGAATAATAAATTAGTTTTAATTACTTTAAAGGAAAATTGCAAAAAATCAGAAATAATTCGTGGTTTTCTATCATTTTTGCTAATTTTCTGATTACGCAGCTAAGGAAAAATATGCCTAAAAAATCGAATTTCTAAAATAGGGCTTAACAGGTCGGGTTTTTTGCGAATCATAAATTAGTTTTAATTACTTTAAAGGAAAATTGCAAAAAATCAGAAATAATTCGTGGTTTTCTATCATTTTTGTTAATTTTCTGATTACGCAGCTAAGGCAAAATATGTCTAAAAAATCGAATTTCTAAAATAGGGCTTAACAGGTCGGGTTTTTTGCGAATAATAAATTAGTTTTAATTACTTTAAAGGAAAATTGCAAAAAATCCGAAATAATTTGTGGTTTTCTATCATTTCTGCTAATTTTCTGATTACGCAGCTAAGGCAAAATATGCCTAACAAATCGAATTTCTAAAATAGGGCTTAACAGGTCGGGTTTTTTGCGAATAATAAATTAGTTTTAATTACTTTAAAGGAAAATTGCAAAAAATCAGAAATAATTCGTGGTTTTCTATCATTTTTGCTAATTTTCTGATTACGCAGCTAAGGCAAAATATGCCTAAAAAATCGAATTTCTAAAATAGGGCTTAACAGGTCGGGTTTTTTGCGAATAATAAATTAGTTTTAATTACTTTAAAGGAAAATTGCAAAAAATCCGAAATAATTCGTGGTTTTCTATCATTTCTGCTAATTTTCTGATTACGCAGCTAAGGCAAAATATGCCTAAAAAATCGAATTTCTAAAATAGGGCTTAACAGGTCGGGTTTTTTGCGAATCATAAATTAGTTTTAATTACTTTAAAGGAAAATTGCAAAAAATCAGAAATAATTCGTGGTTTTCTATCATTTTTGTTAATTTTCTGATTACGCAGCTAAGGCAAAATATGCCTAAAAAATCGAATTTCTAAAATAGGGCTTAACAGGTCGGGTTTTTTGCGAATAATAAATTAGTTTTAATTACTTTAAAGGAAAATTGCAAAAAATCCGAAATAATTTGTGGTTTTCTATCATTTCTGCTAATTTTCTGATTACGCAGCTAAGGCAAAATATGCCTAACAAATCGAATTTCTAAAATAGGGCTTAACAGGTCGGGTTTTTTGCGAATAATAAATTAGTTTTAATTACTTTAAAGGAAAATTGCAAAAAATCAGAAATAATTCGTGGTTTTCTATCATTTTTGCTAATTTTCTGATTACGCAGCTAAGGCAAAATATGCCTAAAAAATCGAATTTCTAAAATAGGGCTTAACAGGTCGGGTTTTTTGCGAATAATAAATTAGTTTTAATTACTTTAAAGGAAAATTGCAAAAAATCAGAAATAATTCGTGGTTTTCTATCATTTTTGCTAATTTTCTGATTACGCAGCTAAGGCAAAATATGCCTAAAAAATCGAATTTCTAAAATAGGGCTTAACAGGTCGGGTTTTTTGCGAATAATAAATTAGTTTTAATTACTTTAAAGGAAAATTGCAAAAAATCCGAAATAATTCGTGGTTTTCTATCATTTCTGCTAATTTTCTGATTACGCAGCTAAGGCAAAATATGCCTAACAAATCGAATTTCTAAAATAGGGCTTAACAGGTCGGGTTTTTTGCGAATAATAAATTAGTTTTAATTACTTTAAAGGAAAATTGCAAAAAATCAGAAATAATTCGTGGTTTTCTATCATTTTTGCTAATTTTCTGATTACGCAGCTAAGGCAAAATATGCCTAAAAAATCGAATTTCTAAAATAGGGCTTAACAGGTCGGGTTTTTTGCGAATAATAAATTAGTTTTAATTACTTTAAAGGAAAATTGCAAAAAATCAGAAATAATTCGTGGTTTTCTATCATTTTTGCTAATTTTCTGATTACGCAGCTAAGGCAAAATATGCCTAAAAAATCGAATTTCTAAAATAGGGCTTAACAGGTCGGGTTTTTTGCGAATAATAAATTAGTTTTAATTACTTTAAAGGAAAATTGCAAAAAATCAGAAATAATTCGTGGTTTTCTATCATTTTTGCTAATTTTCTGATTACGCAGCTAAGGCAAAATATGCCTAAAAAATCGAATTTCTAAAATAGGGCTTAACAGGTCGGGTTTTTTGCGAATAATAAATTAGTTTTAATTACTTTAAAGGAAAATTGCAAAAAATCAGAAATAATTCGTGGTTTTCTATCATTTTTGCTAATTTTCTGATTACGCAGCTAAGGCAAAATATGCCTAAAAAATCGAATTTCTAAAATAGGGCTTAACAGGTCGGGTTTTTTGCGAATAATAAATTAGTTTTAATTACTTTAAAGGAAAATTGCAAAAAATCAGAAATAATTCGTGGTTTTCTATCATTTTTGCTAATTTTCTGATTACGCAGCTAAGGCAAAATATGCCTAAAAAATCGAATTTCTAAAATAGGGCTTAACAGGTCGGGTTTTTTGCGAATAATAAATTAGTTTTAATTACTTTAAAGGAAAATTGCAAAAAATCCGAAATAATTCGTGGTTTTCTATCATTTCTGCTAATTTTCTGATTACGCAGCTAAGGCAAAATATGCCTAAAAAATCGAATTTCTAAAATAGGGCTTAACAGGTCGGGTTTTTTGCGAATCATAAATTAGTTTTAATTACTTTAAAGGAAAATTGCAAAAAATCAGAAATAATTCGTGGTTTTCTATCATTTTTGCTAATTTTCTGATTACGCAGCTAAGGCAAAATATGCCTAAAAAATCGAATTTCTAAAATAGGGCTTAACAGGTCGGGTTTTTTGCGAATCATAAATTAGTTTTAATTACTTTAAAGGAAAATTGCAAAAAATCAGAAATAATTCGTGGTTTTCTATCATTTTTGTTAATTTTCTGATTACGCAGCTAAGGCAAAATATGCCTAAAAAATCGAATTTCTAAAATAGGGCTTAACAGGTCGGGTTTTTTGCGAATAATAAATTAGTTTTAATTACTTTAAAGGAAAATTGCAAAAAATCCGAAATAATTTGTGGTTTTCTATCATTTCTGCTAATTTTCTGATTACGCAGCTAAGGCAAAATATGCCTAACAAATCGAATTTCTAAAATAGGGCTTAACAGGTCGGGTTTTTTGCGAATAATAAATTAGTTTTAATTACTTTAAAGGAAAATTGCAAAAAATCAGAAATAATTCGTGGTTTTCTATCATTTTTGCTAATTTTCTGATTACGCAGCTAAGGCAAAATATGCCTAAAAAATCGAATTTCTAAAATAGGGCTTAACAGGTCGGGTTTTTTGCGAATAATAAATTAGTTTTAATTACTTTAAAGGAAAATTGCAAAAAATCAGAAATAATTCGTGGTTTTCTATCATTTTTGCTAATTTTCTGATTACGCAGCTAAGGCAAAATATGCCTAAAAAATCGAATTTCTAAAATAGGGCTTAACAGGTCGGGTTTTTTGCGAATAATAAATTAGTTTTAATTACTTTAAAGGAAAATTGCAAAAAATCCGAAATAATTCGTGGTTTTCTATCATTTCTGCTAATTTTCTGATTACGCAGCTAAGGCAAAATATGCCTAACAAATCGAATTTCTAAAATAGGGCTTAACAGGTCGGGTTTTTTGCGAATAATAAATTAGTTTTAATTACTTTAAAGGAAAATTGCAAAAAATCAGAAATAATTCGTGGTTTTCTATCATTTTTGCTAATTTTCTGATTACGCAGCTAAGGCAAAATATGCCTAAAAAATCGAATTTCTAAAATAGGGCTTAACAGGTCGGGTTTTTTGCGAATAATAAATTAGTTTTAATTACTTTAAAGGAAAATTGCAAAAAATCAGAAATAATTCGTGGTTTTCTATCATTTTTGCTAATTTTCTGATTACGCAGCTAAGGCAAAATATGCCTAAAAAATCGAATTTCTAAAATAGGGCTTAACAGGTCGGGTTTTTTGCGAATAATAAATTAGTTTTAATTACTTTAAAGGAAAATTGCAAAAAATCAGAAATAATTCGTGGTTTTCTATCATTTTTGCTAATTTTCTGATTACGCAGCTAAGGCAAAATATGCCTAAAAAATCGAATTTCTAAAATAGGGCTTAACAGGTCGGGTTTTTTGCGAATAATAAATTAGTTTTAATTACTTTAAAGGAAAATTGCAAAAAATCAGAAATAATTCGTGGTTTTCTATCATTTTTGCTAATTTTCTGATTACGCAGCTAAGGCAAAATATGCCTAAAAAATCGAATTTCTAAAATAGGGCTTAACAGGTCGGGTTTTTTGCGAATAATAAATTAGTTTTAATTACTTTAAAGGAAAATTGCAAAAAATCAGAAATAATTCGTGGTTTTCTATCATTTTTGCTAATTTTCTGATTACGCAGCTAAGGCAAAATATGCCTAAAAAATCGAATTTCTAAAATAGGGCTTAACAGGTCGGGTTTTTTGCGAATAATAAATTAGTTTTAATTACTTTAAAGGAAAATTGCAAAAAATCCGAAATAATTCGTGGTTTTCTATCATTTCTGCTAATTTTCTGATTACGCAGCTAAGGCAAAATATGCCTAAAAAATCGAATTTCTAAAATAGGGCTTAACAGGTCGGGTTTTTTGCGAATCATAAATTAGTTTTAATTACTTTAAAGGAAAATTGCAAAAAATCAGAAATAATTCGTGGTTTTCTATCATTTTTGCTAATTTTCTGATTACGCAGCTAAGGCAAAATATGCCTAAAAAATCGAATTTCTAAAATAGGGCTTAACAGGTCGGGTTTTTTGCGAATAATAAATTAGTTTTAATTACTTTAAAGGAAAATTGCAAAAAATCAGAAATAATTCGTGGTTTTCTATCATTTTTGCTAATTTTCTGATTACGCAGCTAAGGCAAAATATGCCTAACAAATCGAATTTCTAAAATAGGGCTTAACAGGTCGGGTTTTTTGCGAATAATAAATTAGTTTTAATTACTTTAAAGGAAAATTGCAAAAAATCAGAAATAATTCGTGGTTTTCTATCATTTTTGCTAATTTTCTGATTACGCAGCTAAGGCAAAATATGCCTAAAAAATCGAATTTCTAAAATAGGGCTTAACAGGTCGGGTTTTTTGCGAATAATAAATTAGTTTTAATTACTTTAAAGGAAAATTGCAAAAAATCAGAAATAATTCGTGGTTTTCTATCATTTTTGCTAATTTTCTGATTACGCAGCTAAGGCAAAATATGCCTAAAAAATCGAATTTCTAAAATAGGGCTTAACAGGTCGGGTTTTTTGCGAATAATAAATTAGTTTTAATTACTTTAAAGGAAAATTGCAAAAAATCCGAAATAATTCGTGGTTTTCTATCATTTCTGCTAATTTTCTGATTACGCAGCTAAGGCAAAATATGCCTAACAAATCGAATTTCTAAAATAGGGCTTAACAGGTCGGGTTTTTTGCGAATAATAAATTAGTTTTAATTACTTTAAAGGAAAATTGCAAAAAATCAGAAATAATTCGTGGTTTTCTATCATTTTTGCTAATTTTCTGATTACGCAGCTAAGGCAAAATATGCCTAAAAAATCGAATTTCTAAAATAGGGCTTAACAGGTCGGGTTTTTTGCGAATCATAAATTAGTTTTAATTACTTTAAAGGAAAATTGCAAAAAATCCGAAATAATTCGTGGTTTTCTATCATTTTTGCTAATTTTCTGATTACGCAGCTAAGGCAAAATATGCCTAAAAAATCGAATTTCTAAAATAGGGCTTAACAGGTCGGGTTTTTTGCGAATAATAAATTAGTTTTAATTACTTTAAAGGAAAATTGCAAAAAATCCGAAATAATTTGTGGTTTTCTATCATTTCTGCTAATTTTCTGATTACGCAGCTAAGGCAAAATATGCCTAAAAAATCGAATTTCTAAAATAGGGCTTAACAGGTCGGGTTTTTTGCGAATCATAAATTAGTTTTAATTACTTTAAAGGAAAATTGCAAAAAATCAGAAATAATTCGTGGTTTTCTATCATTTTTGCTAATTTTCTGATTACGCAGCTAAGGCAAAATATGCCTAAAAAATCGAATTTCTAAAATAGGGCTTAACAGGTCGGGTTTTTTGCGAATAATAAATTAGTTTTAATTACTTTAAAGGAAAATTGCAAAAAATCAGAAATAATTCGTGGTTTTCTATCATTTTTGCTAATTTTCTGATTACGCAGCTAAGGCAAAATATGCCTAAAAAATCGAATTTCTAAAATAGGGCTTAACAGGTCGGGTTTTTTGCGAATAATAAATTAGTTTTAATTACTTTAAAGGAAAATTGCAAAAAATCAGAAATAATTCGTGGTTTTCTATCATTTTTGCTAATTTTCTGATTACGCAGCTAAGGCAAAATATGCCTAAAAAATCGAATTTCTAAAATAGGGCTTAACAGGTCGGGTTTTTTGCGAATAATAAATTAGTTTTAATTACTTTAAAGGAAAATTGCAAAAAATCCGAAATAATTCGTGGTTTTCTATCATTTCTGCTAATTTTCTGATTACGCAGCTAAGGCAAAATATGCCTAACAAATCGAATTTCTAAAATAGGGCTTAACAGGTCGGGTTTTTTGCGAATAATAAATTAGTTTTAATTACTTTAAAGGAAAATTGCAAAAAATCAGAAATAATTCGTGGTTTTCTATCATTTTTGCTAATTTTCTGATTACGCAGCTAAGGCAAAATATGCCTAAAAAATCGAATTTCTAAAATAGGGCTTAACAGGTCGGGTTTTTTGCGAATAATAAATTAGTTTTAATTACTTTAAAGGAAAATTGCAAAAAATCAGAAATAATTCGTGGTTTTCTATCATTTTTGCTAATTTTCTGATTACGCAGCTAAGGCAAAATATGCCTAAAAAATCGAATTTCTAAAATAGGGCTTAACAGGTCGGGTTTTTTGCGAATAATAAATTAGTTTTAATTACTTTAAAGGAAAATTGCAAAAAATCAGAAATAATTCGTGGTTTTCTATCATTTTTGCTAATTTTCTGATTACGCAGCTAAGGCAAAATATGCCTAACAAATCGAATTTCTAAAATAGGGCTTAACAGGTCGGGTTTTTTGCGAATAATAAATTAGTTTTAATTACTTTAAAGGAAAATTGCAAAAAATCAGAAATAATTCGTGGTTTTCTATCATTTTTGCTAATTTTCTGATTACGCAGCTAAGGCAAAATATGCCTAAAAAATCGAATTTCTAAAATAGGGCTTAACAGGTCGGGTTTTTTGCGAATAATAAATTAGTTTTAATTACTTTAAAGGAAAATTGCAAAAAATCAGAAATAATTCGTGGTTTTCTATCATTTTTGCTAATTTTCTGATTACGCAGCTAAGGCAAAATATGCCTAAAAAATCGAATTTCTAAAATAGGGCTTAACAGGTCGGGTTTTTTGCGAATAATAAATTAGTTTTAATTACTTTAAAGGAAAATTGCAAAAAATCCGAAATAATTCGTGGTTTTCTATCATTTCTGCTAATTTTCTGATTACGCAGCTAAGGCAAAATATGCCTAACAAATCGAATTTCTAAAATAGGGCTTAACAGGTCGGGTTTTTTGCGAATAATAAATTAGTTTTAATTACTTTAAAGGAAAATTGCAAAAAATCAGAAATAATTCGTGGTTTTCTATCATTTTTGCTAATTTTCTGATTACGCAGCTAAGGCAAAATATGCCTAAAAAATCGAATTTCTAAAATAGGGCTTAACAGGTCGGGTTTTTTGCGAATCATAAATTAGTTTTAATTACTTTAAAGGAAAATTGCAAAAAATCCGAAATAATTCGTGGTTTTCTATCATTTTTGCTAATTTTCTGATTACGCAGCTAAGGCAAAATATGCCTAAAAAATCGAATTTCTAAAATAGGGCTTAACAGGTCGGGTTTTTTGCGAATAATAAATTAGTTTTAATTACTTTAAAGGAAAATTGCAAAAAATCAGAAATAATTCGTGGTTTTCTATCATTTTTGCTAATTTTCTGATTACGCAGCTAAGGCAAAATATGCCTAAAAAATCGAATTTCTAAAATAGGGCTTAACAGGTCGGGTTTTTTGCGAATAATAAATTAGTTTTAATTACTTTAAAGGAAAATTGCAAAAAATCCGAAATAATTCGTGGTTTTCTATCATTTCTGCTAATTTTCTGATTACGCAGCTAAGGCAAAATATGCCTAAAAAATCGAATTTCTAAAATAGGGCTTAACAGGTCGGGTTTTTTGCGAATCATAAATTAGTTTTAATTACTTTAAAGGAAAATTGCAAAAAATCAGAAATAATTCGTGGTTTTCTATCATTTCTGCTAATTTTCTGATTACGCAGCTAAGGCAAAATATGCCTAAAAAATCGAATTTCTAAAATAGGGCTTAACAGGTCGGGTTTTTTGCGAATCATAAATTAGTTTTAATTACTTTAAAGGAAAATTGCAAAAAATCCGAAATAATTCGTGGTTTTCTATCATTTTTGCTAATTTTCTGATTACGCAGCTAAGGCAAAATATGCCTAAAAAATCGAATTTCTAAAATAGGGCTTAACAGGTCGGGTTTTTTGCGAATAATAAATTAGTTTTAATTACTTTAAAGGAAAATTGCAAAAAATCCGAAATAATTCGTGGTTTTCTATCATTTTTGCTAATTTTCTGATTACGCAGCTAAGGCAAAATATGCCTAAAAAATCGAATTTCTAAAATAGGGCTTAACAGGTCGGGTTTTTTGCGAATAATAAATTAGTTTTAATTACTTTAAAGGAAAATTGCAAAAAATCAGAAATAATTCGTGGTTTTCTATCATTTTTGCTAATTTTCTGATTACGCAGCTAAGGCAAAATATGCCTAAAAAATCGAATTTCTAAAATAGGGCTTAACAGGTCGGGTTTTTTGCGAATAATAAATTAGTTTTAATTACTTTAAAGGAAAATTGCAAAAAATCAGAAATAATTCGTGGTTTTCTATCATTTTTGCTAATTTTCTGATTACGCAGCTAAGGCAAAATATGCCTAAAAAATCGAATTTCTAAAATAGGGCTTAACAGGTCGGGTTTTTTGCGAATAATAAATTAGTTTTAATTACTTTAAAGGAAAATTGCAAAAAATCCGAAATAATTCGTGGTTTTCTATCATTTCTGCTAATTTTCTGATTACGCAGCTAAGGCAAAATATGCCTAAAAAATCGAATTTCTAAAATAGGGCTTAACAGGTCGGGTTTTTTGCGAATCATAAATTAGTTTTAATTACTTTAAAGGAAAATTGCAAAAAATCAGAAATAATTCGTGGTTTTCTATCATTTTTGTTAATTTTCTGATTACGCAGCTAAGGCAAAATATGCCTAAAAAATCGAATTTCTAAAATAGGGCTTAACAGGTCGGGTTTTTTGCGAATAATAAATTAGTTTTAATTACTTTAAAGGAAAATTGCAAAAAATCAGAAATAATTCGTGGTTTTCTATCATTTTTGCTAATTTTCTGATTACGCAGTTAAGGCAAAATATGCCTAAAAAATCGAATTTCTAAAATAGGGCTTAACAGGTCGGGTTTTTTGCGAATAATAAATTAGTTTTAATTACTTTAAAGGAAAATTGCAAAAAATCCGAAATAATTCGTGGTTTTCTATCATTTCTGCTAATTTTCTGATTACGCAGCTAAGGCAAAATATGCCTAAAAAATCGAATTTCTAAAATAGGGCTTAACAGGTCGGGTTTTTTGCGAATCATAAATTAGTTTTAATTACTTTAAAGGAAAATTGCAAAAAATCAGAAATAATTCGTGGTTTTCTATCATTTTTGCTAATTTTCTGATTACGCAGCTAAGGCAAAATATGCCTAACAAATCGAATTTCTAAAATAGGGCTTAACAGGTCGGGTTTTTTGCGAATAATAAATTAGTTTTAATTACTTTAAAGGAAAATTGCAAAAAATCAGAAATAATTCGTGGTTTTCTATCATTTTTGCTAATTTTCTGATTACGCAGCTAAGGCAAAATATGCCTAAAAAATCGAATTTCTAAAATAGGGCTTAACAGGTCGGGTTTTTTGCGAATCATAAATTAGTTTTAATTACTTTAAAGGAAAATTGCAAAAAATCAGAAATAATTCGTGGTTTTCTATCATTTTTGCTAATTTTCTGATTACGCAGCTAAGGCAAAATATGCCTAAAAAATCGAATTTCTAAAATAGGGCTTAACAGGTCGGGTTTTTTGCGAATAATAAATTAGTTTTAATTACTTTAAAGGAAAATTGCAAAAAATCAGAAATAATTCGTGGTTTTCTATCATTTTTGCTAATTTTCTGATTACGCAGCTAAGGCAAAATATGCCTAAAAAATCGAATTTCTAAAATAGGGCTTAAGAGGTCGGGTTTTTTGCGAATAATAAATTAGTTTTAATTACTTTAAAGGAAAATTGCAAAAAATCCGAAATAATTCGTGGTTTTCTATCATTTCTGCTAATTTTCTGATTACGCAGCTAAGGCAAAATATGCCTAAAAAATCGAATTTCTAAAATAGGGCTTAACAGGTCGGGTTTTTTGCGAATAATAAATTAGTTTTAATTACTTTAAAGGAAAATTGCAAAAAATCCGAAATAATTTGTGGTTTTCTATCATTTTTGCTAATTTTCTGATTACGCAGCTAAGGCAAAATATGCCTAAAAAATCGAATTTCTAAAATAGGGCTTAACAGGTCGGGTTTTTTGCGAATAATAAATTAGTTTTAATTACTTTAAAGGAAAATTGCAAAAAATCTGAAATAATTTGTGGTTTTCTATCATTTCTGCTAATTTTCTGATTACGCAGCTAAGGCAAAATATGCCTAACAAATCGAATTTCTAAAATAGGGCTTAACAGGTCGGGTTTTTTGCGAATAATAAATTAGTTTTAATTACTTTAAAGGAAAATTGCAAAAAATCAGAAATAATTCGTGGTTTTCTATCATTTTTGCTAATTCTCTGATTACGCAGCTAAGGCAAAATATGCCTAAAAAATCGAATTTCTAAAATAGGGCTTAACAGGTCGGGTTTTTTGCGAATAATAAATTAGTTTTAATTACTTTAAAGGAAAATTGCAAAAAATCCGAAATAATTCGTGGTTTTCTATCATTTCTGCTAATTTTCTGATTACGCAGCTAAGGCAAAATATGCCTAACAAATCGAATTTCTAAAATAGGGCTTAACAGGTCGGGTTTTTTGCGAATAATAAATTAGTTTTAATTACTTTAAAGGAAAATTCCAAAAAATCCGAAATAATTCGTGGTTTTCTATCATTTCTGCTAATTTTCTGATTACGCAGCTAAGGCAAAATATGCCTAACAAATCGAATTTCTAAAATAGGGCTTAACAGGTCGGGTTTTTTGCGAATAATAAATTAGTTTTAATTACTTTAAAGGATCATTGCAAAAAATCAGAAATAATTCGTGGTTTTCTATCATTTTTGCTAATTTTCTGATTACGCAGCTAAGGCAAAATATGCCTAAAAAATCGAATTTCTAAAATAGGGCTTAACAGGTCGGGTTTTTTGCGAATAATAAATTAGTTTTAATTACTTTAAAGGAAAATTGCAAAAAATCAGAAATAATTCGTGGTTTTCTATCATTTTTGCTAATTTTCTGATTACGCAGCTAAGGCAAAATATGCCTAAAAAATCGAATTTCTAAAATAGGGCTTAACAGGTCGGGTTTTTTGCGAATAATAAATTAGTTTTAATTACTTTAAAGGAAAATTGCAAAAAATCAGAAATAATTAGTGGTTTTCTATCATTTTTGCTAATTTTCTGATTACGCAGCTAAGGCAAAATATGCCTAAAAAATCGAATTTCTAAAATAGGGCTTAACAGGTCGGGTTTTTTGCGAATAATAAATTAGTTTTAATTACTTTAAAGGAAAATTGCAAAAAATCAGAAATAATTCGTGGTTTTCTATCATTTTTGCTAATTTTCTGATTACGCAGCTAAGGCAAAATATGCCTAAAAAATCGAATTTCTAAAATAGGGCTTAACAGGTCGGGTTTTTTGCGAATAATAAATTAGTTTTAATTACTTTAAAGGAAAATTGCAAAAAATCAGAAATAATTCGTGGTTTTCTATCATTTTTGCTAATTTTCTGATTACGCAGCTAAGGCAAAATATGCCTAACAAATCGAATTTCTAAAATAGGGCTTAACAGGTCGGGTTTTTTGCGAATAATAAATTAGTTTTAATTACTTTAAAGGAAAATTGCAAAAAATCCGAAATAATTTGTGGTTTTCTATCATTTCTGCTAATTTTCTGATTACGCAGCTAAGGCAAAATATGCCTAACAAATCGAATTTCTAAAATAGGGCTTAACAGGTCGGGTTTTTTGCGAATAATAAATTAGTTTTAATTACTTTAAAGGAAAATTGCAAAAAATCAGAAATAATTCGTGGTTTTCTATCATTTTTGCTAATTTTCTGATTACGCAGCTAAGGCAAAATATGCCTAAAAAATCGAATTTCTAAAATAGGGCTTAACAGGTCGGGTTTTTTGCGAATAATAAATTAGTTTTAATTACTTTAAAGGAAAATTGCAAAAAATCAGAAATAATTCGTGGTTTTCTATCATTTTTGCTAATTTTCTGATTACGCAGCTAAGGCAAAATATGCCTAAAAAATCGAATTTCTAAAATAGGGCTTAACAGGTCGGGTTTTTTGCGAATAATAAATTAGTTTTAATTACTTTAAAGGAAAATTGCAAAAAATCCGAAATAATTCGTGGTTTTCTATCATTTCTGCTAATTTTCTGATTACGCAGCTAAGGCAAAATATGCCTAAAAAATCGAATTTCTAAAATAGGGCTTAACAGGTCGGGTTTTTTGCGAATAATAAATTAGTTTTAATTACTTTAAAGGAAAATTGCAAAAAATCCGAAATAATTTGTGGTTTTCTATCATTTTTGCTAATTTTCTGATTACGCAGCTAAGGCAAAATATGCCTAACAAATCGAATTTCTAAAATAGGGCTTAACAGGTCGGGTTTTTTGCGAATAATAAATTAGTTTTAATTACTTTAAAGGAAAATTGCAAAAAATCCGAAATAATTCGTGGTTTTCTATCATTTTTGCTAATTTTCTGATTACGCAGCTAAGGCAAAATATGCCTAAAAAATCGAATTTCTAAAATAGGGCTTAACAGGTCGGGTTTTTTGCGAATAATAAATTAGTTTTAATTACTTTAAAGGAAAATTGCAAAAAATCCGAAATAATTCGTGGTTTTCTATCATTTTTGCTAATTTTCTGATTACGCAGCTAAGGCAAAATATGCCTAAAAAATCGAATTTCTAAAATAGGGCTTAACAGGTCGGGTTTTTTGCGAATAATAAATTAGTTTTAATTACTTTAAAGGAAAATTGCAAAAAATCCGAAATAATTTGTGGTTTTCTATCATTTCTGCTAATTTTCTGATTACGCAGCTAAGGCAAAATATGCCTAACAAATCGAATTTCTAAAATAGGGCTTAACAGGTCGGGTTTTTTGCGAATAATAAATTAGTTTTAATTACTTTAAAGGAAAATTGCAAAAAATCAGAAATAATTCGTGGTTTTCTATCATTTTTGCTAATTTTCTGATTACGCAGCTAAGGCAAAATATGCCTAAAAAATCGAATTTCTAAAATAGGGCTTAACAGGTCGGGTTTTTTGCGAATAATAAATTAGTTTTAATTACTTTAAAGGAAAATTGCAAAAAATCCGAAATAATTCGTGGTTTTCTATCATTTTTGCTAATTTTCTGATTACGCAGCTAAGGCAAAATATGCCTAAAAAATCGAATTTCTAAAATAGGGCTTAACAGGTCGGGTTTTTTGCGAATCATAAATTAGTTTTAATTACTTTAAAGGAAAATTGCAAAAAATCAGAAATAATTCGTGGTTTTCTATCATTTTTGCTAATTTTCTGATTACGCAGCTAAGGCAAAATATGCCTAAAAAATCGAATTTCTAAAATAGGGCTTAACAGGTCGGGTTTTTTGCGAATAATAAATTAGTTTTAATTACTTTAAAGGAAAATTGCAAAAAATCAGAAATAATTCGTGGTTTTCTATCATTTTTGCTAATTTTCTGATTACGCAGCTAAGGCAAAATATGCCTAAAAAATCGAATTTCTAAAATAGGGCTTAACAGGTCGGGTTTTTTGCGAATAATAAATTAGTTTTAATTACTTTAAAGGAAAATTGCAAAAAATCAGAAATAATTCGTGGTTTTCTATCATTTTTGCTAATTTTCTGATTACGCAGCTAAGGCAAAATATGCCTAAAAAATCGAATTTCTAAAATAGGGCTTAACAGGTCGGGTTTTTTGCGAATAATAAATTAGTTTTAATTACTTTAAAGGAAAATTGCAAAAAATCCGAAATAATTCGTGGTTTTCTATCATTGTTGCTAATTTTCTGATTACGCAGCTAAGGCAAAATATGCCTAAAAAATCGAATTTCTAAAATAGGGCTTAACAGGTCGGGTTTTTTGCGAATAATAAATTAGTTTTAATTACTTTAAAGGAAAATTGCAAAAAATCCGAAATAATTCGTGGTTTTCTATCATTTTTGCTAATTTTCTGATTACGCAGCTAAGGCAAAATATGCCTAAAAAATCGAATTTCTAAAATAGGGCTTAACAGGTCGGGTTTTTTGCGAATAATAAATTAGTTTTAATTACTTTAAAGGAAAATTGCAAAAAATCAGAAATAATTCGTGGTTTTCTATCATTTTTGCTAATTTTCTGATTACGCAGCTAAGGCAAAATATGCCTAAAAAATCGAATTTCTAAAATAGGGCTTAACAGGTCGGGTTTTTTGCGAATAATAAATTAGTTTTAATTACTTTAAAGGAAAATTGCAAAAAATCCGAAATAATTCGTGGTTTTCTATCATTGTTGCTAATTTTCTGATTACGCAGCTAAGGCAAAATATGCCTAAAAAATCGAATTTCTAAAATAGGGCTTAACAGGTCGGGTTTTTTGCGAATAATAAATTAGTTTTAATTACTTTAAAGGAAAATTGCAAAAAATCCGAAATAATTTGTGGTTTTCTATCATTTTTGCTAATTTTCTGATTACGCAGCTAAGGCAAAATATGCCTAAAAAATCGAATTTCTAAAATAGGGCTTAACAGGTCGGGTTTTTTGCGAATAATAAATTAGTTTTAATTACTTTAAAGGAAAATTGCAAAAAATCCGAAATAATTTGTGGTTTTCTATCATTGCTGCTAATTTTCTGATTACGCAGCTAAGGCAAAATATGCCTAACAAATCGAATTTCTAAAATAGGGCTTAACAGGTCGGGTTTTTTGCGAATAATAAATTAGTTTTAATTACTTTAAAGGAAAATTGCAAAAAATCAGAAATAATTCGTGGTTTTCTATCATTTTTGCTAATTTTCTGATTACGCAGCTAAGGCAAAATATGCCTAAAAAATCGAATTTCTAAAATAGGGCTTAACAGGTCGGGTTTTTTGCGAATAATAAATTAGTTTTAATTACTTTAAAGGAAAATTGCAAAAAATCCGAAATAATTCGTGGTTTTCTATCATTGTTGCTAATTTTCTGATTACGCAGCTAAGGCAAAATATGCCTAACAAATCGAATTTCTAAAATAGGGCTTAACAGGTCGGGTTTTTTGCGAATAATAAATTAGTTTTAATTACTTTAAAGGAAAATTGCAAAAAATCCGAAATAATTCGTGGTTTTCTATCATTTCTGCTAATTTTCTGATTACGCAGCTAAGGCAAAATATGCCTAAAAAATCGAATTTCTAAAATAGGGCTTAACAGGTCGGGTTTTTTGCGAATCATAAATTAGTTTTAATTACTTTAAAGGAAAATTGCAAAAAATCAGAAATAATTCGTGGTTTTCTATCATTTTTGCTAATTTTCTGATTACGCAGCTAAGGCAAAATATGCCTAACAAATCGAATTTCTAAAATAGGGCTTAACAGGTCGGGTTTTTTGCGAATAATAAATTAGTTTTAATTACTTTAAAGGAAAATTGCAAAAAATCAGAAATAATTCGTGGTTTTCTATCATTTTTGCTAATTTTCTGATTACGCAGCTAAGGCAAAATATGCCTAAAAAATCGAATTTCTAAAATAGGGCTTAACAGGTCGGGTTTTTTGCGAATCATAAATTAGTTTTAATTACTTTAAAGGAAAATTGCAAAAAATCAGAAATAATTCGTGGTTTTCTATCATTTTTGCTAATTTTCTGATTACGCAGCTAAGGCAAAATATGCCTAAAAAATCGAATTTCTAAAATAGGGCTTAACAGGTCGGGTTTTTTGCGAATAATAAATTAGTTTTAATTACTTTAAAGGAAAATTGCAAAAAATCAGAAATAATTCGTGGTTTTCTATCATTTTTGCTAATTTTCTGATTACGCAGCTAAGGCAAAATATGCCTAAAAAATCGAATTTCTAAAATAGGGCTTAACAGGTCGGGTTTTTTGCGAATCATAAATTAGTTTTAATTACTTTAAAGGAAAATTGCAAAAAATCAGAAATAATTCGTGGTTTTCTATCATTTTTGCTAATTTTCTGATTACGCAGCTAAGGCAAAATATGCCTAAAAAATCGAATTTCTAAAATAGGGCTTAACAGGTCGGGTTTTTTGCGAATCATAAATTAGTTTTAATTACTTTAAAGGAAAATTGCAAAAAATCAGAAATAATTCGTGGTTTTCTATCATTTTTGCTAATTTTCTGATTACGCAGCTAAGGCAAAATATGCCTAAAAAATCGAATTTCTAAAATAGGGCTTAACAGGTCGGGTTTTTTGCGAATCATAAATTAGTTTTAATTACTTTAAAGGAAAATTGCAAAAAATCAGAAATAATTCGTGGTTTTCTATCATTTTTGCTAATTTTCTGATTACGCAGCTAAGGCAAAATATGCCTAAAAAATCGAATTTCTAAAATAGGGCTTAACAGGTCGGGTTTTTTGCGAATCATAAATTAGTTTTAATTACTTTAAAGGAAAATTGCAAAAAATCAGAAATAATTCGTGGTTTTCTATCATTTTTGCTAATTTTCTGATTACGCAGCTAAGGCAAAATATGCCTAAAAAATCGAATTTCTAAAATAGGGCTTAACAGGTCGGGTTTTTTGCGAATCATAAATTAGTTTTAATTACTTTAAAGGAAAATTGCAAAAAATCAGAAATAATTCGTGGTTTTCTATCATTTTTGCTAATTTTCTGATTACGCAGCTAAGGCAAAATATGCCTAAAAAATCGAATTTCTAAAATAGGGCTTAACAGGTCGGGTTTTTTGCGAATCATAAATTAGTTTTAATTACTTTAAAGGAAAATTGCAAAAAATCAGAAATAATTCGTGGTTTTCTATCATTTTTGCTAATTTTCTGATTACGCAGCTAAGGCAAAATATGCCTAAAAAATCGAATTTCTAAAATAGGGCTTAACAGGTCGGGTTTTTTGCGAATCATAAATTAGTTTTAATTACTTTAAAGGAAAATTGCAAAAAATCAGAAATAATTCGTGGTTTTCTATCATTTTTGCTAATTTTCTGATTACGCAGCTAAGGCAAAATATGCCTAAAAAATCGAATTTCTAAAATAGGGCTTAACAGGTCGGGTTTTTTGCGAATCATAAATTAGTTTTAATTACTTTAAAGGAAAATTGCAAAAAATCAGAAATAATTCGTGGTTTTCTATCATTTTTGCTAATTTTCTGATTACGCAGCTAAGGCAAAATATGCCTAAAAAATCGAATTTCTAAAATAGGGCTTAACAGGTCGGGTTTTTTGCGAATCATAAATTAGTTTTAATTACTTTAAAGGAAAATTGCAAAAAATCAGAAATAATTCGTGGTTTTCTATCATTTTTGCTAATTTTCTGATTACGCAGCTAAGGCAAAATATGCCTAAAAAATCGAATTTCTAAAATAGGGCTTAACAGGTCGGGTTTTTTGCGAATCATAAATTAGTTTTAATTACTTTAAAGGAAAATTGCAAAAAATCAGAAATAATTCGTGGTTTTCTATCATTTTTGCTAATTTTCTGATTACGCAGCTAAGGCAAAATATGCCTAAAAAATCGAATTTCTAAAATAGGGCTTAACAGGTCGGGTTTTTTGCGAATCATAAATTAGTTTTAATTACTTTAAAGGAAAATTGCAAAAAATCAGAAATAATTCGTGGTTTTCTATCATTTTTGCTAATTTTCTGATTACGCAGCTAAGGCAAAATATGCCTAAAAAATCGAATTTCTAAAATAGGGCTTAACAGGTCGGGTTTTTTGCGAATAATAAATTAGTTTTAATTACTTTAAAGGAAAATTGCAAAAAATCAGAAATAATTCGTGGTTTTCTATCATTTTTGCTAATTTTCTGATTACGCAGCTAAGGCAAAATATGCCTAAAAAATCGAATTTCTAAAATAGGGCTTAACAGGTCGGGTTTTTTGCGAATAATAAATTAGTTTTAATTACTTTAAAGGAAAATTGCAAAAAATCAGAAATAATTCGTGGTTTTCTATCATTTTTGCTAATTTTCTGATTACGCAGCTAAGGCAAAATATGCCTAAAAAATCGAATTTCTAAAATAGGGCTTAACAGGTCGGGTTTTTTGCGAATAATAAATTAGTTTTAATTACTTTAAAGGAAAATTGCAAAAAATCTGAAATAATTTGTGGTTTTCTATCATTTCTGCTAATTTTCTGATTACGCAGCTAAGGCAAAATATGCCTAACAAATCGAATTTCTAAAATAGGGCTTAACAGGTCGGGTTTTTTGCGAATAATAAATTAGTTTTAATTACTTTAAAGGAAAATTGCAAAAAATCAGAAATAATTCGTGGTTTTCTATCATTTTTGCTAATTTTCTGATTACGCAGCTAAGGCAAAATATGCCTAAAAAATCGAATTTCTAAAATAGGGCTTAACAGGTCGGGTTTTTTGCGAATAATAAATTAGTTTTAATTACTTTAAAGGAAAATTGCAAAAAATCTGAAATAATTTGTGGTTTTCTATCATTTCTGCTAATTTTCTGATTACGCAGCTAAGGCAAAATATGCCTAACAAATCGAATTTCTAAAATAGGGCTTAACAGGTCGGGTTTTTTGCGAATAATAAATTAGTTTTAATTACTTTAAAGGAAAATTGCAAAAAATCAGAAATAATTCGTGGTTTTCTATCATTTTTGCTAATTTTCTGATTACGCAGCTAAGGCAAAATATGCCTAAAAAATCGAATTTCTAAAATAGGGCTTAACAGGTCGGGTTTTTTGCGAATAATAAATTAGTTTTAATTACTTTAAAGGAAAATTGCAAAAAATCTGAAATAATTTGTGGTTTTCTATCATTTCTGCTAATTTTCTGATTACGCAGCTAAGGCAAAATATGCCTAACAAATCGAATTTCTAAAATAGGGCTTAACAGGTCGGGTTTTTTGCGAATAATAAATTAGTTTTAATTACTTTAAAGGAAAATTGCAAAAAATCTGAAATAATTCGTGGTTTTCTATCATTTTTGCTAATTTTCTGATTACGCAGCTAAGGCAAAATATGCCTAAAAAATCGAATTTCTAAAATAGGGCTTAACAGGTCGGGTTTTTTGCGAATAATAAATTAGTTTTAATTACTTTAAAGGAAAATTGCAAAAAATCAGAAATAATTCGTGGTTTTCTATCATTTTTGCTAATTTTCTGATTACGCAGCTAAGGCAAAATATGCCTAAAAAATCGAATTTCTAAAATAGGGCTTAACAGGTCGGGTTTTTTGCGAATAATAAATTAGTTTTAATTACTTTAAAGGAAAATTGCAAAAAATCTGAAATAATTTGTGGTTTTCTATCATTTCTGCTAATTTTCTGATTACGCAGCTAAGGCAAAATATGCCTAAAAAATCGAATTTCTAAAATAGGGCTTAACAGGTCGGGTTTTTTGCGAATCATAAATTAGTTTTAATTACTTTAAAGGAAAATTGCAAAAAATCAGAAATAATTCGTGGTTTTCTATCATTTTTGCTAATTTTCTGATTACGCAGCTAAGGCAAAATATGCCTAAAAAATCGAATTTCTAAAATAGGGCTTAACAGGTCGGGTTTTTTGCGAATCATAAATTAGTTTTAATTACTTTAAAGGAAAATTGCAAAAAATCAGAAATAATTCGTGGTTTTCTATCATTTTTGCTAATTTTCTGATTACGCAGCTAAGGCAAAATATGCCTAAAAAATCGAATTTCTAAAATAGGGCTTAACAGGTCGGGTTTTTTGCGAATCATAAATTAGTTTTAATTACTTTAAAGGAAAATTGCAAAAAATCAGAAATAATTCGTGGTTTTCTATCATTTTTGCTAATTTTCTGATTACGCAGCTAAGGCAAAATATGCCTAAAAAATCGAATTTCTAAAATAGGGCTTAACAGGTCGGGTTTTTTGCGAATCATAAATTAGTTTTAATTACTTTAAAGGAAAATTGCAAAAAATCAGAAATAATTCGTGGTTTTCTATCATTTTTGCTAATTTTCTGATTACGCAGCTAAGGCAAAATATGCCTAAAAAATCGAATTTCTAAAATAGGGCTTAACAGGTCGGGTTTTTTGCGAATCATAAATTAGTTTTAATTACTTTAAAGGAAAATTGCAAAAAATCAGAAATAATTCGTGGTTTTCTATCATTTTTGCTAATTTTCTGATTACGCAGCTAAGGCAAAATATGCCTAAAAAATCGAATTTCTAAAATAGGGCTTAACAGGTCGGGTTTTTTGCGAATCATAAATTAGTTTTAATTACTTTAAAGGAAAATTGCAAAAAATCAGAAATAATTCGTGGTTTTCTATCATTTTTGCTAATTTTCTGATTACGCAGCTAAGGCAAAATATGCCTAAAAAATCGAATTTCTAAAATAGGGCTTAACAGGTCGGGTTTTTTGCGAATCATAAATTAGTTTTAATTACTTTAAAGGAAAATTGCAAAAAATCAGAAATAATTCGTGGTTTTCTATCATTTTTGCTAATTTTCTGATTACGCAGCTAAGGCAAAATATGCCTAAAAAATCGAATTTCTAAAATAGGGCTTAACAGGTCGGGTTTTTTGCGAATCATAAATTAGTTTTAATTACTTTAAAGGAAAATTGCAAAAAATCAGAAATAATTCGTGGTTTTCTATCATTTTTGCTAATTTTCTGATTACGCAGCTAAGGCAAAATATGCCTAAAAAATCGAATTTCTAAAATAGGGCTTAACAGGTCGGGTTTTTTGCGAATCATAAATTAGTTTTAATTACTTTAAAGGAAAATTGCAAAAAATCAGAAATAATTCGTGGTTTTCTATCATTTTTGCTAATTTTCTGATTACGCAGCTAAGGCAAAATATGCCTAAAAAATCGAATTTCTAAAATAGGGCTTAACAGGTCGGGTTTTTTGCGAATCATAAATTAGTTTTAATTACTTTAAAGGAAAATTGCAAAAAATCAGAAATAATTCGTGGTTTTCTATCATTTTTGCTAATTTTCTGATTACGCAGCTAAGGCAAAATATGCCTAAAAAATCGAATTTCTAAAATAGGGCTTAACAGGTCGGGTTTTTTGCGAATCATAAATTAGTTTTAATTACTTTAAAGGAAAATTGCAAAAAATCAGAAATAATTCGTGGTTTTCTATCATTTTTGCTAATTTTCTGATTACGCAGCTAAGGCAAAATATGCCTAAAAAATCGAATTTCTAAAATAGGGCTTAACAGGTCGGGTTTTTTGCGAATCATAAATTAGTTTTAATTACTTTAAAGGAAAATTGCAAAAAATCAGAAATAATTCGTGGTTTTCTATCATTTTTGCTAATTTTCTGATTACGCAGCTAAGGCAAAATATGCCTAAAAAATCGAATTTCTAAAATAGGGCTTAACAGGTCGGGTTTTTTGCGAATAATAAATTAGTTTTAATTACTTTAAAGGAAAATTGCAAAAAATCAGAAATAATTCGTGGTTTTCTATCATTTTTGCTAATTTTCTGATTACGCAGCTAAGGCAAAATATGCCTAAAAAATCGAATTTCTAAAATAGGGCTTAACAGGTCGGGTTTTTTGCGAATAATAAATTAGTTTTAATTACTTTAAAGGAAAATTGCAAAAAATCAGAAATAATTCGTGGTTTTCTATCATTTTTGCTAATTTTCTGATTACGCAGCTAAGGCAAAATATGCCTAAAAAATCGAATTTCTAAAATAGGGCTTAACAGGTCGGGTTTTTTGCGAATAATAAATTAGTTTTAATTACTTTAAAGGAAAATTGCAAAAAATCTGAAATAATTTGTGGTTTTCTATCATTTCTGCTAATTTTCTGATTACGCAGCTAAGGCAAAATATGCCTAACAAATCGAATTTCTAAAATAGGGCTTAACAGGTCGGGTTTTTTGCGAATAATAAATTAGTTTTAATTACTTTAAAGGAAAATTGCAAAAAATCAGAAATAATTCGTGGTTTTCTATCATTTTTGCTAATTCTCTGATTACGCAGCTAAGGCAAAATATGCCTAAAAAATCGAATTTCTAAAATAGGGCTTAACAGGTCGGGTTTTTTGCGAATAATAAATTAGTTTTAATTACTTTAAAGGAAAATTGCAAAAAATCCGAAATAATTCGTGGTTTTCTATCATTTCTGCTAATTTTCTGATTACGCAGCTAAGGCAAAATATGCCTAACAAATCGAATTTCTAAAATAGGGCTTAACAGGTCGGGTTTTTTGCGAATAATAAATTAGTTTTAATTACTTTAAAGGAAAATTCCAAAAAATCCGAAATAATTCGTGGTTTTCTATCATTTCTGCTAATTTTCTGATTACGCAGCTAAGGCAAAATATGCCTAACAAATCGAATTTCTAAAATAGGGCTTAACAGGTCGGGTTTTTTGCGAATAATAAATTAGTTTTAATTACTTTAAAGGATCATTGCAAAAAATCAGAAATAATTCGTGGTTTTCTATCATTTTTGCTAATTTTCTGATTACGCAGCTAAGGCAAAATATGCCTAAAAAATCGAATTTCTAAAATAGGGCTTAACAGGTCGGGTTTTTTGCGAATAATAAATTAGTTTTAATTACTTTAAAGGAAAATTGCAAAAAATCAGAAATAATTCGTGGTTTTCTATCATTTTTGCTAATTTTCTGATTACGCAGCTAAGGCAAAATATGCCTAAAAAATCGAATTTCTAAAATAGGGCTTAACAGGTCGGGTTTTTTGCGAATAATAAATTAGTTTTAATTACTTTAAAGGAAAATTGCAAAAAATCAGAAATAATTAGTGGTTTTCTATCATTTTTGCTAATTTTCTGATTACGCAGCTAAGGCAAAATATGCCTAAAAAATCGAATTTCTAAAATAGGGCTTAACAGGTCGGGTTTTTTGCGAATAATAAATTAGTTTTAATTACTTTAAAGGAAAATTGCAAAAAATCAGAAATAATTCGTGGTTTTCTATCATTTTTGCTAATTTTCTGATTACGCAGCTAAGGCAAAATATGCCTAAAAAATCGAATTTCTAAAATAGGGCTTAACAGGTCGGGTTTTTTGCGAATAATAAATTAGTTTTAATTACTTTAAAGGAAAATTGCAAAAAATCAGAAATAATTCGTGGTTTTCTATCATTTTTGCTAATTTTCTGATTACGCAGCTAAGGCAAAATATGCCTAACAAATCGAATTTCTAAAATAGGGCTTAACAGGTCGGGTTTTTTGCGAATAATAAATTAGTTTTAATTACTTTAAAGGAAAATTGCAAAAAATCCGAAATAATTTGTGGTTTTCTATCATTTCTGCTAATTTTCTGATTACGCAGCTAAGGCAAAATATGCCTAACAAATCGAATTTCTAAAATAGGGCTTAACAGGTCGGGTTTTTTGCGAATAATAAATTAGTTTTAATTACTTTAAA
This sequence comes from Tolmerus cingulatus, assembly GCA_959613345.1. Classification (NCBI taxonomy): domain Eukaryota; kingdom Metazoa; phylum Arthropoda; class Insecta; order Diptera; family Asilidae; genus Tolmerus; species Tolmerus cingulatus. The sequence continues at coordinate 23,432,859 of OY390711.1, forward strand.
GGAAAATTGCAAAAAATCAGAAATAATTCGTGGTTTTCTATCATTTTTGCTAATTTTCTGATTACGCAGCTAAGGCAAAATATGCCTAAAAAATCGAATTTCTAAAATAGGGCTTAACAGGTCGGGTTTTTTGCGAATAATAAATTAGTTTTAATTACTTTAAAGGAAAATTGCAAAAAATCAGAAATAATTCGTGGTTTTCTATCATTTTTGCTAATTTTCTGATTACGCAGCTAAGGCAAAATATGCCTAAAAAATCGAATTTCTAAAATAGGGCTTAACAGGTCGGGTTTTTTGCGAATAATAAATTAGTTTTAATTACTTTAAAGGAAAATTGCAAAAAATCCGAAATAATTCGTGGTTTTCTATCATTTCTGCTAATTTTCTGATTACGCAGCTAAGGCAAAATATGCCTAAAAAATCGAATTTCTAAAATAGGGCTTAACAGGTCGGGTTTTTTGCGAATAATAAATTAGTTTTAATTACTTTAAAGGAAAATTGCAAAAAATCCGAAATAATTTGTGGTTTTCTATCATTTTTGCTAATTTTCTGATTACGCAGCTAAGGCAAAATATGCCTAACAAATCGAATTTCTAAAATAGGGCTTAACAGGTCGGGTTTTTTGCGAATAATAAATTAGTTTTAATTACTTTAAAGGAAAATTGCAAAAAATCCGAAATAATTCGTGGTTTTCTATCATTTTTGCTAATTTTCTGATTACGCAGCTAAGGCAAAATATGCCTAAAAAATCGAATTTCTAAAATAGGGCTTAACAGGTCGGGTTTTTTGCGAATAATAAATTAGTTTTAATTACTTTAAAGGAAAATTGCAAAAAATCCGAAATAATTCGTGGTTTTCTATCATTTTTGCTAATTTTCTGATTACGCAGCTAAGGCAAAATATGCCTAAAAAATCGAATTTCTAAAATAGGGCTTAACAGGTCGGGTTTTTTGCGAATAATAAATTAGTTTTAATTACTTTAAAGGAAAATTGCAAAAAATCCGAAATAATTTGTGGTTTTCTATCATTTCTGCTAATTTTCTGATTACGCAGCTAAGGCAAAATATGCCTAACAAATCGAATTTCTAAAATAGGGCTTAACAGGTCGGGTTTTTTGCGAATAATAAATTAGTTTTAATTACTTTAAAGGAAAATTGCAAAAAATCAGAAATAATTCGTGGTTTTCTATCATTTTTGCTAATTTTCTGATTACGCAGCTAAGGCAAAATATGCCTAAAAAATCGAATTTCTAAAATAGGGCTTAACAGGTCGGGTTTTTTGCGAATAATAAATTAGTTTTAATTACTTTAAAGGAAAATTGCAAAAAATCCGAAATAATTCGTGGTTTTCTATCATTTTTGCTAATTTTCTGATTACGCAGCTAAGGCAAAATATGCCTAAAAAATCGAATTTCTAAAATAGGGCTTAACAGGTCGGGTTTTTTGCGAATCATAAATTAGTTTTAATTACTTTAAAGGAAAATTGCAAAAAATCAGAAATAATTCGTGGTTTTCTATCATTTTTGCTAATTTTCTGATTACGCAGCTAAGGCAAAATATGCCTAAAAAATCGAATTTCTAAAATAGGGCTTAACAGGTCGGGTTTTTTGCGAATAATAAATTAGTTTTAATTACTTTAAAGGAAAATTGCAAAAAATCAGAAATAATTCGTGGTTTTCTATCATTTTTGCTAATTTTCTGATTACGCAGCTAAGGCAAAATATGCCTAAAAAATCGAATTTCTAAAATAGGGCTTAACAGGTCGGGTTTTTTGCGAATAATAAATTAGTTTTAATTACTTTAAAGGAAAATTGCAAAAAATCAGAAATAATTCGTGGTTTTCTATCATTTTTGCTAATTTTCTGATTACGCAGCTAAGGCAAAATATGCCTAAAAAATCGAATTTCTAAAATAGGGCTTAACAGGTCGGGTTTTTTGCGAATAATAAATTAGTTTTAATTACTTTAAAGGAAAATTGCAAAAAATCCGAAATAATTCGTGGTTTTCTATCATTGTTGCTAATTTTCTGATTACGCAGCTAAGGCAAAATATGCCTAAAAAATCGAATTTCTAAAATAGGGCTTAACAGGTCGGGTTTTTTGCGAATAATAAATTAGTTTTAATTACTTTAAAGGAAAATTGCAAAAAATCCGAAATAATTCGTGGTTTTCTATCATTTTTGCTAATTTTCTGATTACGCAGCTAAGGCAAAATATGCCTAAAAAATCGAATTTCTAAAATAGGGCTTAACAGGTCGGGTTTTTTGCGAATAATAAATTAGTTTTAATTACTTTAAAGGAAAATTGCAAAAAATCAGAAATAATTCGTGGTTTTCTATCATTTTTGCTAATTTTCTGATTACGCAGCTAAGGCAAAATATGCCTAAAAAATCGAATTTCTAAAATAGGGCTTAACAGGTCGGGTTTTTTGCGAATAATAAATTAGTTTTAATTACTTTAAAGGAAAATTGCAAAAAATCCGAAATAATTCGTGGTTTTCTATCATTGTTGCTAATTTTCTGATTACGCAGCTAAGGCAAAATATGCCTAAAAAATCGAATTTCTAAAATAGGGCTTAACAGGTCGGGTTTTTTGCGAATAATAAATTAGTTTTAATTACTTTAAAGGAAAATTGCAAAAAATCCGAAATAATTTGTGGTTTTCTATCATTTTTGCTAATTTTCTGATTACGCAGCTAAGGCAAAATATGCCTAAAAAATCGAATTTCTAAAATAGGGCTTAACAGGTCGGGTTTTTTGCGAATAATAAATTAGTTTTAATTACTTTAAAGGAAAATTGCAAAAAATCCGAAATAATTTGTGGTTTTCTATCATTGCTGCTAATTTTCTGATTACGCAGCTAAGGCAAAATATGCCTAACAAATCGAATTTCTAAAATAGGGCTTAACAGGTCGGGTTTTTTGCGAATAATAAATTAGTTTTAATTACTTTAAAGGAAAATTGCAAAAAATCAGAAATAATTCGTGGTTTTCTATCATTTTTGCTAATTTTCTGATTACGCAGCTAAGGCAAAATATGCCTAAAAAATCGAATTTCTAAAATAGGGCTTAACAGGTCGGGTTTTTTGCGAATAATAAATTAGTTTTAATTACTTTAAAGGAAAATTGCAAAAAATCCGAAATAATTCGTGGTTTTCTATCATTGTTGCTAATTTTCTGATTACGCAGCTAAGGCAAAATATGCCTAACAAATCGAATTTCTAAAATAGGGCTTAACAGGTCGGGTTTTTTGCGAATAATAAATTAGTTTTAATTACTTTAAAGGAAAATTGCAAAAAATCCGAAATAATTCGTGGTTTTCTATCATTTCTGCTAATTTTCTGATTACGCAGCTAAGGCAAAATATGCCTAAAAAATCGAATTTCTAAAATAGGGCTTAACAGGTCGGGTTTTTTGCGAATCATAAATTAGTTTTAATTACTTTAAAGGAAAATTGCAAAAAATCAGAAATAATTCGTGGTTTTCTATCATTTTTGCTAATTTTCTGATTACGCAGCTAAGGCAAAATATGCCTAACAAATCGAATTTCTAAAATAGGGCTTAACAGGTCGGGTTTTTTGCGAATAATAAATTAGTTTTAATTACTTTAAAGGAAAATTGCAAAAAATCAGAAATAATTCGTGGTTTTCTATCATTTTTGCTAATTTTCTGATTACGCAGCTAAGGCAAAATATGCCTAAAAAATCGAATTTCTAAAATAGGGCTTAACAGGTCGGGTTTTTTGCGAATCATAAATTAGTTTTAATTACTTTAAAGGAAAATTGCAAAAAATCAGAAATAATTCGTGGTTTTCTATCATTTTTGCTAATTTTCTGATTACGCAGCTAAGGCAAAATATGCCTAAAAAATCGAATTTCTAAAATAGGGCTTAACAGGTCGGGTTTTTTGCGAATAATAAATTAGTTTTAATTACTTTAAAGGAAAATTGCAAAAAATCAGAAATAATTCGTGGTTTTCTATCATTTTTGCTAATTTTCTGATTACGCAGCTAAGGCAAAATATGCCTAAAAAATCGAATTTCTAAAATAGGGCTTAACAGGTCGGGTTTTTTGCGAATAATAAATTAGTTTTAATTACTTTAAAGGAAAATTGCAAAAAATCAGAAATAATTCGTGGTTTTCTATCATTTTTGCTAATTTTCTGATTACGCAGCTAAGGCAAAATATGCCTAAAAAATCGAATTTCTAAAATAGGGCTTAACAGGTCGGGTTTTTTGCGAATAATAAATTAGTTTTAATTACTTTAAAGGAAAATTGCAAAAAATCCGAAATAATTCGTGGTTTTCTATCATTGTTGCTAATTTTCTGATTACGCAGCTAAGGCAAAATATGCCTAAAAAATCGAATTTCTAAAATAGGGCTTAACAGGTCGGGTTTTTTGCGAATAATAAATTAGTTTTAATTACTTTAAAGGAAAATTGCAAAAAATCCGAAATAATTCGTGGTTTTCTATCATTTTTGCTAATTTTCTGATTACGCAGCTAAGGCAAAATATGCCTAAAAAATCGAATTTCTAAAATAGGGCTTAACAGGTCGGGTTTTTTGCGAATAATAAATTAGTTTTAATTACTTTAAAGGAAAATTGCAAAAAATCAGAAATAATTCGTGGTTTTCTATCATTTTTGCTAATTTTCTGATTACGCAGCTAAGGCAAAATATGCCTAAAAAATCGAATTTCTAAAATAGGGCTTAACAGGTCGGGTTTTTTGCGAATAATAAATTAGTTTTAATTACTTTAAAGGAAAATTGCAAAAAATCCGAAATAATTCGTGGTTTTCTATCATTGTTGCTAATTTTCTGATTACGCAGCTAAGGCAAAATATGCCTAAAAAATCGAATTTCTAAAATAGGGCTTAACAGGTCGGGTTTTTTGCGAATAATAAATTAGTTTTAATTACTTTAAAGGAAAATTGCATAAAATCCGAAATAATTTGTGGTTTTCTATCATTTTTGCTAATTTTCTGATTACGCAGCTAAGGCAAAATATGCCTAAAAAATCGAATTTCTAAAATAGGGCTTAACAGGTCGGGTTTTTTGCGAATAATAAATTAGTTTTAATTACTTTAAAGGAAAATTGCAAAAAATCCGAAATAATTTGTGGTTTTCTATCATTGCTGCTAATTTTCTGATTACGCATCTAAGGCAAAATATGCCTAACAAATCGAATTTCTAAAATAGGGCTTAACAGGTCGGGTTTTTTGCGAATAATAAATTAGTTTTAATTACTTTAAAGGAAAATTGCAAAAAATCAGAAATAATTCGTGGTTTTCTATCATTTCTGCTAATTTTCTGATTACGCAGCTAAGGCAAAATATGCCTAAAAAATCGAATTTCTAAAATAGGGCTTAACAGGTCGGGTTTTTTGCGAATCATAAATTAGTTTTAATTACTTTAAAGGAAAATTGCAAAAAATCCGAAATAATTCGTGGTTTTCTATCATTGTTGCTAATTTTCTGATTACGCAGCTAAGGCAAAATATGCCTAACAAATCGAATTTCTAAAATAGGGCTTAACAGGTCGGGTTTTTTGCGAATAATAAATTAGTTTTAATTACTTTAAAGGAAAATTGCAAAAAATCCGAAATAATTCGTGGTTTTCTATCATTGTTGCTAATTTTCTGATTACGCAGCTAAGGCAAAATATGCCTAACAAATCGAATTTCTAAAATAGGGCTTAACAGGTCGGGTTTTTTGCGAATAATAAATTAGTTTTAATTACTTTAAAGGAAAATTGCAAAAAATCCGAAATAATTCGTGGTTTTCTATCATTTCTGCTAATTTTCTGATTACGCAGCTAAGGCAAAATATGCCTAAAAAATCGAATTTCTAAAATAGGGCTTAACAGGTCGGGTTTTTTGCGAATCATAAATTAGTTTTAATTACTTTAAAGGAAAATTGCAAAAAATCCGAAATAATTTGTGGTTTTCTATCATTTTTGCTAATTTTCTGATTACGCAGCTAAGGCAAAATATGCCTAACAAATCGAATTTCTAAAATAGGGCTTAACAGGTCGGGTTTTTTGCGAATAATAAATTAGTTTTAATTACTTTAAAGGAAAATTGCAAAAAATCAGAAATAATTCGTGGTTTTCTATCATTTTTGCTAATTTTCTGATTACGCAGCTAAGGCAAAATATGCCTAACAAATCGAATTTCTAAAATAGGGCTTAACAGGTCGGGTTTTTTGCGAATAATAAATTAGTTTTAATTACTTTAAAGGAAAATTGCAAAAAATCAGAAATAATTCGTGGTTTTCTATCATTTTTGCTAATTTTCTGATTACGCAGCTAAGGCAAAATATGCCTAAAAAATCGAATTTCTAAAATAGGGCTTAACAGGTCGGGTTTTTTGCGAATCATAAATTAGTTTTAATTACTTTAAAGGAAAATTGCAAAAAATCAGAAATAATTCGTGGTTTTCTATCATTTTTGCTAATTTTCTGATTACGCAGCTAAGGCAAAATATGCCTAAAAAATCGAATTTCTAAAATAGGGCTTAACAGGTCGGGTTTTTTGCGAATAATAAATTAGTTTTAATTACTTTAAAGGAAAATTGCAAAAAATCAGAAATAATTCGTGGTTTTCTATCATTTTTGCTAATTTTCTGATTACGCAGCTAAGGCAAAATATGCCTAAAAAATCGAATTTCTAAAATAGGGCTTAACAGGTCGGGTTTTTTGCGAATAATAAATTAGTTTTAATTACTTTAAAGGAAAATTGCAAAAAATCAGAAATAATTCGTGGTTTTCTATCATTTTTGCTAATTTTCTGATTACGCAGCTAAGGCAAAATATGCCTAAAAAATCGAATTTCTAAAATAGGGCTTAACAGGTCGGGTTTTTTGCGAATAATAAATTAGTTTTAATTACTTTAAAGGAAAATTGCAAAAAATCCGAAATAATTCGTGGTTTTCTATCATTTCTGCTAATTTTCTGATTACGCAGCTAAGGCAAAATATGCCTAAAAAATCGAATTTCTAAAATAGGGCTTAACAGGTCGGGTTTTTTGCGAATAATAAAATAGTTTTAATTACTTTAAAGGAAAATTGCAAAAAATCCGAAATAATTTGTGGTTTTCTATCATTTTTGCTAATTTTCTGATTACGCAGCTAAGGCAAAATATGCCTAAAAAATCGAATTTCTAAAATAGGGCTTAACAGGTCGGGTTTTTTGCGAATAATAAATTAGTTTTAATTACTTTAAAGGAAAATTGCAAAAAATCCGAAATAATTTGTGGTTTTCTATCATTTCTGCTAATTTTCTGATTACGCAGCTAAGGCAAAATATGCCTAACAAATCGAATTTCTAAAATAGGGCTTAACAGGTCGGGTTTTTTGCGAATAATAAATTAGTTTTAATTACTTTAAAGGAAAATTGCAAAAAATCAGAAATAATTCGTGGTTTTCTATCATTTTTGCTAATTTTCTGATTACGCAGCTAAGGCAAAATATGCCTAAAAAATCGAATTTCTAAAATAGGGCTTAACAGGTCGGGTTTTTTGCGAATAATAAATTAGTTTTAATTACTTTAAAGGAAAATTGCAAAAAATCCGAAATAATTCGTGGTTTTCTATCATTTCTGCTAATTTTCTGATTACGCAGCTAAGGCAAAATATGCCTAACAAATCGAATTTCTAAAATAGGGCTTAACAGGTCGGGTTTTTTGCGAATAATAAATTAGTTTTAATTACTTTAAAGGAAAATTGCAAAAAATCCGAAATAATTCGTGGTTTTCTATCATTTCTGCTAATTTTCTGATTACGCAGTTAAGGCAAAATATGCCTAACAAATCGAATTTCTAAAATAGGGCTTAACAGGTCGGGTTTTTTGCGAATAATAAATTAGTTTTAATTACTTTAAAGGAAAATTGCAAAAAATCAGAAATAATTCGTGGTTTTCTATCATTTTTGCTAATTTTCTGATTACGCAGCTAAGGCAAAATATGCCTAAAAAATCGAATTTCTAAAATAGGGCTTAACAGGTCGGGTTTTTTGCGAATAATAAATTAGTTTTAATTACTTTAAAGGAAAATTGCAAAAAATCCGAAATAATTCGTGGTTTTCTATCATTTCTGCTAATTTTCTGATTACGCAGCTAAGGCAAAATATGCCTAACAAATCGAATTTCTAAAATAGGGCTTAACAGGTCGGGTTTTTTGCGAATAATAAATTAGTTTTAATTAGTTTAAAGGAAAATTCCAAAAAATCCGAAATAATTCGTGGTTTTCTATCATTTCTGCTAATTTTCTGATTACGCAGCTAAGGCAAAATATGCCTAACAAATCGAATTTCTAAAATAGGGCTTAACAGGTCGGGTTTTTTGCGAATAATAAATTAGTTTTAATTACTTTAAAGGAAAATTGCAAAAAATCAGAAATAATTCGTGGTTTTCTATCATTTTTGCTAATTTTCTGATTACGCAGCTAAGGCAAAATATGCCTAAAAAATCGAATTTCTAAAATAGGGCTTAACAGGTCGGGTTTTTTGCGAATAATAAATTAGTTTTAATTACTTTAAAGGAAAATTGCAAAAAATCAGAAATAATTCGTGGTTTTCTATCATTTTTGCTAATTTTCTGATTACGCAGCTAAGGCAAAATATGCCTAAAAAATCGAATTTCTAAAATAGGGCTTAACAGGTCGGGTTTTTTGCGAATAATAAATTAGTTTTAATTACTTTAAAGGAAAATTGCAAAAAATCAGAAATAATTCGTGGTTTTCTATCATTTTTCCTAATTTTCTGATTACGCAGCTAAGGCAAAATATGCCTAACAAATCGAATTTCTAAAATAGGGCTTAACAGGTCGGGTTTTTTGCGAATAATAAATTAGTTTTAATTACTTTAAAGGAAAATTGCAAAAAATCCGAAATAATTCGTGGTTTTCTATCATTTCTGCTAATTTTCTGATTACGCAGCTAAGGCAAAATATGCCTAACAAATCGAATTTCTAAAATAGGGCTTAACAGGTCGGGTTTTTTGCGAATAATAAATTAGTTTTAATTACTTTAAAGGAAAATTGCAAAAAATCAGAAATAATTCGTGGTTTTCTATCATTTTTGCTAATTTTCTGATTACGCAGCTAAGGCAAAATATGCCTAAAAAATCGAATTTCTAAAATAGGGCTTAACAGGTCGGGTTTTTTGCGAATAATAAATTAGTTTTAATTACTTTAAAGGAAAATTGCAAAAAATCAGAAATAATTCGTGGTTTTCTATCATTTTTGCTAATTTTCTGATTACGCAGCTAAGGCAAAATATGCCTAAAAAATCGAATTTCTAAAATAGGGCTTAACAGGTCGGGTTTTTTGCGAATAATAAATTAGTTTTAATTACTTTAAAGGAAAATTGCAAAAAATCCGAAATAATTCGTGGTTTTCTATCATTTCTGCTAATTTTCTGATTACGCAGCTAAGGCAAAATATGCCTAAAAAATCGAATTTCTAAAATAGGGCTTAACAGGTCGGGTTTTTTGCGAATAATAAATTAGTTTTAATTACTTTAAAGGAAAATTGCAAAAAATCAGAAATAATTCGTGGTTTTCTATCATTTTTGCTAATTTTCTGATTACGCAGCTAAGGCAAAATATGCCTAAAAAATCGAATTTCTAAAATAGGGCTTAACAGGTCGGGTTTTTTGCGAATAATAAATTAGTTTTAATTACTTTAAAGGAAAATTGCAAAAAATCAGAAATAATTCGTGGTTTTCTATCATTTTTGCTAATTTTCTGATTACGCAGCTAAGGCAAAATATGCCTAAAAAATCGAATTTCTAAAATAGGGCTTAACAGGTCGGGTTTTTTGCGAATAATAAATTAGTTTTAATTACTTTAAAGGAAAATTGCAAAAAATCCGAAATAATTCGTGGTTTTCTATCATTTCTGCTAATTTTCTGGTTACGCAGCTAAGGCAAAATATGCCTAAAAAATCGAATTTCTAAAATAGGGCTTAACAGGTCGGGTTTTTTGCGAATAATAAATTAGTTTTAATTACTTTAAAGGAAAATTGCAAAAAATCCGAAATAATTTGTGGTTTTCTATCATTTTTGCTAATTTTCTGATTACGCAGCTAAGGCAAAATATGCCTAACAAATCGAATTTCTAAAATAGGGCTTAACAGGTCGGGTTTTTTGCGAATAATAAATTAGTTTTAATTACTTTAAAGGAAAATTGCAAAAAATCAGAAATAATTCGTGGTTTTCTATCATTTTTGCTAATTTTCTGATTACGCAGCTAAGGCAAAATATGCCTAAAAAATCGAATTTCTAAAATAGGGCTTAACAGGTCGGGTTTTTTGCGAATAATAAATTAGTTTTAATTACTTTAAAGGAAAATTGCAAAAAATCCGAAATAATTCGTGGTTTTCTATCATTTCTGCTAATTTTCTGATTACGCAGCTAAGGCAAAATATGCCTAAAAAATCGAATTTCTAAAATAGGGCTTAACAGGTCGGGTTTTTTGCGAATAATAAATTAGTTTTAATTACTTTAAAGGAAAATTGCAAAAAATCCGAAATAATTCGTGGTTTTCTATCATTTCTGCTAATTTTCTGATTACGCAGCTAAGGCAAAATATGCCTAACAAATCGAATTTCTAAAATAGGGCTTAACAGGTCGGGTTTTTTGCGAATAATAAATTAGTTTTAATTACTTTAAAGGAAAATTGCAAAAAATCAGAAATAATTCGTGGTTTTCTATCATTTTTGCTAATTTTCTGATTACGCAGCTAAGGCAAAATATGCCTAAAAAATCGAATTTCTAAAATAGGGCTTAACAGGTCGGGTTTTTTGCGAATAATAAATTAGTTTTAATTACTTTAAAGGAAAATTGCAAAAAATCAGAAATAATTCGTGGTTTTCTATCATTTTTGCTAATTTTCTGATTACGCAGCTAAGGCAAAATATGCCTAAAAAATCGAATTTCTAAAATAGGGCTTAACAGGTCGGGTTTTTTGCGAATAATAAATTAGTTTTAATTACTTTAAAGGAAAATTGCAAAAAATCAGAAATAATTCGTGGTTTTCTATCATTTCTGCTAATTTTCTGATTACGCAGCTAAGGCAAAATATGCCTAACAAATCGAATTTCTAAAATAGGGCTTAACAGGTCGGGTTTTTTGCGAATAATAAATTAGTTTTAATTACTTTAAAGGAAAATTGCAAAAAATCAGAAATAATTCGTGGTTTTCTATCATTTCTGCTAATTTTCTGATTACGCAGCTAAGGCAAAATATGCCTAACAAATCGAATTTCTAAAATAGGGCTTAACAGGTCGGGTTTTTTGCGAATAATAAATTAGTTTTAATTACTTTAAAGGAAAATTGCAAAAAATCAGAAATAATTCGTGGTTTTCTATCATTTTTGCTAATTTTCTGATTACGCAGCTAAGGCAAAATATGCCTAAAAAATCGAATTTCTAAAATAGGGCTTAACAGGTCGGGTTTTTTGCGAATAATAAATTAGTTTTAATTACTTTAAAGGAAAATTGCAAAAAATCCGAAATAATTCGTGGTTTTCTATCATTTCTGCTAATTTTCTGATTACGCAGCTAAGGCAAAATATGCCTAACAAATCGAATTTCTAAAATAGGGCTTAACAGGTCGGGTTTTTTGCGAATAATAAATTAGTTTTAATTACTTTAAAGGAAAATTGCAAAAAATCAGAAATAATTCGTGGTTTTCTATCATTTTTGCTAATTTTCTGATTACGCAGCTAAGGCAAAATATGCCTAAAAAATCGAATTTCTAAAATAGGGCTTAACAGGTCGGGTTTTTTGCGAATAATAAATTAGTTTTAATTACTTTAAAGGAAAATTCCAAAAAATCCGAAATAATTCGTGGTTTTCTATCATTTCTGCTAATTTTCTGATTACGCAGCTAAGGCAAAATATGCCTAACAAATCGAATTTCTAAAATAGGGCTTAACAGGTCGGGTTTTTTGCGAATAATAAATTAGTTTTAATTACTTTAAAGGAAAATTGCAAAAAATCAGAAATAATTCGTGGTTTTCTATCATTTTTGCTAATTTTCTGATTACGCAGCTAAGGCAAAATATGCCTAAAAAATCGAATTTCTAAAATAGGGCTTAACAGGTCGGGTTTTTTGCGAATAATAAATTAGTTTTAATTACTTTAAAGGAAAATTGCAAAAAATCAGAAATAATTCGTGGTTTTCTATCATTTTTGCTAATTTTCTGATTACGCAGCTAAGGCAAAATATGCCTAAAAAATCGAATTTCTAAAATAGGGCTTAACAGGTCGGGTTTTTTGCGAATAATAAATTAGTTTTAATTACTTTAAAGGAAAATTGCAAAAAATCAGAAATAATTCGTGGTTTTCTATCATTTTTGCTAATTTTCTGATTACGCAGCTAAGGCAAAATATGCCTAACAAATCGAATTTCTAAAATAGGGCTTAACAGGTCGGGTTTTTTGCGAATAATAAATTAGTTTTAATTACTTTAAAGGAAAATTGCAAAAAATCCGAAATAATTCGTGGTTTTCTATCATTTCTGCTAATTTTCTGATTACGCAGCTAAGGCAAAATATGCCTAACAAATCGAATTTCTAAAATAGGGCTTAACAGGTCGGGTTTTTTGCGAATAATAAATTAGTTTTAATTACTTTAAAGGAAAATTGCAAAAAATCAGAAATAATTCGTGGTTTTCTATCATTTTTGCTAATTTTCTGATTACGCAGCTAAGGCAAAATATGCCTAAAAAATCGAATTTCTGAAATAGGGCTTAACAGGTCGGGTTTTTTGCGAATAATAAATTAGTTTTAATTACTTTAAAGGAAAATTGCAAAAAATCAGAAATAATTCGTGGTTTTCTATCATTTTTGCTAATTTTCTGATTACGCAGCTAAGGCAAAATATGCCTAAAAAATCGAATTTCTAAAATAGGGCTTAACAGGTCGGGTTTTTTGCGAATAATAAATTAGTTTTATTTACTTTAAAGGAAAATTGCAAAAAATCCGAAATAATTCGTGGTTTTCTATCATTTCTGCTAATTTTCTGATTACGCAGCTAAGGCAAAATATGCCTAAAAAATCGAATTTCTAAAATAGGGCTTAACAGGTCGGGTTTTTTGCGAATAATAAATTAGTTTTAATTACTTTAAAGGAAAATTGCAAAAAATCCGAAATAATTTGTGGTTTTCTATCATTTTTGCTAATTTTCTGATTACGCAGCTAAGGCAAAATATGCCTAACAAATCGAATTTCTAAAATAGGGCTTAACAGGTCGGGTTTTTTGCGAATAATAAATTAGTTTTAATTACTTTAAAGGAAAATTGCAAAAAATCCGAAATAATTCGTGGTTTTCTATCATTTTTGCTAATTTTCTGATTACGCAGCTAAGGCAAAATATGCCTAAAAAATCGAATTTCTAAAATAGGGCTTAACAGGTCGGGTTTTTTGCGAATAATAAATTAGTTTTAATTACTTTAAAGGAAAATTGCAAAAAATCCGAAATAATTCGTGGTTTTCTATCATTTTTGCTAATTTTCTGATTACGCAGCTAAGGCAAAATATGCCTAAAAAATCGAATTTCTAAAATAGGGCTTAACAGGTCGGGTTTTTTGCGAATAATAAATTAGTTTTAATTACTTTAAAGGAAAATTGCAAAAAATCCGAAATAATTTGTGGTTTTCTATCATTTCTGCTAATTTTCTGATTACGCAGCTAAGGCAAAATATGCCTAACAAATCGAATTTCTAAAATAGGGCTTAACAGGTCGGGTTTTTTGCGAATAATAAATTAGTTTTAATTACTTTAAAGGAAAATTGCAAAAAATCAGAAATAATTCGTGGTTTTCTATCATTTTTGCTAATTTTCTGATTACGCAGCTAAGGCAAAATATGCCTAAAAAATCGAATTTCTAAAATAGGGCTTAACAGGTCGGGTTTTTTGCGAATAATAAATTAGTTTTAATTACTTTAAAGGAAAATTGCAAAAAATCCGAAATAATTCGTGGTTTTCTATCATTTTTGCTAATTTTCTGATTACGCAGCTAAGGCAAAATATGCCTAAAAAATCGAATTTCTAAAATAGGGCTTAACAGGTCGGGTTTTTTGCGAATAATAAATTAGTTTTAATTACTTTAAAGGAAAATTGCAAAAAATCAGAAATAATTCGTGGTTTTCTATCATTTTTGCTAATTTTCTGATTACGCAGCTAAGGCAAAATATGCCTAAAAAATCGAATTTCTAAAATAGGGCTTAACAAGTCGGGTTTTTTGCGAATAATAAATTAGTTTTAATTACTTTAAAGGAAAATTGCAAAAAATCCGAAATAATTTGTGGTTTTCTATCATTTCTGCTAATTTTCTGATTACGCAGCTAAGGCAAAATATGCCTAACAAATCGAATTTCTAAAATAGGGCTTAACACGTCGGGTTTTTTGCGAATAATAAATTAGTTTTAATTACTTTAAAGGAAAATTGCAAAAAATCAGAAATAATTCGTGGTTTTCTATCATTTTTGCTAATTTTCTGATTACGCAGCTAAGGCAAAATATGCCTAAAAAATCGAATTTCTAAAATAGGGCTTAACAGGTCGGGTTTTTTGCGAATAATAAATTAGTTTTAATTACTTTAAAGGAAAATTGCAAAAAATCCGAAATAATTCGTGGTTTTCTATCATTTTTGCTAATTTTCTGATTACGCAGCTAAGGCAAAATATGCCTAAAAAATCGAATTTCTAAAATAGGGCTTAACAGGTCGGGTTTTTTGCGAATAATAAATTAGTTTTAATTACTTTAAAGGAAAATTGCAAAAAATCAGAAATAATTCGTGGTTTTCTATCATTTTTGCTAATTTTCTGATTACGCAGCTAAGGCAAAATATGCCTAAAAAATCGAATTTCTAAAATAGGGCTTAACAAGTCGGGTTTTTTGCGAATAATAAATTAGTTTTAATTACTTTAAAGGAAAATTGCAAAAAATCCGAAATAATTTGTGGTTTTCTATCATTTTTGCTAATTTTCTGATTACGCAGCTAAGGCAAAATATGCCTAACAAATCGAATTTCTAAAATAGGGCTTAACAGGTCGGGTTTTTTGCGAATAATAAATTAGTTTTAATTACTTTAAAGGAAAATTGCAAAAAATCCGAAATAATTCGTGGTTTTCTATCATTTTTGCTAATTTTCTGATTACGCAGCTAAGGCAAAATATGCTTAAAAAATCGAATTTCTAAAATAGGGCTTAACAGGTCGGGTTTTTTGCGAATAATAAATTAGTTTTAATTACTTTAAAGGAAAATTGCAAAAAATCCGAAATAATTCGTGGTTTTCTATCATTTTTGCTAATTTTCTGATTACGCAGCTAAGGCAAAATATGCCTAAAAAATCGAATTTCTAAAATAGGGCTTAACAGGTCGGGTTTTTTGCGAATAATAAATTAGTTTTAATTACTTTAAAGGAAAATTGCAAAAAATCCGAAATAATTCGTGGTTTTCTATCATTGTTGCTAATTTTCTGATTACGCAGCTAAGGCAAAATATGCCTAAAAAATCGAATTTCTAAAATAGGGCTTAACAGGTCGGGTTTTTTGCGAATAATAAATTAGTTTTAATTACTTTAAAGGAAAATTGCAAAAAATCCGAAATAATTTGTGGTTTTCTATCATTTTTGCTAATTTTCTGATTACGCAGCTAAGGCAAAATATGCCTAAAAAATCGAATTTCTAAAATAGGGCTTAACAGGTCGGGTTTTTTGCGAATAATAAATTAGTTTTAATTACTTTAAAGGAAAATTGCAAAAAATCCGAAATAATTCGTGGTTTTCTATCATTTTTGCTAATTTTCTGATTACGCAGCTAAGGCAAAATATGCCTAAAAAATCGAATTTCTAAAATAGGGCTTAACAGGTCGGGTTTTTTGCGAATAATAAATTAGTTTTAATTACTTTAAAGGAAAATTGCAAAAAATCCGAAATAATTCGTGGTTTTCTATCATTGTTGCTAATTTTCTGATTACGCAGCTAAGGCAAAATATGCCTAACAAATCGAATTTCTAAAATAGGGCTTAACAGGTCGGGTTTTTTGCGAATAATAAATTAGTTTTAATTACTTTAAAGGAAAATTGCAAAAAATCCGAAATAATTCGTGGTTTTCTATCATTTCTGCTAATTTTCTGATTACGCAGCTAAGGCAAAATATGCCTAAAAAATCGAATTTCTAAAATAGGGCTTAACAGGTCGGGTTTTTTGCGAATAATAAATTAGTTTTAATTACTTTAAAGGAAAATTGCAAAAAATCCGAAATAATTTGTGGTTTTCTATCATTTTTGCTAATTTTCTGATTACGCAGCTAAGGCAAAATATGCCTAAAAAATCGAATTTCTAAAATAGGGCTTAACAGGTCGGGTTTTTTGCGAATAATAAATTAGTTTTAATTACTTTAAAGGAAAATTGCAAAAAATCCGAAATTATTCGTGGTTTTCTATCATTTTTGCTAATTTTCTGATTACGCAGCTAAGGCAAAATATGCCTAAAAAATCGAATTTCTAAAATAGGGCTTAACAGGTCGGATTTTTTGCGAATAATAAATTAGTTTTAATTACTTTAAAGGAAAATTGCAAAAAATCCGAAATAATTTGTGGTTTTCTATCATTTTTGCTAATTTTCTGATTACGCAGCTAAGGCAAAATATGCCTAACAAATCGAATTTCTAAAATAGGGCTTAACAGGTCGGGTTTTTTGCGAATAATAAATTAGTTTTAATTACTTTAAAGGAAAATTGCAAAAAATCCGAAATAATTCGTGGTTTTCTATCATTTTTGCTAATTTTCTGATTACGCAGCTAAGGCAAAATATGCCTAAAAAATCGAATTTCTAAAATAGGGCTTAACAGGTCGGGTTTTTTGCGAATAATAAATTAGTTTTAATTACTTTAAAGGAAAATTGCAAAAAATCCGAAATAATTCGTGGTTTTCTATCATTTTTGCTAATTTTCTGATTACGCAGCTAAGGCAAAATATGCCTAAAAAATCGAATTTCTAAAATAGGGCTTAACAGGTCGGGTTTTTTGCGAATAATAAATTAGTTTTAATTACTTTAAAGGAAAATTGCAAAAAATCCGAAATAATTTGTGGTTTTCTATCATTTCTGCTAATTTTCTGATTACGCAGCTAAGGCAAAATATGCCTAACAAATCGAATTTCTAAAATAGGGCTTAACAGGTCGGGTTTTTTGCGAATAATAAATTAGTTTTAATTACTTTAAAGGAAAATTGCAAAAAATCAGAAATAATTCGTGGTTTTCTATCATTTTTGCTAATTTTCTGATTACGCAGCTAAGGCAAAATATGCCTAAAAAATCGAATTTCTAAAATAGGGCTTAACAGGTCGGGTTTTTTGCGAATAATAAATTAGTTTTAATTACTTTAAAGGAAAATTGCAAAAAATCAGAAATAATTCGTGGTTTTCTATCATTTTTGCTAATTTTCTGATTACGCAGCTAAGGCAAAATATGCCTAAAAAATCGAATTTCTAAAATAGGGCTTAACAAGTCGGGTTTTTTGCGAATAATAAATTAGTTTTAATTACTTTAAAGGAAAATTGCAAAAAATCCGAAATAATTTGTGGTTTTCTATCATTTCTGCTAATTTTCTGATTACGCAGCTAAGGCAAAATATGCCTAACAAATCGAATTTCTAAAATAGGGCTTAACAGGTCGGGTTTTTTGCGAATAATAAATTAGTTTTAATTACTTTAAAGGAAAATTGCAAAAAATCAGAAATAATTCGTGGTTTTCTATCATTTTTGCTAATTTTCTGATTACGCAGCTAAGGCAAAATATGCCTAAAAAATCGAATTTCTAAAATAGGGCTTAACAGGTCGGGTTTTTTGCGAATAATAAATTAGTTTTAATTACTTTAAAGGAAAATTGCAAAAAATCCGAAATAATTCGTGGTTTTCTATCATTTTTGCTAATTTTCTGATTACGCAGCTAAGGCAAAATATGCCTAAAAAATCGAATTTCTAAAATAGGGCTTAACAGGTCGGGTTTTTTGCGAATAATAAATTAGTTTTAATTACTTTAAAGGAAAATTGCAAAAAATCAGAAATAATTCGTGGTTTTCTATCATTTTTGCTAATTTTCTGATTACGCAGCTAAGGCAAAATATGCCTAAAAAATCGAATTTCTAAAATAGGGCTTAACAAGTCGGGTTTTTTGCGAATAATAAATTAGTTTTAATTACTTTAAAGGAAAATTGCAAAAAATCCGAAATAATTTGTGGTTTTCTATCATTTTTGCTAATTTTCTGATTACGCAGCTAAGGCAAAATATGCCTAACAAATCGAATTTCTAAAATAGGGCTTAACAGGTCGGGTTTTTTGCGAATAATAAATTAGTTTTAATTACTTTAAAGGAAAATTGCAAAAAATCCGAAATAATTCGTGGTTTTCTATCATTTTTGCTAATTTTCTGATTACGCAGCTAAGGCAAAATATGCCTAAAAAATCGAATTTCTAAAATAGGGCTTAACAGGTCGGGTTTTTTGCGAATAATAAATTAGTTTTAATTACTTTAAAGGAAAATTGCAAAAAATCCGAAATAATTCGTGGTTTTCTATCATTTTTGCTAATTTTCTGATTACGCAGCTAAGGCAAAATATGCCTAAAAAATCGAATTTCTAAAATAGGGCTTAACAGGTCGGGTTTTTTGCGAATAATAAATTAGTTTTAATTACTTTAAAGGAAAATTGCAAAAAATCCGAAATAATTCGTGGTTTTCTATCATTGTTGCTAATTTTCTGATTACGCAGCTAAGGCAAAATATGCCTAAAAAATCGAATTTCTAAAATAGGGCTTAACAGGTCGGGTTTTTTGCGAATAATAAATTAGTTTTAATTACTTTAAAGGAAAATTGCAAAAAATCCGAAATAATTTGTGGTTTTCTATCATTTTTGCTAATTTTCTGATTACGCAGCTAAGGCAAAATATGCCTAAAAAATCGAATTTCTAAAATAGGGCTTAACAGGTCGGGTTTTTTGCGAATAATAAATTAGTTTTAATTACTTTAAAGGAAAATTGCAAAAAATCCGAAATAATTCGTGGTTTTCTATCATTTTTGCTAATTTTCTGATTACGCAGCTAAGGCAAAATATGCCTAAAAAATCGAATTTCTAAAATAGGGCTTAACAGGTCGGGTTTTTTGCGAATAATAAATTAGTTTTAATTACTTTAAAGGAAAATTGCAAAAAATCCGAAATAATTCGTGGTTTTCTATCATTGTTGCTAATTTTCTGATTACGCAGCTAAGGCAAAATATGCCTAACAAATCGAATTTCTAAAATAGGGCTTAACAGGTCGGGTTTTTTGCGAATAATAAATTAGTTTTAATTACTTTAAAGGAAAATTGCAAAAAATCCGAAATAATTCGTGGTTTTCTATCATTTCTGCTAATTTTCTGATTACGCAGCTAAGGCAAAATATGCCTAAAAAATCGAATTTCTAAAATAGGGCTTAACAGGTCGGGTTTTTTGCGAATAATAAATTAGTTTTAATTACTTTAAAGGAAAATTGCAAAAAATCCGAAATAATTCGTGGTTTTCTATCATTTCTGCTAATTTTCTGATTACGCAGCTAAGGCAAAATATGCCTAAAAAATCGAATTTCTAAACTAGGGTCGGGTTTTTTGCGAATAATAAATTAGTTTTAATTACTTTAAAGGAAAATTGCAAAAAATCCGAAATAATTCGTGGTTTTCTATCATTTCTGCTAATTTTCTGATTACGCAGCTAAGGCAAAATATGCCTAAAAAATCGAATTTCTAAACTAGGGTCGGGTTTTTTGCGAATAATAAATTAGTTTTAATTACTTTAAAGGAAAATTGCAAAAAATCCGAAATAATTCGTGGTTTTCTATCATTTCTGCTAATTTTCTGATTACGCAGCTAAGGCAAAATATGCCTAAAAAATCGAATTTCTAAACTAGGGTCGGGTTTTTTGCGAATAATAAATTAGTTTTAATTACTTTAAAGGAAAATTGCAAAAAATCCGAAATAATTCGTGGTTTTCTATCATTTCTGCTAATTTTCTGATTACGCAGCTAAGGCAAAATATGCCTAAAAAATCGAATTTCTAAAATAGGGCTTAACAGGTCGGGTTTTTTGCGAATAATAAATTAGTTTTAATTACTTTAAAGGAAAATTGCAAAAAATCCGAAATAATTCGTGGTTTTCTATCATTTCTGCTAATTTTCTGATTACGCAGCTAAGGCAAAATATGCCTAAAAAATCGAATTTCTAAAATAGGGCTTAACAGGTCGGGTTTTTTGCGAATAATAAATTAGTTTTAATTACTTTAAAGTAAAATTGCAAAAACTCCGAAATAATTCGTGGTCTTCTATCATTTTTGCTAATTTTCTGATTACGCAGCTAAGGCAAAATATGCCTAAAAAATCGAATTTCTAAAATAGGGCTTAACAGGTCGGGTTTTTTGCGAATAATAAATTAGTTTTAATTACTTTAAAGGAAAATTGCAAAAAATCAGAAATAATTCGTGGTTTTCTATCATTTTTGCTAATTTTCTGATTACGCAGCTAAGGCAAAATATGCCTAAAAAATCGAATTTCTAAAATAGGGCTTAACAGGTCGGGTTTTTTGCGAATAATAAATTAGTTTTAATTACTTTAAAGGAAAATTGCAAAAAATCCGAAATAATTCGTGGTTTTCTATCATTTCTGCTAATTTTCTGATTACGCAGCTAAGGCAAAATATGCCTAAAAAATCGAATTTCTAAAATAGGGCTTAACAGGTCGGGTTTTTTGCGAATAATAAATTAGTTTTAATTACTTTAAAGGAAAATTGCAAAAAATCCGAAATAATTCGTGGTTTTCTATCATTTCTGCTAATTTTCTGATTACGCAGCTAAGGCAAAATATGCCTAAAAAATCGAATTTCTAAAATAGGGCTTAACAGGTCGGGTTTTTTGCGAATAATAAATTAGTTTTAATTACTTTAAAGTAAAATTGCAAAAACTCCGAAATAATTCGTGGTCTTCTATCATTTTTGCTAATTTTCTGATTACGCAGCTAAGGCAAAATATGCCTAAAAAATCGAATTTCTAAAATAGGGCTTAACAGGTCGGGTTTTTTGCGAATAATAAATTAGTTTTAATTACTTTAAAGGAAAATTGCAAAAAATCAGAAATAATTCGTGGTTTTCTATCATTTTTGCTAATTTTCTGATTACGCAGCTAAGGCAAAATATGCCTAAAAAATCGAATTTCTAAAATAGGGCTTAACAGGTCGGGTTTTTTGCGAATAATAAATTAGTTTTAATTACTTTAAAGGAAAATTGCAAAAAATCCGAAATAATTCGTGGTTTTCTATCATTTTTGCTAATTTTCTGATTACGCAGCTAAGGCAAAATATGCCTAAAAAATCGAATTTCTAAAATAGGGCTTAACAGGTCGGGTTTTTTGCGAATAATAAATTAGTTTTAATTACTTTAAAGGAAAATTGCAATAAATCCGAAATAATTCGTAATTTTCTATCATTTCTGCTAATTTTCTGATTACGCAGCTAAGGCAAAATATGCCTAAAAAATCGAATTTCTAAAATAGGGCTTAACAGGTCGGGTTTTTTGCGAATAATAAATTAGTTTTAATTACTTTAAAGGAAAATTGCAAAAAATCCGAAATAATTCGTGGTTTTCTATCATTTCTGCTAATTTTCTGATTACGCAGCTAAGGCAAAATATGCCTAAAAAATCGAATTTCTAAAATAGGGCTTAACAGGTCGGGTTTTTTGCGAATAATAAATTAGTTTTAATTACTTTAAAGGAAAATTGCAAAAAATCCGAAATAATTCGTGGTTTTCTATCATTTTTGCTAATTTTCTGATTACGCAGCTAAGGCAAAATATGCCTAAAAAATCGAATTTCTAAAATAGGGCTTAACAGGTCGGGTTTTTTGCGAATAATAAATTAGTTTTAATTACTTTAAAGGAAAATTGCAAAAAATCCGAAATAATTCGTGGTTTTCTATCATTTTTGCTAATTTTCTGATTACGCAGCTAAGGCAAAATATGCCTAAAAAATCGAATTTCTAAAATAGGGCTTAACAGGTCGGGTTTTTTGCGAATAATAAATTAGTTTTAATTACTTTAAAGGAAAATTGCAAAAAATCCGAAATAATTCGTGGTTTTCTATCATTTTTGCTAATTTTCTGATTACGCAGCTAAGGCAAAATATGCCTAAAAAATCGAATTTCTAAAATAGGGCTTAACAGGTCGGGTTTTTTGCGAATAATAAATTAGTTTTAATTACTTTAAAGGAAAATTGCAAAAAATCCGAAATAATTCGTGGTTTTCTATCATTTTTGCTAATTTTCTGATTACGCAGCTAAGGCAAAATATGCCTAAAAAATCGAATTTCTAAAATAGGGCTTAACAGGTCGGGTTTTTTGCGAATAATAAATTAGTTTTAATTACTTTAAAGGAAAATTGCAAAAAATCCGAAATAATTCGTGGTTTTCTATCATTTTTGCTAATTTTCTGATTACGCAGCTAAGGCAAAATATGCCTAAAAAATCGAATTTCTAAAATAGGGCTTAACAGGTCGGGTTTTTTGCGAATAATAAATTAGTTTTAATTACTTTAAAGGAAAATTGCAAAAAATCCGAAATAATTCGTGGTTTTCTATCATTTTTGCTAATTTTCTGATTACGCAGCTAAGGCAAAATATGCCTAAAAAATCGAATTTCTAAAATAGGGCTTAACAGGTCGGGTTTTTTGCGAATAATAAATTAGTTTTAATTACTTTAAAGGAAAATTGCAAAAAATCCGAAATAATTCGTGGTTTTCTATCATTTTTGCTAATTTTCTGATTACGCAGCTAAGGCAAAATATGCCTAAAAAATCGAATTTCTAAAATAGGGCTTAACAGGTCGGGTTTTTTGCGAATAATAAATTAGTTTTAATTACTTTAAAGGAAAATTGCAAAAAATCCGAAATAATTCGTGGTTTTCTATCATTTTTGCTAATTTTCTGATTACGCAGCTAAGGCAAAATATGCCTAAAAAATCGAATTTCTAAAATAGGGCTTAACAGGTCGGGTTTTTTGCGAATAATAAATTAGTTTTAATTACTTTAAAGGAAAATTGCAAAAAATCCGAAATAATTCGTGGTTTTCTATCATTTTTGCTAATTTTCTGATTACGCAGCTAAGGCAAAATATGCCTAAAAAATCGAATTTCTAAAATAGGGCTTAACAGGTCGGGTTTTTTGCGAATAATAAATTAGTTTTAATTACTTTAAAGGAAAATTGCAAAAAATCCGAAATAATTCGTGGTTTTCTATCATTTCTGCTAATTTTCTGATTACGCAGCTAAGGCAAAATATGCCTAAAAAATCGAATTTCTAAAATAGGGCTTAACAGGTCGGGTTTTTGCGAATAATAAATTAGTTTTAATAACTTTAAAGGATCATTGCAAAAAATCCGCAATAATTTGTGGTTTTCTATCATTTTTGCTAATTTTCTGATTACGCAGCTAAGGCAAAATATGCCTAACAAATCGAATTTCTAAAATAGGGCTTAACAGGTCGGGTTTTTTGCGAATAATAAATTAGTTTTAATTACTTTAAAGGAAAATTGCAAAAAATCCGAAATAATTCGTGGTTTTCTATCATTTTTGCTAATTTTCTGATTACGCAGCTAAGGCAAAATATGCCTAAAAAATCGAATTTCTAAAATAGGGCTTAACAGGTCGGGTTTTTTGCGAATAATAAATTGGTTTTAATTACTTTAAAGGAAAATTGCAAAAAATCCGAAATAATTCGTGGTTTTCTATCATTTTTGCTAATTTTCTGATTACGCAGCTAAGGCAAAATATGCCTAAAAAATCGAATTTCTAAAATAGGGCTTAACAGGTCGGGTTTTTTGCGAATAATAAATTAGTTTTAATTACTTTAAAGGAAAATTGCAAAAAATCAGAAATAATTCGTGGTTTTCTATCATTTCTGCTAATTTTCTGATTACGCAGCTAAGGCAAAATATGCCTAAAAAATCGAATTTCTAAAATAGGGCTTAACAGGTCGGGTTTTTGCGAATAATAAATTAGTTTTAATAACTTTAAAGGATCATTGCAAAAAATCCGCAATAATTTGTGGTTTTCTATCATTTTTGCTAATTTTCTGATTACGCAGCTAAGGCAAAATATGCCTAACAAATCGAATTTCTAAAATAGGGCTTAACAGGTCGGGTTTTTTGAGAATAATAAATTAGTTTTAATTACTTTAAAGGAAAATTGCAAAAAATCCGAAATAATTCGTGGTTTTCTATCATTTCTGCTAATTTTCTGATTACGCAGCTAAGGCAAAATATGCCTAACAAATCGAATTTCTAAAATAGGGCTTAACAGGTCGGGTTTTTTGCGAATAATAAATTAGTTTTAATTACTTTAAAGGAAAATTGCAAAAAATCCGAAATAATTCGTGGTTTTCTATCATTTCTGCTAATTTTCTGATTACGCAGCTAAGGCAAAATATGCCTAAAAAATCGAATTTCTAAAATAGGGCTTAACAGGTCGGGTTTTTTGCGAATAATAAATTAGTTTTAATTACTTTAAAGGAAAATTGCAAAAAATCCGAAATAATTCGTGGTTTTCTATCATTTCTGCTAATTTTCTGATTACGCAGCTAAGGCAAAATATGCCTAAAAAATCGAATTTCTAAAATAGGGCTTAACAGGTCGGGTTTTTTGCGAATAATAAATTAGTTTTAATTACTTTAAAGGAAAATTGCAAAAAATCCGAAATAATTCGTGGTTTTCTATCATTTCTGCTAATTTTCTGATTACGCAGCTAAGGCAAAATATGCCTAAAAAATCGAATTTCTAAACTAGGGTCGGGTTTTTTGCGAATAATAAATTAGTTTTAATTACTTTAAAGGAAAATTGCAAAAAATCCGAAATAATTCGTGGTTTTCTATCATTTCTGCTAATTTTCTGATTACGCAGCTAAGGCAAAATATGCCTAAAAAATCGAATTTCTAAAATAGGGCTTAACAGGTCGGGTTTTTTGCGAATAATAAATTAGTTTTAATTACTTTAAAGGAAAATTGCAAAAAATCCGAAATAATTCGTGGTTTTCTATCATTTCTGCTAATTTTCTGATTACGCAGCTAAGGCAAAATATGCCTAAAAAATCGAATTTCTAAAATAGGGCTTAACAGGTCGGGTTTTTTGCGAATAATAAATTAGTTTTAATTACTTTAAAGGAAAATTGCAAAAAATCCGAAATAATTCGTGGTTTTCTATCATTTTTGCTAATTTTCTGATTACGCAGCTAAGGCAAAATATGCCTAAAAAATCGAATTTCTAAAATAGGGCTTAACAGGTCGGGTTTTTTGCGAATAATAAATTGGTTTTAATTACTTTAAAGTAAAATT
This sequence comes from Tolmerus cingulatus, assembly GCA_959613345.1. Taxonomy (NCBI): domain Eukaryota; kingdom Metazoa; phylum Arthropoda; class Insecta; order Diptera; family Asilidae; genus Tolmerus; species Tolmerus cingulatus. The sequence goes on from OY390711.1 coordinate 23,458,249, forward strand.
GCAAAAACTCCGAAATAATTCGTGGTCTTCTATCATTTTTGCTAATTTTCTGATTACGCAGCTAAGGCAAAATATGCCTAAAAAATCGAATTTCTAAAATAGGGCTTAACAGGTCGGGTTTTTTGCGAATAATAAATTAGTTTTAATTACTTTAAAGGAAAATTGCAAAAAATCCGAAATAATTCGTGGTTTTCTATCATTTTTGCTAATTTTCTGATTACGCAGCTAAGGCAAAATATGCCTAAAAAATCGAATTTCTAAAATAGGGCTTAACAGGTCGGGTTTTTTTTGCGAATAATAAATTAGTTTTAATTACTTTAAAGGAAAATTGCAAAAAATCCGAAATAATTCGTGGTTTTCTATCATTTTTGCTAATTTTCTGATTACGCAGCTAAGGCAAAATATGCCTAAAAAATCGAATTTCTAAAATAGGGCTTAACAGGTCGGGTTTTTTGCGAATAATAAATTAGTTTTAATTACTTTAAAGGAAAATTGCAAAAAATCCGAAATAATTCGTGGTTTTCTATCATTTTTGCTAATTTTCTGATTACGCAGCTAAGGCAAAATATGCCTAAAAAATCGAATTTCTAAAATAGGGCTTAACAGGTCGGGTTTTTTGCGAATAATAAATTAGTTTTAATTACTTTAAAGGAAAATTGCACAAAATCCGAAATAATTCGTGGTTTTCTATCATTTTTGCTAATTTTCTGATTACGCAAGCTAAGGCAAAATATGCCTAAAAAATCGAATTTCTAAAATAGGGCTTAACAGGTCGGGTTTTTTGCGAATAATAAATTGGTTTTAATTACTTTAAAGTAAAATTGCAAAAACTCCGAAATAATTCGTGGTCTTCTATCATTTTTGCTAATTTTCTGATTACGCAGCTAAGGCAAAATATGCCTAAAAAATCGAATTTCTAAAATAGGGCTTAACAGGTCGGGTTTTTTGCGAATAATAAATTAGTTTTAATTACTTTAAAGGAAAATTGCAAAAAATCCGAAATAATTCGTGGTTTTCTATCATTTTTGCTAATTTTCTGATTACGCAGCTAAGGCAAAATATGCCTAAAAAATCGAATTTCTAAAATAGGGCTTAACAGTGTAGTATTTATAATAAGAATTTAAATAACTTCTGCACGTTGTTAAATCACTTTAAGCTGAGCCTCGATTGAGTGCCGTGGTGAGCTGTGTCTGCCTTACTTCTCGAGACTGCCCGCTAGCTACTTTAGAGACACCGCTCCACATACACCAAGCGTTGCCAGCCTATCTCATATATACTACACCTTCCCCTTTAAGATAATTATGAGCTACTCTGCAATTCACGCTTCAATTTGTAATTTCAATACTTCATATTATGTGTTTTTATTCTAATTTCATTTGCTTACTTATGTGTATCTTGATTTATACCCATTAGCCTAATACTCCAAGGATTATTATTTTTTTTTTTTAAATTCATAACTCCAAATATTAACAATTTCATATTCTTATGTACATAACTATTCACTTAGAACTTAGTCCTGCAATTTACATTTCATTTCGGGAGATGTCCTGTTTTTCCTTTTATTTAAATTTATTTATTTATTTTTTTGTTTTTTTTTTGTTTTTACGTTATTATGAAAGTTCATGAGAGTTACCGAATGTGTCTTACAAATTTAGAATTCCTTCGAATAGTATTACCATTTTTAGTCTTCACCAAATAGGAGCGAGGTGTTTTATGTGTTCCCACAATCATTGCCGCTTCCCATTTTGAATTATTATACAACCATATTTTTTCCCCTTTTTTAAATTCAGGCTTATTTCTCGAATTCCTATCATAATACATTTTATTCTGCAAATTATTTTTCTCTGTAACTTTGGTGAATGCCCTATGATGCTCTTTATTATAAAGAGAAAGTTTTGCTGGTAAGAGGCTTCGAGTTTTTCTTCCAAATAGGAGCTCCACAGGTGAAAGAAGACTATTTTTTACTGGAGTATTCCTGTACTCCAATAGTACTTTCCACAATTCTTGTTTGCTTTCTTGTGCTTTCGACAGTAACGACTTTGATACTTGGACCATTCGCTCTGCAAATCCATTGGATTGCGGATAATGAGGGCTAGATGTAGTTATAAGAATGTCATTTTCATTAGCGAAACATCTAAAAGTGTATGAATCAAAAGGCATATTATCAGCCACGATTTCTCTTGGTATTCCATGGACGGAAAATAGGACTGTTATTTTAGAAATTACTTCGCTCGCCGTTTTATTCCTCAAGCGTATAGTGTCGAAATATTTGGACAGATAGTCGGCTACTACAATATGTGGCTTGCCTTGAAAATCAAAAATATCCATGCCAATCTTATAGTACGGGAATGGAGGGATTTCATGGGAGATCAACGGTTCTTTCACGTTAGCTTTTCTGTGACGTTGGCATACGCTACACTTTGCTACCATATCCTCAATATCCTTGCTTATACCTGGCCAATAAACCAAGCTCCTAGCCTTAGCTTTGGTTTTTTCTATTCCAAAGTGAGCCAAGTGTAAGGTAGCCAATACTTGTTGTCTTAGCGTTAGAGGGACAAGTATTTTGTCATTAAAAAATATTAAATTATCTTCTATACTTAAATTGTCTTTATGTTTCCAGTAAAATTTAATTTCCTCTTTGAGTTGGCTTTTATTTTTAGGCCAGCCCATTTTTAAAACATGTAAAAGCTTACTCAAAACTGGATCCTTCAGAGTTTCATTTTTAAAAATTTGTTTTTTGTTCTCGCTTACATTTATTGTATGCACTATTTCATTAATATCTTCGATTTCAGGTACAGGATCTTTACTGGTGAGACAATTTCGTGATAATAAATCGGCGATTAACATATTTTTACCTGGAGTATAGTTAAACTTTAATCTGTATTTTAATAGCCTAAGCTTCATCCTTTGTAACCTAGCAGAATTTACTTTACCAATTTCTTTCGCATCTACTCCTAATAGCGGTTTATGGTCTGTTACTATTGTAACATTTCGCCCATAAATGAGTTGATGGAATCTGGTACACGCAAAGATAATCGCCAATAATTCTTTTTCTATTTGTGCATAATTGCACTCTGTAGGGGTTAAACTCCTTGATGCGAAATACACGGGTTTGTTGTCTTGCATAAGACAACATCCTAGCCCATACTGAGAGGCGTCTGCTTGTATTGTGATGTCTTTACTTACATCAAGAGGTTTTAAAAACGGGGCGTTTGTTATTGCCGCTTTTACTTTCGTTAAGCACATATCATGACTTGGAAGCCATTTAAATGAATTATCTTTTTTGAGAAGTTCCCTCATTGGTTGTGAAAGCTCTGCTAAACGTGGAACAAATTTCCTTAGGTAGTTTACCATACCTAGCAAGATTTGTAAATCTTTTTTATTTGATGGGGACTTTAAGTTATCTATGGCGTGTTTATAATTGGGGTCATACGTTATTCCCAGATTTGAAATGACGTGGCCTAAATAATGTACTTTCTCTGTACGGAATTGTATTTTATTTTTATTAAATTTAATATTTTGCTCTCTTGCTCTCTTCATTACTTTTTCTAAAATTTCGTCATGCTCTTGTACTGTTGACCCTGCGATTAGAATATCATCTATATACACTATCACCCCGGGGATATCGGAAAAGTTTTTGTCGTTAAGTTTTTGAAAAACTTCAGGAGCACTTTTTATGCCAAAAGGAAGACGTTTGAAACGGAAACAGCCGAAAGGGGTTGAGAACGTGCATAACTTAGAAGAATCATTATCTAGCGAGACTTGCCAGTAACCTTCCTTCAAGTCTAATACTGTAAAGAAACTCTTATTGGCCAGCTTTGTTGATATTTCATCAAACGTAGGAATTGGATATGGTTCATCAATGATTGCCTCATTTAGATATTTCGGGTCTAAGCATAGCCTGAGGTTTTTGTTTTTCTTTTCTACGACAACTAAATTCGAAACCCATTCAGTTGGTTCCTTAACTTCCGCAATTATGTCTTTTTCGCAAAGTGTGTCTAATTCTTGTTTGAGAGCGTCTAGCAGGGCTAGCGGTACCCTTCTTACCGGCCTTACTATCGGCTTAGCATTAGCGTTTATTTTTATTTTATATTCCTGTTTAAATTTACCTAGGCCTTCAAACACATCTTTATATTCCGCTAAAAAACAATATTTTGATTTTGAGATATGGTCTAGCCTTTTCAATAAATCCAGATCCAAGCATGACTGAAGACCTAAAATAGGCACTGCATTTTTGTTAACTATTATGAATTTTTGTTTTTTGGTTCGATTTTGCGTTTCACACTCTAACAGAGCAGATCCTACCGGCTTTATTTTCATTCCTCCATATACTTCAAGAATGATTTTGGTTTTATCTACTTTTGCCCCTCTAATTTTTTTGAAAACTGCCAATGGTAATATATTCGTTTCTGCCCCGGTATCTAATTTAAATTTAATATTTTCGCCATTTACGTGAATTTCTTTATACCATGCATTTTCAGAGCTATCACTATTTACTTTAGTTGTCACCGTATCTATGACCAAATTATTTACACATTCAGTAACTTCACGTACCTTTTTTTGTAAACAGCATGAAGCAAAGTGATTTCTTTTCCCGCATTTGTTACATATTTTGTTCCAGGCAGGACACTTCCCTTTACAATGATTTTGCCCGCAAAATATACAATTTTTAATCGTTTGCATTTTCTGATGTTTCATCCTAGGATTTAAATTATTATTATTATTTTGACTTCCTGATTGTAAAATAGTTTTATTTCCTGTATTACCTGCAAATGCTTTTCTACTATTACCTATACCTGAACTATGGTTTTTATTCTTGCCATTGGACATGTTTCCGTTGTTGCTGTTTATTGCGTTGATCGCCACGTCCTCTCCTTTGCTATATCTTTGGATTTGTGCTGATTGTTGACCTGATACCTCTGCTGCTCGTGCCATCTTCACTGCTTTTGCCTCGTCCAAATCTTCGACTTCGAGTAGACGTTTCTGCAAGTTTTTGTCCCTCACACCCAAGATGATCCGGTCCTTGATCATTCTTGACTCTTGATCACGAAAGTTGCATTCTCGAACCAATTTTTTTATGTCGACTAAAAAATCATCGAACGGCTCACCCACATTTTGATCTCTTGTGTGAAATTTGTAGCTGGCATAGGATTCATTGCTTTTTGGACTGCAAAACGACTCAAATGCTTGTACTACTTCTTTGTACGATTTTCGTTGAGCCTCGCTTAGTTTAAATGTATTGAACAGTTCCACCGCATCACGGCCAACTGCATTTAAGAAAATTGCAGCCTGTACCGAATCCGTTTTTTTGTCTAGTTCAGCTCCCACATAAAAATACTCAAAACTTTGCTTGAACATTCGCCATTGTTCGCTCAGGTTGCCGTTAACGTTCAGTGGCTCTACTTTTCTCAAAAAATCCATGTTTTTGTATACCGTTACGAACCGTACTTTCTTCGGTGGTCTACCACGTGGTTTTCTAATTTCTGGAACAGGCTTCTTTTTAGCAAGTCCCATTCATATCTCAAATATTCTCACTAAAACAGTGATTCTAGGTTTTTATTTTTAGCTTTGCTCAACACTTTTAATTTTGAGATATCATAGATCAGATCAACTGATCAGCCTTTGATGCCACTATGTCACTTGTACAACTTTATGCCAATTAAGCCACCGCAATTTAAGCCAATACCACTGATCTCCAAAATTTCCGCATCCTCGTCGCCATGTAGTATTTATAATAAGAATTTAAATAACTTCTGCACGTTGTTAAATCACTTTAAGCTGAGCCTCGATTGAGTGCCGTGGTGAGCTGTGTCTGCCTTACTTCTCGAGACTGCCCGCTAGCTACTTTAGAGACACCGCTCCACATACACCAAGCGTTGCCAGCCTATCTCATATATACTACAAACAGGTCGGGTTTTTTTTGCGAATAATAAATTAGTTTTAATTACTTTAAAGGAAAATTGCAAAAAATCCGAAATAATTCGTGGTTTTCTATCATTTTTGCTAATTTTCTGATTACGCAGCTAAGGCAAAATATGCCTAAAAAATCGAATTTCTAAAATAGGGCTTAACAGGTCGGGTTTTTTGCGAATAATAAATTAGTTTTAATTACTTTAAAGGAAAATTGCAAAAAATCCGAAATAATTCGTAATTTTCTATCATTTCTGCTAATTTTCTGATTACGCAGCTAAGGCAAAATATGCCTAAAAAATCGAATTTCTAAAATAGGGCTTAACAGGTCGGGTTTTTTGCGAATAATAAATTAGTTTTAATTACTTTAAAGGAAAATTGCAAAAAATCCGAAATAATTCGTGGTTTTCTATCATTTCTGCTAATTTTCTGATTACGCAGCTAAGGCAAAATATGCCTAAAAAATCGAATTTCTAAAATAGGGCTTAACAGGTCGGGTTTTTGCGAATAATAAATTAGTTTTAATAACTTTAAAGGATCATTGCAAAAAATCCGCAATAATTTGTGGTTTTCTATCATTTTTGCTAATTTTCTGATTACGCAGCTAAGGCAAAATATGCCTAACAAATCGAATTTCTAAAATAGGGCTTAACAGGTCGGGTTTTTTGCGAATAATAAATTAGTTTTAATTACTTTAAAGGAAAATTGCAAAAAATCCGAAATAATTCGTGGTTTTCTATCATTTTTGCTAATTTTCTGATTACGCAGCTAAGGCAAAATATGCCTAAAAAATCGAATTTCTAAAATAGGGCTTAACAGGTCGGGTTTTTTGCGAATAATAAATTGGTTTTAATTACTTTAAAGGAAAATTGCAAAAAATCCGAAATAATTCGTGGTTTTCTATCATTTTTGCTAATTTTCTGATTACGCAGCTAAGGCAAAATATGCCTAAAAAATCGAATTTCTAAAATAGGGCTTAACAGGTCGGGTTTTTTGCGAATAATAAATTAGTTTTAATTACTTTAAAGGAAAATTGCAAAAAATCAGAAATAATTCGTGGTTTTCTATCATTTCTGCTAATTTTCTGATTACGCAGCTAAGGCAAAATATGCCTAAAAAATCGAATTTCTAAAATAGGGCTTAACAGGTCGGGTTTTTTGCGAATAATAAATTAGTTTTAATTACTTTAAAGGAAAATTGCAAAAAATCCGAAATAATTCGTGGTTTTCTATCATTTTTGCTAATTTTCTGATTACGCAGCTAAGGCAAAATATGCCTAAAAAATCGAATTTCTAAAATAGGGCTTAACAGGTCGGGTTTTTTGCGAATAATAAATTAGTTTTAATTACTTTAAAGGAAAATTGCAAAAAATCCGAAATAATTCGTGGTTTTCTATCATTTCTGCTAATTTTCTGATTACGCAGCTAAGGCAAAATATGCCTAAAAAATCGAATTTCTAAAATAGGGCTTAACAGGTCGGGTTTTTTGCGAATAATAAATTAGTTTTAATTACTTTAAAGGAAAATTGCAAAAAATCCGAAATAATTCGTGGTTTTCTATCATTTCTGCTAATTTTCTGATTACGCAGCTAAGGCAAAATATGCCTAAAAAATCGAATTTCTAAAATAGGGCTTAACAGGTCGGGTTTTTTGCGAATAATAAATTAGTTTTAATTACTTTAAAGGAAAATTGCAAAAAATTCGAAATAATTCGTGGTTTTCTATCATTTTTGCTAATTTTCTGATTACGCAGCTAAGGCAAAATATGCCTAAAAAATCGAATTTCTAAAATAGGGCTTAACAGGTCGGGTTTTTTGCGAATAATAAATTAGTTTTAATTACTTTAAAGGAAAATTGCAAAAAATCCGAAATAATTTGTGGTTTTCTATCACTTTTGCTAATTTTCTGATTACGCAGCTAAGGCAAAATATGCCTAACAAATCGAATTTCTAAAATAGGGCTTAACAGGTCGGGTTTTTGCGTATAATAAATTAGTTTTAATTACTTTAAAGGAAAATTGCAAAAAATTCGAAATAATTCGTGGTTTTCTATCATTTTTGCTAATTTTCTGATTACGCAGCTAAGGCAAAATATGCCTAAAAAATCGAATTTCTAAAATAGGGCTTAACAGGTCGGGTTTTTTGCGAATAATAAATTAGTTTTAATTACTTTAAAGGAAAATTGCAAAAAATTCGAAATAATTCGTGGTTTTCTATCATTTTTGCCAATTTTCTGATTACGCAGCTAAGGCAAAATATGCCTAAAAAATCGAATTTCTAAAATAGGGCTTAACAGGTCGGGTTTTTTGCGAATAATAAATTAGTTTTAATTACTTTAAAGGAAAATTGCAAAAAATCCGAAATAATTTGTGGTTTTCTATCATTTTTGCTAATTTTCTGATTACGCAGCTAAGGCAAAATATGCCTAACAAATCGAATTTCTAAAATAGGGCTTAACAGGTCGGGTTTTTTGCGAATAATAAATTAGTTTTAATTACTTTAAAGGAAAATTGCAAAAAATCAGAAATAATTCGTGGTTTTCTATCATTTCTGCTAATTTTCTGATTACGCAGCTAAGGCAAAATATGCCTAACAAATCGAATTTCTAAAATAGGGCTTAACAGGTCGGGTTTTTTGCGAATCATAAATTAGTTTTAATTACTTTAAAGGAAAATTGCAAAAAATCAGAAATAATTCGTGGTTTTCTATCATTTCTGCTAATTTTCTGATTACGCAGCTAAGGCAAAATATGCCTAAAAAATCGAATTTCTAAAATAGGGCTTAACAGGTCGGGTTTTTGCGAATAATAAATTAGTTTTAATTACTTTAAAGGAAAATTGCAAAAAATCCGAAATAATTTGTGGTTTTCTATCATTTTTGCAAATTTTCTGATTACGCAGCTAAGGCAAAATATGCCTAACAAATCGAATTTCTAAAATAGGGCTTAACAGGTCGGGTTTTTTGCGAATAATAAATTAGTTTTAATTACTTTAAAGGAAAATTGCAAAAAATCCGAAATAATTCGTGGTTTTCTATCATTTCTGCTAATTTTCTGATTACGCAGCTAAGGCAAAATATGCCTAAAAAATCGAATTTCTAAAATAGGGCTTAACAGGTCGGGTTTTTTGCGAATAATAAATTAGTTTTAATTACTTTAAAGGAAAATTGCAAAAAATCCGAAATAATTTGTGGTTTTCTATCATTTTTGCTAATTTTCTGATTACGCAGCTAAGGCAAAATATGCCTAACAAATCGAATTTCTAAAATAGGGCTTAACAGGTCGGGTTTTTTGCGAATAATAAATTAGTTTTAATTACTTTAAAGGAAAATTGCAAAAAATCCGAAATAATTCGTGGTTTTCTATCATTTCTGCTAATTTTCTGATTACGCAGCTAAGGCAAAATATGCCTAAAAAATCGAATTTCTAAAATAGGGCTTAACAGGTCGGGTTTTTTTGCGAATAATAAATTGGTTTTAATTACTTTAAAGGAAAATTGCAAAAACTCCGAAATAATTCGTGGTTTTCTATCATTTCTGCTAATTTTCTGATTACGCAGCTAAGGCAAAATATGCCTAAAAAATCGAATTTCTAAAATAGGGCTTAACAGGTCGGGTTTTTTGCGAATAATAAATTAGTTTTAATTACTTTAAAGGAAAATTGCAAAAAATCCGAAATAATTCGTGGTTTTCTATCATTTCTGCTAATTTTCTGATTACGCAGCTAAGGCAAAATATGCCTAAAAAATCGAATTTCTAAAATAGGGCTTAACAGGTCGGGTTTTTTGCGAATAATAAATTAGTTTTAATTACTTTAAAGGAAAATTGCAAAAAATCCGAAATAATTCGTGGTTTTCTATCATTTTTGCTAATTTTCTGATTACGCAGCTAAGGCAAAATATGCCTAAAAAATCGAATTTCTAAAATAGGGCTTAACAGGTCGGGTTTTTTGCGAATAATAAATTAGTTTTAATTACTTTAAAGGAAAATTGCAAAAAATCCGAAATAATTCGTGGTTTTCTATCATTTTTGCTAATTTCCTGATTACGCAGCTAAGGCAAAATATGCCTAAAAAATCGAATTTCTAAAATAGGGCTTAACAGGTCGGGTTTTTTGCGAATAATAAATTAGTTTTAATTACTTTAAAGGAAAATTGCAAAAAATCCGAAATAATTCGTGGTTTTCTATCATTTTTGCTAATTTTCTGATTACGCAGCTAAGGCAAAATATGCCTAAAAAATCGAATTTCTAAAATAGGGCTTAACTGGTCGGGTTTTTTGCGAATAATAAATTAGTTTTAATTACTTTAAAGGAAAATTGCAAAAAATCCGAAATAATTCGTGGTTTTCTATCATTTTTGCTAATTTTCTGATTACGCAGCTAAGGCAAAATATGCCTAAAAAATCGAATTTCTAAAATAGGGCTTAACAGGTCGGGTTTTTTGCGAATAATAAATTAGTTTTAATTACTTTAAAGGAAAATTGCAAAAAATCCGAAATAATTCGTGGTTTTCTATCATTTTTGCTAATTTTCTGATTACGCAGCTAAGGCAAAATATGCCTAAAAAATCGAATTTCTAAAATAGGGCTTAACTGGTCGGGTTTTTTGCGAATAATAAATTAGTTTTAATTACTTTAAAGGAAAATTGCAAAAAATCCGAAATAATTCGTGGTTTTCTATCATTTTTGCTAATTTTCTGATTACGCAGCTAAGGCAAAATATGCCTAAAAAATCGAATTTCTAAAATAGGGCTTAACAGGTCGGGTTTTTTGCGAATAATAAATTAGTTTTAATTACTTTAAAGGAAAATTGCAAAAAATCCGAAATAATTCGTGGTTTTCTATCATTTTTGCTAATTTTCTGATTACGCAGCTAAGGCAAAATATGCCTAAAAAATCGAATTTCTAAAATAGGGCTTAACAGGTCGGGTTTTTTGCGAATAATAAATTAGTTTTAATTACTTTAAAGGAAAATTGCAAAAAATCCGAAATAATTCGTGGTTTTCTATCATTTTTGCTAATTTTCTGATTACGCAGCTAAGGCAAAATATGCCTAAAAAATCGAATTTCTAAAATAGGGCTTAACTGGTCGGGTTTTTTGCGAATAATAAATTAGTTTTAATTACTTTAAAGGAAAATTGCAAAAAATCCGAAATAATTCGTGGTTTTCTATCATTTTTGCTATTTTTCTGATTACGCAGCTAAGGCAAAATATGCCTAAAAAATCGAATTTCTAAAATAGGGCTTAACTGGTCGGGTTTTTTGCGAATAATAAATTAGTTTTAATTACTTTAAAGGAAAATTGCAAAAAATCCGAAATAATTCGTGGTTTTCTATCATTTTTGCTAATTTTCTGATTACGCAGCTAAGGCAAAATATGCCTAAAAAATCGAATTTCTAAAATAGGGCTTAACAGGTCGGGTTTTTTGCGAATAATAAATTAGTTTTAATTACTTTAAAGGAAAATTGCAAAAAATCCGAAATAATTCGTGGTTTTCTATCATTTTTGCTAATTTTCTGATTACGCAGCTAAGGCAAAATATGCCTAAAAAATCGAATTTCTAAAATAGGGCTTAACTGGTCGGGTTTTTTGCGAATAATAAATTAGTTTTAATTACTTTAAAGGAAAATTGCAAAAAATCCGAAATAATTCGTGGTTTTCTATCATTTTTGCTAATTTTCTGATTACGCAGCTAAGGCAAAATATGCCTAAAAAATCGAATTTCTAAAATAGGGCTTAACAGATCGGGTTTTTTGCGAATAATAAATTAGTTTTAATTACTTTAAAGGAAAATTGCAAAAAATCCGAAATAATTCGTGGTTTTCTATCATTTTTGCTAATTTTCTGATTACGCAGCTAAGGCAAAATATGCCTAAAAAATCGAATTTCTAAAATAGGGCTTAACAGGTCGGGTTTTTTGCGAATAATAAATTAGTTTTAATTACTTTAAAGGAAAATTGCAAAAAATCCGAAATAATTCGTGGTTTTCTATCATTTTTGCTAATTTTCTGATTACGCAGCTAAGGCAAAATATGCCTAAAAAATCGAATTTCTAAAATAGGGCTTAACTGGTCGGGTTTTTTGCGAATAATAAATTAGTTTTAATTACTTTAAAGGAAAATTGCAAAAAATCCGAAATAATTCGTGGTTTTCTATCATTTTTGCTAATTTTCTGATTACGCAGCTAAGGCAAAATATGCCTAAAAAATCGAATTTCTAAAATAGGGCTTAACAGGTCGGGTTTTTTACGAATAATAAATTAGTTTTAATTACTTTAAAGGAAAATTGCAAAAAATCCGAAATAATTCGTGGTTTTCTATCATTTTTGCTAATTTTCTGATTACGCAGCTAAGGCAAAATATGCCTAAAAAATCGAATTTCTAAAATAGGGCTTAACAGGTCGGGTTTTTTGCGAATAATAAATTAGTTTTAATTACTTTAAAGGAAAATTGCAAAAAATCCGAAATAATTCGTGGTTTTCTGTCATTTTTGCTAATTTTCTGATTACGCAGCCAAGGCAAAATATGCCTAAAAAATCGAATTTCTAAAATAGGGCTTAACTGGTCGGGTTTTTTGCGAATAATAAATTAGTTTTAATTACTTTAAAGGAAAATTGCAAAAAATCCGAAATAATTCGTGGTTTTCTATCATTTTTGCTAATTTTCTGATTACGCAGCTAAGGCAAAATATGCCTAACAAATCGAATTTCTAAAATAGGGCTTAACAGGTCGGGTTTTTTGCGAATAATAAATTAGTTTTAATTACTTTAAAGGAAAATTGCAAAAAATCCGAAATAATTCGTGGTTTTCTATCATTTCTGCTAATTTTCTGATTACGCAGCTAAGGCAAAATATGCCTAAAAAATCGAATTTCTAAAATAGGGCTTAACAGGTCGGGTTTTTTGCGAATAATAAATTAGTTTTAATTACTTTAAAGGAAAATTGCAAAAAATCCGAAATAATTTGTGGTTTTCTATCATTTTTGCTAATTTTCTGATTACGCAGCTAAGGCAAAATATGCCTAACAAATCGAATTTCTAAAATAGGGCTTAACAGGTCGGGTTTTTTGCGAATAATAAATTAGTTTTAATTACTTTAAAGGAAAATTGCAAAAAATCCGAAATAATTCGTGGTTTTCTATCATTTCTGCTAATTTTCTGATTACGCAGCTAAGGCAAAATATGCCTAAAAAATCGAATTTCTAAAATAGGGCTTAACAGGTCGGGTTTTTTGCGAATAATAAATTAGTTTTAATTACTTTAAAGGAAAATTGCAAAAAATCCGAAATAATTCGTGGTTTTCTATCATTTCTGCTAATTTTCTGATTACGCAGCTAAGGCAAAATATGCCTAAAAAATCGAATTTCTAAAATAGGGCTTAACAGGTCGGGTTTTTTGCGAATAATAAATTGGTTTTAATTACTTTAAAGGAAAATTGCAAAAACTCCGAAATAATTCGTGGTTTTCTATCATTTCTGCTAATTTTCTGATTACGCAGCTAAGGCAAAATATGCCTAAAAAATCGAATTTCTAAAATAGGGCTTAACAGGTCGGGTTTTTTGCGAATAATAAATTAGTTTTAATTACTTTAAAGGAAAATTGCAAAAAATCCGAAATAATTCGTGGTTTTCTATCATTTTTGCTAATTTTCTGATTACGCAGCTAAGGCAAAATATGCCTAAAAAATCGAATTTCTAAAATAGGGCTTAACTGGTCGGGTTTTTTGCGAATAATAAATTAGTTTTAATTACTTTAAAGGAAAATTGCAAAAAATCCGAAATAATTCGTGGTTTTCTGTCATTTTTGCTAATTTTCTGATTACGCAGCCAAGGCAAAATATGCCTAAAAAATCGAATTTCTAAAATAGGGCTTAACTGGTCGGGTTTTTTGCGAATAATAAATTAGTTTTAATTACTTTAAAGGAAAATTGCAAAAAATCCGAAATAATTCGTGGTTTTCTATCATTTTTGCTAATTTTCTGATTACGCAGCTAAGGCAAAATATGCCTAACAAATCGAATTTCTAAAATAGGGCTTAACAGGTCGGGTTTTTTGCGAATAATAAATTAGTTTTAATTACTTTAAAGGAAAATTGCAAAAAATCCGAAATAATTCGTGGTTTTCTATCATTTTTGCTAATTTTCTGATTACGCAGCTAAGGCAAAATATGCCTAAAAAATCGAATTTCTAAAATAGGGCTTAACTGGTCGGGTTTTTTGCGAATAATAAATTAGTTTTAATTACTTTAAAGGAAAATTGCAAAAAATCCGAAATAATTCGTGGTTTTCTGTCATTTTTGCTAATTTTCTGATTACGCAGCCAAGGCAAAATATGCCTAACAAATCGAATTTCTAAAATAGGGCTTAACAGGTCGGGTTTTTTGCGAATAATAAATTAGTTTTAATTACTTTAAAGGAAAATTGCAAAAAATCCGAAATAATTCGTGGTTTTCTATCATTTCTGCTAATTTTCTGATTACGCAGCTAAGGCAAAATATGCCTAAAAAATCGAATTTCTAAAATAGGGCTTAACAGGTCGGGTTTTTTGCGAATAATAAATTGGTTTTAATTACTTTAAAGGAAAATTGCAAAAACTCCGAAATAATTCGTGGTTTTCTATCATTTCTGCTAATTTTCTGATTACGCAGCTAAGGCAAAATATGCCTAAAAAATCGAATTTCTAAAATAGGGCTTAACAGGTCGGGTTTTTTGCGAATAATAAATTAGTTTTAATTACTTTAAAGGAAAATTGCAAAAAATCCGAAATAATTCGTGGTTTTCTATCATTTCTGCTAATTTTCTGATTACGCAGCTAAGGCAAAATATGCCTAAAAAATCGAATTTCTAAAATAGGGCTTAACAGGTCGAGTTTTTTGCGAATAATAAATTAGTTTTAATTACTTTAAAGGAAAATTGCAAAAAATCCGAAATAATTCGTGGTTTTCTATCATTTTTGCTAATTTTCTGATTACGCAGCTAAGGCAAAATATGCCTAAAAAATCGAATTTCTAAAATAGGGCTTAACTGGTCGGGTTTTTTGCGAATAATAAATTAGTTTTAATTACTTTAAAGGAAAATTGCAAAAAATCCGAAATAATTCGTGGTTTTCTATCATTTTTGCTAATTTTCTGATTACGCAGCTAAGGCAAAATATGCCTAAAAAATTGAATTTCTAAAATAGGGCTTAACAGGTCGGGTTTTTTGCGAATAATAAATTAGTTTTAATTACTTTAAAGGAAAATTGCAAAAAATCCGAAATAATTCGTGGTTTTCTATCATTTTTGCTAATTTTCTGATTACGCAGCTAAGGCAAAATATGCCTAAAAAATCGAATTTCTAAAATAGGGCTTAACAGGTCGGGTTTTTTGCGAATAATAAATTAGTTTTAATTACTTTAAAGGAAAATTGCAAAAAATCCGAAATAATTCGTGGTTTTCTATCATTTTTGCTAATTTTCTGATTACGCAGCTAAGGAAAAATATGCCTAAAAAATCGAATTTCTAAAATAGGGCTTAACAGATCGGGTTTTTTGCGAATAATAAATTAGTTTTAATTACTTTAAAGGAAAATTGCAAAAAATCCAAAATAATTCGTGGTTTTCTATCATTTTTGCTAATTTTCTGATTACGCAGCTAAGGCAAAATATGCCTAAAAAATCGAATTTCTAAAATAGGGCTTAACAGGTCGGGTTTTTTGCGAATAATAAATTAGTTTTAATTACTTTAAAGGAAAATTGCAAAAAATCCGAAATAATTCGTGGTTTTCTATCATTTTTGCTAATTTCCTGATTACGCAGCTAAGGCAAAATATGCCTAAAAAATCGAATTTCTAAAATAGGGCTTAACAGATCGGGTTTTTTGCGAATAATAAATTAGTTTTAATTACTTTAAAGGAAAATTGCAAAAAATCCGAAATAATTCGTGGTTTTCTATCATTTTTGCTAATTTTCTGATTACGCAGCTAAGGCAAAATATGCCTAAAAAATCGAATTTCTAAAATAGGGCTTAACAGGTCGGGTTTTTTGCGAATAATAAATTAGTTTTAATTACTTTAAAGGAAAATTGCAAAAAATCCGAAATAATTCGTGGTTTTCTATCATTTTTGCTAATTTTCTGATTACGCAGCTAAGGCAAAATATGCCTAAAAAATCGAATTTCTAAAATAGGGCTTAACAGGTCGGGTTTTTTGCGAATAATAAATTAGTTTTAATTACTTTAAAGGAAAATTGCAAAAAATCCGAAATAATTCGTGGTTTTCTATCATTTTTGCTAATTTCCTGATTACGCAGCTAAGGCAAAATATGCCTAAAAAATCGAATTTCTAAAATAGGGCTTAACAGATCGGGTTTTTTGCGAATAATAAATTAGTTTTAATTACTTTAAAGGAAAATTGCAAAAAATCCGAAATAATTCGTGGTTTTCTATCATTTTTGCTAATTTCCTGATTACGCAGCTAAGGCAAAATATGCCTAAAAAATCGAATTTCTAAAATAGGGCTTAACAGGTCGGGTTTTTTGCGAATAATAAATTAGTTTTAATTACTTTAAAGGAAAATTGCAAAAAATCCGAAATAATTCGTGGTTTTCTATCATTTTTGCTAATTTTCTGATTACGCAGCTAAGGCAAAATATGCCTAAAAAATCGAATTTCTAAAATAGGGCTTAACAGATCGGGTTTTTTGCGAATAATAAATTAGTTTTAATTACTTTAAAGGAAAATTGCAAAAAATCCGAAATAATTCGTGGTTTTCTATCATTTTTGCTAATTTTCTGATTACGCAGCTAAGGCAAAATATGCCTAAAAAATTGAATTTCTAAAATAGGGCTTAACAGGTCGGGTTTTTTGCGAATAATAAATTAGTTTTAATTACTTTAAAGGAAAATTGCAAAAAATCCGAAATAATTCGTGGTTTTCTATCATTTTTGCTAATTTTCTGATTACGCAGCTAAGGCAAAATATGCCTAAAAAATCGAATTTCTAAAATAGGGCTTAACAGGTCGGGTTTTTTGCGAATAATAAATTAGTTTTAATTACTTTAAAGGAAAATTGCAAAAAATCCGAAATAATTCGTGGTTTTCTATCATTTTTGCTAATTTCCTGATTACGCAGCTAAGGCAAAATATGCCTAAAAAATCGAATTTCTAAAATAGGGCTTAACAGATCGGGTTTTTTGCGAATAATAAATTAGTTTTAATTACTTTAAAGGAAAATTGCAAAAAATCCGAAATAATTCGTGGTTTTCTATCATTTTTGCTAATTTCCTGATTACGCAGCTAAGGCAAAATATGCCTAAAAAATCGAATTTCTAAAATAGGGCTTAACAGGTCGGGTTTTTTGCGAATAATAAATTAGTTTTAATTACTTTAAAGGAAAATTGCAAAAAATCCGAAATAATTCGTGGTTTTCTATCATTTTTGCTAATTTCCTGATTACGCAGCTAAGGCAAAATATGCCTAAAAAATTGAATTTCTAAAATAGGGCTTAACAGATCGGGTTTTTTGCGAATAATAAATTAGTTTTAATTACTTTAAAGGAAAATTGCAAAAAATCCGAAATAATTCGTGGTTTTCTATCATTTTTGCTAATTTTCTGATTACGCAGCTAAGGCAAAATATGCCTAAAAAATCGAATTTCTAAAATAGGGCTTAACAGGTCGGGTTTTTTGCGAATAATAAATTAGTTTTAATTACTTTAAAGGAAAATTGCAAAAAATCCGAAATAATTCGTGGTTTTCTATCATTTTTGCTAATTTCCTGATTACGCAGCTAAGGCAAAATATGCCTAAAAAATCGAATTTCTAAAATAGGGCTTAACAGATCGGGTTTTTTGCGAATAATAAATTAGTTTTAATTACTTTAAAGGAAAATTGCAAAAAATCCGAAATAATTCGTGGTTTTCTATCATTTTTGCTAATTTTCTGATTACGCAGCTAAGGCAAAATATGCCTAAAAAATCGAATTTCTAAAATAGGGCTTAACAGGTCGGGTTTTTTGCGAATAATAAATTAGTTTTAATTACTTTAAAGGAAAATTGCAAAAAATCCGAAATAATTCGTGGTTTTCTATCATTTTTGCTAATTTTCTGATTACGCAGCTAAGGCAAAATATGCCTAAAAAATCGAATTTCTAAAATAGGGCTTAACAGGTCGGGTTTTTTGCGAATAATAAATTAGTTTTAATTACTTTAAAGGAAAATTGCAAAAAATCCGAAATAATTCGTGGTTTTCTATCATTTTTGCTAATTTCCTGATTACGCAGCTAAGGCAAAATATGCCTAAAAAATCGAATTTCTAAAATAGGGCTTAACAGATCGGGTTTTTTGCGAATAATAAATTAGTTTTAATTACTTTAAAGGAAAATTGCAAAAAATCCGAAATAATTCGTGGTTTTCTATCATTTTTGCTAATTTCCTGATTACGCAGCTAAGGCAAAATATGCCTAAAAAATCGAATTTCTAAAATAGGGCTTAACAGGTCGGGTTTTTTGCGAATAATAAATTAGTTTTAATTACTTTAAAGGAAAATTGCAAAAAATCCGAAATAATTCGTGGTTTTCTATCATTTTTGCTAATTTTCTGATTACGCAGCTAAGGCAAAATATGCCTAAAAAATCGAATTTCTAAAATAGGGCTTAACAGATCGGGTTTTTTGCGAATAATAAATTAGTTTTAATTACTTTAAAGGAAAATTGCAAAAAATCCGAAATAATTCGTGGTTTTCTATCATTTTTGCTAATTTTCTGATTACGCAGCTAAGGCAAAATATGCCTAAAAAATTGAATTTCTAAAATAGGGCTTAACAGGTCGGGTTTTTTGCGAATAATAAATTAGTTTTAATTACTTTAAAGGAAAATTGCAAAAAATCCGAAATAATTCGTGGTTTTCTATCATTTTTGCTAATTTTCTGATTACGCAGCTAAGGCAAAATATGCCTAAAAAATCGAATTTCTAAAATAGGGCTTAACAGGTCGGGTTTTTTGCGAATAATAAATTAGTTTTAATTACTTTAAAGGAAAATTGCAAAAAATCCGAAATAATTCGTGGTTTTCTATCATTTTTGCTAATTTCCTGATTACGCAGCTAAGGCAAAATATGCCTAAAAAATCGAATTTCTAAAATAGGGCTTAACAGATCGGGTTTTTTGCGAATAATAAATTAGTTTTAATTACTTTAAAGGAAAATTGCAAAAAATCCGAAATAATTCGTGGTTTTCTATCATTTTTGCTAATTTTCTGATTACGCAGCTAAGGCAAAATATGCCTAAAAAATTGAATTTCTAAAATAGGGCTTAACAGGTCGGGTTTTTTGCGAATAATAAATTAGTTTTAATTACTTTAAAGGAAAATTGCAAAAAATCCGAAATAATTCGTGGTTTTCTATCATTTTTGCTAATTTTCTGATTACGCAGCTAAGGCAAAATATGCCTAAAAAATCGAATTTCTAAAATAGGGCTTAACAGGTCGGGTTTTTTGCGAATAATAAATTAGTTTTAATTACTTTAAAGGAAAATTGCAAAAAATCCGAAATAATTCGTGGTTTTCTATCATTTTTGCTAATTTTCTGATTACGCAGCTAAGGCAAAATATGCCTAACAAATCGAATTTCTAAAATAGGGCTTAACAGGTCGGGTTTTTTGCGAATCATAAATTAGTTTTAATTACTTTAAAGGAAAATTGCAAAAAATCAGAAATAATTTGTGGTTTTCTATCATTTCTGCTAATTTTCTGATTACGCAGCTAAGGCAAAATATGCCTAAAAAATCGAATTTCTAAAATAGGGCTTAACAGGTCGGGTTTTTGCGAATAATAAATTAGTTTTAATTACTTTAAAGGAAAATTGCAAAAAATCCGAAATAATTTGTGGTTTTCTATCATTTTTGCTAATTTTCTGATTACGCAGCTAAGGCAAAATATGCCTAAAAAATTGAATTTCTAAAATAGGGCTTAACAGGTCGGGTTTTTTGCGAATAATAAATTAGTTTTAATTACTTTAAAGGAAAATTGCAAAAAATCCGAAATAATTCGTGGTTTTCTATCATTTTTGCTAATTTTCTGATTACGCAGCTAAGGCAAAATATGCCTAAAAAATCGAATTTCTAAAATAGGGCTTAACAGGTCGGGTTTTTGCGAATAATAAATTAGTTTTAATTACTTTAAAGGAAAATTGCAAAAAATCCGAAATAATTTGTGGTTTTCTATCATTTTTGCTAATTTTCTGATTACGCAGCTAAGGCAAAATATGCCTAAAAAATTGAATTTCTAAAATAGGGCTTAACAGGTCGGGTTTTTTGCGAATAATAAATTAGTTTTAATTACTTTAAAGGAAAATTGCAAAAAATCCGAAATAATTCGTGGTTTTCTATCATTTTTGCTAATTTTCTGATTACGCAGCTAAGGCAAAATATGCCTAAAAAATCGAATTTCTAAAATAGGGCTTAACAGGTCGGGTTTTTGCGAATAATAAATTAGTTTTAATTACTTTAAAGGAAAATTGCAAAAAATCCGAAATAATTTGTGGTTTTCTATCATTTTTGCTAATTTTCTGATTACGCAGCTAAGGCAAAATATGCCTAAAAAATTGAATTTCTAAAATAGGGCTTAACAGGTCGGGTTTTTTGCGAATAATAAATTAGTTTTAATTACTTTAAAGGAAAATTGCAAAAAATCCGAAATAATTCGTGGTTTTCTATCATTTTTGCTAATTTTCTGATTACGCAGCTAAGGCAAAATATGCCTAAAAAATCGAATTTCTAAAATAGGGCTTAACAGATCGGGTTTTTTGCGAATAATAAATTAGTTTTAATTACTTTAAAGGAAAATTGCAAAAAATCCGAAATAATTCGTGGTTTTCTATCATTTTTGCTAATTTTCTGATTACGCAGCTAAGGCAAAATATGCCTAAAAAATCGAATTTCTAAAATAGGGCTTAACAGGTCGGGTTTTTTGCGAATAATAAATTAGTTTTAATTACTTTAAAGGAAAATTGCAAAAAATCCGAAATAATTCGTGGTTTTCTATCATTTTTGCTAATTTCCTGATTACGCAGCTAAGGCAAAATATGCCTAAAAAATCGAATTTCTAAAATAGGGCTTAACAGATCGGGTTTTTTGCGAATAATAAATTAGTTTTAATTACTTTAAAGGAAAATTGCAAAAAATCCGAAATAATTCGTGGTTTTCTATCATTTTTGCTAATTTTCTGATTACGCAGCTAAGGCAAAATATGCCTAACAAATCGAATTTCTAAAATAGGGCTTAACAGGTCGGGTTTTTTGCGAATAATAAATTAGTTTTAATTACTTTAAAGGAAAATTGCAAAAAATCCGAAATAATTCGTGGTTTTCTATCATTTCTGCTAATTTTCTGATTACGCAGCTAAGGCAAAATATGCCTAAAAAATCGAATTTCTAAAATAGGGCTTAACAGGTCGGGTTTTTTGCGAATAATAAATTAGTTTTAATTACTTTAAAGGAAAATTGCAAAAAATCCGAAATAATTTGTGGTTTTCTATCATTTTTGCTAATTTTCTGATTACGCAGCTAAGGCAAAATATGCCTAACAAATCGAATTTCTAAAATAGGGCTTAACAGGTCGGGTTTTTTGCGAATAATAAATTAGTTTTAATTACTTTAAAGGAAAATTGCAAAAAATCCGAAATAATTCGTGGTTTTCTATCATTTCTGCTAATTTTCTGATTACGCAGCTAAGGCAAAATATGCCTAAAAAATCGAATTTCTAAAATAGGGCTTAACAGGTCGGGTTTTTTGCGAATAATAAATTGGTTTTAATTACTTTAAAGGAAAATTGCAAAAACTCCGAAATAATTCGTGGTTTTCTATCATTTCTGCTAATTTTCTGATTACGCAGCTAAGGCAAAATATGCCTAAAAAATCGAATTTCTAAAATAGGGCTTAACAGGTCGGGTTTTTTGCGAATAATAAATTAGTTTTAATTACTTTAAAGGAAAATTGCAAAAAATCCGAAATAATTCGTGGTTTTCTATCATTTCTGCTAATTTTCTGATTACGCAGCTAAGGCAAAATATGCCTAAAAAATCGAATTTCTAAAATAGGGCTTAACAGGTCGGGTTTTTTGCGAATAATAAATTGGTTTTAATTACTTTAAAGGAAAATTGCAAAAACTCCGAAATAATTCGTGGTTTTCTATCATTTCTGCTAATTTTCTGATTACGCAGCTAAGGCAAAATATGCCTAAAAAATCGAATTTCTAAAATAGGGCTTAACAGGTCGGGTTTTTTGCGAATAATAAATTAGTTTTAATTACTTTAAAGGAAAATTGCAAAAAATCCGAAATAATTCGTGGTTTTCTATCATTTTTGCTAATTTTCTGATTACGCAGCTAAGGCAAAATATGCCTAAAAAATCGAATTTCTAAAATAGGGCTTAAGAGGTCGGGTTTTTTGCGAATAATAAATTAGTTTTAATTACTTTAAAGGAAAATTGCAAAAAATCCGAAATAATTCGTGGTTTTCTATCATTTTTGCTAATTTTCTGATTACGCAGCTAAGGCAAAATATGCCTAAAAAATCGAATTTCTAAAATAGGGCTTAACAGATCGGGTTTTTTGCGAATAATAAATTAGTTTTAATTACTTTAAAGGAAAATTGCAAAAAATCCGAAATAATTCGTGGTTTTCTATCATTTTTGCTAATTTTCTGATTACGCAGCTAAGGCAAAATATGCCTAAAAAATCGAATTTCTAAAATAGGGCTTAACAGGTCGGGTTTTTTGCGAATAATAAATTAGTTTTAATTACTTTAAAGGAAAATTGCAAAAAATACGAAATAATTCGTGGTTTTCTATCATTTTTGCTAATTTCCTGATTACGCAGCTAAGGCAAAATATGCCTAAAAAATCGAATTTCTAAAATAGGGCTTAACAGATCGGGTTTTTTGCGAATAATAAATTAGTTTTAATTACTTTAAAGGAAAATTGCAAAAAATCCGAAATAATTCGTGGTTTTCTATCATTTTTGCTAATTTTCTGATTACGCAGCTAAGGCAAAATATGCCTAACAAATCGAATTTCTAAAATAGGGCTTAACAGGTCGGGTTTTTTGCGAATAATAAATTAGTTTTAATTACTTTAAAGGAAAATTGCAAAAAATCCGAAATAATTTGTGGTTTTCTATCATTTTTGCTAATTTTCTGATTACGCAGCTAAGGCAAAATATGCCTAACAAATCGAATTTCTAAAATAGGGCTTAACAGGTCGGGTTTTTTGCGAATAATAAATTAGTTTTAATTACTTTAAAGGAAAATTGCAAAAAATCCGAAATAATTCGTGGTTTTCTATCATTTCTGCTAATTTTCTGATTACGCAGCTAAGGCAAAATATGCCTAAAAAATCGAATTTCTAAAATAGGGCTTAACAGGTCGGGTTTTTTGCGAATAATAAATTAGTTTTAATTACTTTAAAGGAAAATTGCAAAAAATCCGAAATAATTTGTGGTTTTCTATCATTTTTGCTAATTTTCTGATTACGCAGCTAAGGCAAAATATGCCTAACAAATCGAATTTCTAAAATAGGGCTTAACA
This sequence comes from Tolmerus cingulatus, assembly GCA_959613345.1. Lineage (NCBI taxonomy): Eukaryota > Metazoa > Arthropoda > Insecta > Diptera > Asilidae > Tolmerus > Tolmerus cingulatus. The sequence continues at coordinate 23,481,701 of OY390711.1, forward strand.
GGTCGGGTTTTTTGCGAATAATAAATTAGTTTTAATTACTTTAAAGGAAAATTGCAAAAAATCCGAAATAATTCGTGGTTTTCTATCATTTCTGCTAATTTTCTGATTACGCAGCTAAGGCAAAATATGCCTAAAAAATCGAATTTCTAAAATAGGGCTTAACAGGTCGGGTTTTTTGCGAATAATAAATTGGTTTTAATTACTTTAAAGGAAAATTGCAAAAACTCCGAAATAATTCGTGGTTTTCTATCATTTCTGCTAATTTTCTGATTACGCAGCTAAGGCAAAATATGCCTAAAAAATCGAATTTCTAAAATAGGGCTTAACAGGTCGGGTTTTTTGCGAATAATAAATTAGTTTTAATTACTTTAAAGGAAAATTGCAAAAAATCCGAAATAATTCGTGGTTTTCTATCATTTCTGCTAATTTTCTGATTACGCAGCTAAGGCAAAATATGCCTAAAAAATCGAATTTCTAAAATAGGGCTTAACAGGTCGGGTTTTTTGCGAATAATAAATTGGTTTTAATTACTTTAAAGGAAAATTGCAAAAACTCCGAAATAATTCGTGGTTTTCTATCATTTCTGCTAATTTTCTGATTACGCAGCTAAGGCAAAATATGCCTAAAAAATCGAATTTCTAAAATAGGGCTTAACAGGTCGGGTTTTTTGCGAATAATAAATTAGTTTTAATTACTTTAAAGGAAAATTGCAAAAAATCCGAAATAATTCGTGGTTTTCTATCATTTTTGCTAATTTTCTGATTACGCAGCTAAGGCAAAATATGCCTAAAAAATCGAATTTCTAAAATAGGGCTTAACAGGTCGGGTTTTTTGCGAATAATAAATTAGTTTTAATTACTTTAAAGGAAAATTGCAAAAAATCCGAAATAATTCGTGGTTTTCTATCATTTTTGCTAATTTTCTGATTACGCAGCTAAGGCAAAATATGCCTAAAAAATCGAATTTCTAAAATAGGGCTTAACAGGTCGGGTTTTTTGCGAATAATAAATTAGTTTTAATTACTTTAAAGGAAAATTGCAAAAAATCCGAAATAATTCGTGGTTTTCTATCATTTTTGCTAATTTTCTGATTACGCAGCTAAGGCAAAATATGCCTAAAAAATCGAATTTCTAAAATAGGGCTTAACTGGTCGGGTTTTTTGCGAATAATAAATTAGTTTTAATTACTTTAAAGGAAAATTGCAAAAAATCCGAAATAATTCGTGGTTTTCTATCATTTTTGCTAATTTTCTGATTACGCAGCTAAGGCAAAATATGCCTAAAAAATCGAATTTCTAAAATAGGGCTTAACAGATCGGGTTTTTTGCGAATAATAAATTAGTTTTAATTACTTTAAAGGAAAATTGCAAAAAATCCGAAATAATTCGTGGTTTTCTATCATTTTTGCTAATTTTCTGATTACGCAGCTAAGGCAAAATATGCCTAAAAAATCGAATTTCTAAAATAGGGCTTAACAGGTCGGGTTTTTTGCGAATAATAAATTAGTTTTAATTACTTTAAAGGAAAATTGCAAAAAATCCGAAATAATTCGTGGTTTTCTATCATTTTTGCTAATTTTCTGATTACGCAGCTAAGGCAAAATATGCCTAAAAAATCGAATTTCTAAAATAGGGCTTAACTGGTCGGGTTTTTTGCGAATAATAAATTAGTTTTAATTACTTTAAAGGAAAATTGCAAAAAATCCGAAATAATTCGTGGTTTTCTATCATTTTTGCTAATTTTCTGATTACGCAGCTAAGGCAAAATATGCCTAAAAAATCGAATTTCTAAAATAGGGCTTAACAGGTCGGGTTTTTTACGAATAATAAATTAGTTTTAATTACTTTAAAGGAAAATTGCAAAAAATCCGAAATAATTCGTGGTTTTCTATCATTTTTGCTAATTTTCTGATTACGCAGCTAAGGCAAAATATGCCTAAAAAATCGAATTTCTAAAATAGGGCTTAACAGGTCGGGTTTTTTGCGAATAATAAATTAGTTTTAATTACTTTAAAGGAAAATTGCAAAAAATCCGAAATAATTCGTGGTTTTCTGTCATTTTTGCTAATTTTCTGATTACGCAGCCAAGGCAAAATATGCCTAAAAAATCGAATTTCTAAAATAGGGCTTAACTGGTCGGGTTTTTTGCGAATAATAAATTAGTTTTAATTACTTTAAAGGAAAATTGCAAAAAATCCGAAATAATTCGTGGTTTTCTATCATTTTTGCTAATTTTCTGATTACGCAGCTAAGGCAAAATATGCCTAACAAATCGAATTTCTAAAATAGGGCTTAACAGGTCGGGTTTTTTGCGAATAATAAATTAGTTTTAATTACTTTAAAGGAAAATTGCAAAAAATCCGAAATAATTCGTGGTTTTCTATCATTTCTGCTAATTTTCTGATTACGCAGCTAAGGCAAAATATGCCTAAAAAATCGAATTTCTAAAATAGGGCTTAACAGGTCGGGTTTTTTGCGAATAATAAATTAGTTTTAATTACTTTAAAGGAAAATTGCAAAAAATCCGAAATAATTTGTGGTTTTCTATCATTTTTGCTAATTTTCTGATTACGCAGCTAAGGCAAAATATGCCTAACAAATCGAATTTCTAAAATAGGGCTTAACAGGTCGGGTTTTTTGCGAATAATAAATTAGTTTTAATTACTTTAAAGGAAAATTGCAAAAAATCCGAAATAATTCGTGGTTTTCTATCATTTCTGCTAATTTTCTGATTACGCAGCTAAGGCAAAATATGCCTAAAAAATCGAATTTCTAAAATAGGGCTTAACAGGTCGGGTTTTTTGCGAATAATAAATTAGTTTTAATTACTTTAAAGGAAAATTGCAAAAAATCCGAAATAATTCGTGGTTTTCTATCATTTTTGCTAATTTCCTGATTACGCAGCTAAGGCAAAATATGCCTAAAAAATCGAATTTCTAAAATAGGGCTTAACAGGTCGGGTTTTTTGCGAATAATAAATTAGTTTTAATTACTTTAAAGGAAAATTGCAAAAAATCCGAAATAATTCGTGGTTTTCTATCATTTTTGCTAATTTTCTGATTACGCAGCTAAGGCAAAATATGCCTAAAAAATCGAATTTCTAAAATAGGGCTTAACTGGTCGGGTTTTTTGCGAATAATAAATTAGTTTTAATTACTTTAAAGGAAAATTGCAAAAAATCCGAAATAATTCGTGGTTTTCTATCATTTTTGCTAATTTTCTGATTACGCAGCTAAGGCAAAATATGCCTAAAAAATCGAATTTCTAAAATAGGGCTTAACAGGTCGGGTTTTTTGCGAATAATAAATTAGTTTTAATTACTTTAAAGGAAAATTGCAAAAAATCCGAAATAATTCGTGGTTTTCTATCATTTTTGCTAATTTTCTGATTACGCAGCTAAGGCAAAATATGCCTAAAAAATCGAATTTCTAAAATAGGGCTTAACAGGTCGGGTTTTTTGCGAATAATAAATTAGTTTTAATTACTTTAAAGGAAAATTGCAAAAAATCCGAAATAATTCGTGGTTTTCTATCATTTTTGCTAATTTTCTGATTACGCAGCTAAGGCAAAATATGCCTAAAAAATCGAATTTCTAAAATAGGGCTTAACTGGTCGGGTTTTTTGCGAATAATAAATTAGTTTTAATTACTTTAAAGGAAAATTGCAAAAAATCCGAAATAATTCGTGGTTTTCTATCATTTTTGCTATTTTTCTGATTACGCAGCTAAGGCAAAATATGCCTAAAAAATCGAATTTCTAAAATAGGGCTTAACTGGTCGGGTTTTTTGCGAATAATAAATTAGTTTTAATTACTTTAAAGGAAAATTGCAAAAAATCCGAAATAATTCGTGGTTTTCTATCATTTTTGCTAATTTTCTGATTACGCAGCTAAGGCAAAATATGCCTAAAAAATCGAATTTCTAAAATAGGGCTTAACAGGTCGGGTTTTTTGCGAATAATAAATTAGTTTTAATTACTTTAAAGGAAAATTGCAAAAAATCCGAAATAATTCGTGGTTTTCTATCATTTTTGCTAATTTTCTGATTACGCAGCTAAGGCAAAATATGCCTAAAAAATCGAATTTCTAAAATAGGGCTTAACTGGTCGGGTTTTTTGCGAATAATAAATTAGTTTTAATTACTTTAAAGGAAAATTGCAAAAAATCCGAAATAATTCGTGGTTTTCTATCATTTTTGCTAATTTTCTGATTACGCAGCTAAGGCAAAATATGCCTAAAAAATCGAATTTCTAAAATAGGGCTTAACAGATCGGGTTTTTTGCGAATAATAAATTAGTTTTAATTACTTTAAAGGAAAATTGCAAAAAATCCGAAATAATTCGTGGTTTTCTATCATTTTTGCTAATTTTCTGATTACGCAGCTAAGGCAAAATATGCCTAAAAAATCGAATTTCTAAAATAGGGCTTAACAGGTCGGGTTTTTTGCGAATAATAAATTAGTTTTAATTACTTTAAAGGAAAATTGCAAAAAATCCGAAATAATTCGTGGTTTTCTATCATTTTTGCTAATTTTCTGATTACGCAGCTAAGGCAAAATATGCCTAAAAAATCGAATTTCTAAAATAGGGCTTAACTGGTCGGGTTTTTTGCGAATAATAAATTAGTTTTAATTACTTTAAAGGAAAATTGCAAAAAATCCGAAATAATTCGTGGTTTTCTATCATTTTTGCTAATTTTCTGATTACGCAGCTAAGGCAAAATATGCCTAAAAAATCGAATTTCTAAAATAGGGCTTAACAGGTCGGGTTTTTTACGAATAATAAATTAGTTTTAATTACTTTAAAGGAAAATTGCAAAAAATCCGAAATAATTCGTGGTTTTCTATCATTTTTGCTAATTTTCTGATTACGCAGCTAAGGCAAAATATGCCTAAAAAATCGAATTTCTAAAATAGGGCTTAACAGGTCGGGTTTTTTGCGAATAATAAATTAGTTTTAATTACTTTAAAGGAAAATTGCAAAAAATCCGAAATAATTCGTGGTTTTCTGTCATTTTTGCTAATTTTCTGATTACGCAGCCAAGGCAAAATATGCCTAAAAAATCGAATTTCTAAAATAGGGCTTAACTGGTCGGGTTTTTTGCGAATAATAAATTAGTTTTAATTACTTTAAAGGAAAATTGCAAAAAATCCGAAATAATTCGTGGTTTTCTATCATTTTTGCTAATTTTCTGATTACGCAGCTAAGGCAAAATATGCCTAACAAATCGAATTTCTAAAATAGGGCTTAACAGGTCGGGTTTTTTGCGAATAATAAATTAGTTTTAATTACTTTAAAGGAAAATTGCAAAAAATCCGAAATAATTCGTGGTTTTCTATCATTTCTGCTAATTTTCTGATTACGCAGCTAAGGCAAAATATGCCTAAAAAATCGAATTTCTAAAATAGGGCTTAACAGGTCGGGTTTTTTGCGAATAATAAATTAGTTTTAATTACTTTAAAGGAAAATTGCAAAAAATCCGAAATAATTTGTGGTTTTCTATCATTTTTGCTAATTTTCTGATTACGCAGCTAAGGCAAAATATGCCTAACAAATCGAATTTCTAAAATAGGGCTTAACAGGTCGGGTTTTTTGCGAATAATAAATTAGTTTTAATTACTTTAAAGGAAAATTGCAAAAAATCCGAAATAATTCGTGGTTTTCTATCATTTCTGCTAATTTTCTGATTACGCAGCTAAGGCAAAATATGCCTAAAAAATCGAATTTCTAAAATAGGGCTTAACAGGTCGGGTTTTTTGCGAATAATAAATTAGTTTTAATTACTTTAAAGGAAAATTGCAAAAAATCCGAAATAATTCGTGGTTTTCTATCATTTCTGCTAATTTTCTGATTACGCAGCTAAGGCAAAATATGCCTAAAAAATCGAATTTCTAAAATAGGGCTTAACAGGTCGGGTTTTTTGCGAATAATAAATTAGTTTTAATTACTTTAAAGGAAAATTGCAAAAAATCCGAAATAATTCGTGGTTTTCTATCATTTTTGCTAATTTTCTGATTACGCAGCTAAGGCAAAATATGCCTAAAAAATCGAATTTCTAAAATAGGGCTTAACAGGTCGGGTTTTTTGCGAATAATAAATTAGTTTTAATTACTTTAAAGGAAAATTGCAAAAAATCCGAAATAATTCGTGGTTTTCTATCATTTTTGCTAATTTTCTGATTACGCAGCTAAGGCAAAATATGCCTAAAAAATCGAATTTCTAAAATAGGGCTTAACAGGTCGGGTTTTTTGCGAATAATAAATTAGTTTTAATTACTTTAAAGGAAAATTGCAAAAAATCCGAAATAATTCGTGGTTTTCTATCATTTTTGCTAATTTTCTGATTACGCAGCTAAGGCAAAATATGCCTAAAAAATCGAATTTCTAAAATAGGGCTTAACTGGTCGGGTTTTTTGCGAATAATAAATTAGTTTTAATTACTTTAAAGGAAAATTGCAAAAAATCCGAAATAATTCGTGGTTTTCTGTCATTTTTGCTAATTTTCTGATTACGCAGCCAAGGCAAAATATGCCTAAAAAATCGAATTTCTAAAATAGGGCTTAACAGGTCGGGTTTTTTGCGAATAATAAATTAGTTTTAATTACTTTAAAGGAAAATTGCAAAAAATCCGAAATAATTCGTGGTTTTCTATCATTTTTGCTAATTTTCTGATTACGCAGCTAAGGCAAAATATGCCTAAAAAATCGAATTTCTAAAATAGGGCTTAACTGGTCGGGTTTTTTGCGAATAATAAATTAGTTTTAATTACTTTAAAGGAAAATTGCAAAAAATCCGAAATAATTCGTGGTTTTCTATCATTTTTGCTAATTTTCTGATTACGCAGCTAAGGCAAAATATGCCTAAAAAATCGAATTTCTAAAATAGGGCTTAACAGGTCGGGTTTTTTGCGAATAATAAATTAGTTTTAATTACTTTAAAGGAAAATTGCAAAAAATCCGAAATAATTCGTGGTTTTCTGTCATTTTTGCTAATTTTCTGATTACGCAGCCAAGGCAAAATATGCCTAAAAAATCGAATTTCTAAAATAGGGCTTAACAGGTCGGGTTTTTTGCGAATAATAAATTAGTTTTAATTACTTTAAAGGAAAATTGCAAAAAATCCGAAATAATTCGTGGTTTTCTATCATTTTTGCTAATTTTCTGATTACGCAGCTAAGGCAAAATATGCCTAAAAAATCGAATTTCTAAAATAGGGCTTAACTGGTCGGGTTTTTTGCGAATAATAAATTAGTTTTAATTACTTTAAAGGAAAATTGCAAAAAATCCGAAATAATTCGTGGTTTTCTGTCATTTTTGCTAATTTTCTGATTACGCAGCCAAGGCAAAATATGCCTAAAAAATCGAATTTCTAAAATAGGGCTTAACTGGTCGGGTTTTTTGCGAATAATAAATTAGTTTTAATTACTTTAAAGGAAAATTGCAAAAAATCCGAAATAATTCGTGGTTTTCTATCATTTTTGCTAATTTTCTGATTACGCAGCTAAGGCAAAATATGCCTAACAAATCGAATTTCTAAAATAGGGCTTAACAGGTCGGGTTTTTTGCGAATAATAAATTAGTTTTAATTACTTTAAAGGAAAATTGCAAAAAATCCGAAATAATTCGTGGTTTTCTATCATTTTTGCTAATTTTCTGATTACGCAGCTAAGGCAAAATATGCCTAAAAAATCGAATTTCTAAAATAGGGCTTAACTGGTCGGGTTTTTTGCGAATAATAAATTAGTTTTAATTACTTTAAAGGAAAATTGCAAAAAATCCGAAATAATTCGTGGTTTTCTGTCATTTTTGCTAATTTTCTGATTACGCAGCCAAGGCAAAATATGCCTAACAAATCGAATTTCTAAAATAGGGCTTAACAGGTCGGGTTTTTTGCGAATAATAAATTAGTTTTAATTACTTTAAAGGAAAATTGCAAAAAATCCGAAATAATTCGTGGTTTTCTATCATTTCTGCTAATTTTCTGATTACGCAGCTAAGGCAAAATATGCCTAAAAAATCGAATTTCTAAAATAGGGCTTAACAGGTCGGGTTTTTTGCGAATAATAAATTAGTTTTAATTACTTTAAAGGAAAATTGCAAAAAATCCGAAATAATTTGTGGTTTTCTATCATTTTTGCTAATTTTCTGATTACGCAGCTAAGGCAAAATATGCCTAACAAATCGAATTTCTAAAATAGGGCTTAACAGGTCGGGTTTTTTGCGAATAATAAATTAGTTTTAATTACTTTAAAGGAAAATTGCAAAAAATCCGAAATAATTCGTGGTTTTCTATCATTTCTGCTAATTTTCTGATTACGCAGCTAAGGCAAAATATGCCTAAAAAATCGAATTTCTAAAATAGGGCTTAACAGGTCGGGTTTTTTGCGAATAATAAATTAGTTTTAATTACTTTAAAGGAAAATTGCAAAAAATCCGAAATAATTCGTGGTTTTCTATCATTTCTGCTAATTTTCTGATTACGCAGCTAAGGCAAAATATGCCTAAAAAATCGAATTTCTAAAATAGGGCTTAACAGGTCGGGTTTTTTGCGAATAATAAATTGGTTTTAATTACTTTAAAGGAAAATTGCAAAAACTCCGAAATAATTCGTGGTTTTCTATCATTTCTGCTAATTTTCTGATTACGCAGCTAAGGCAAAATATGCCTAAAAAATCGAATTTCTAAAATAGGGCTTAACAGGTCGGGTTTTTTGCGAATAATAAATTAGTTTTAATTACTTTAAAGGAAAATTGCAAAAAATCCGAAATAATTCGTGGTTTTCTATCATTTCTGCTAATTTTCTGATTACGCAGCTAAGGCAAAATATGCCTAAAAAATCGAATTTCTAAAATAGGGCTTAACAGGTCGAGTTTTTTGCGAATAATAAATTAGTTTTAATTACTTTAAAGGAAAATTGCAAAAACTCCGAAATAATTCGTGGTTTTCTATCATTTTTGCTAATTTTCTGATTACGCAGCTAAGGCAAAATATGCCTAAAAAATCGAATTTCTAAAATAGGGCTTAACTGGTCGGGTTTTTTGCGAATAATAAATTAGTTTTAATTACTTTAAAGGAAAATTGCAAAAAATCCGAAATAATTCGTGGTTTTCTATCATTTTTGCTAATTTTCTGATTACGCAGCTAAGGCAAAATATGCCTAAAAAATTGAATTTCTAAAATAGGGCTTAACAGGTCGGGTTTTTTGCGAATAATAAATTAGTTTTAATTACTTTAAAGGAAAATTGCAAAAAATCCGAAATAATTCGTGGTTTTCTATCATTTTTGCTAATTTTCTGATTACGCAGCTAAGGCAAAATATGCCTAAAAAATCGAATTTCTAAAATAGGGCTTAACAGGTCGGGTTTTTTGCGAATAATAAATTAGTTTTAATTACTTTAAAGGAAAATTGCAAAAAATCCGAAATAATTCGTGGTTTTCTATCATTTTTGCTAATTTTCTGATTACGCAGCTAAGGCAAAATATGCCTAAAAAATCGAATTTCTAAAATAGGGCTTAACTGGTCGGGTTTTTTGCGAATAATAAATTAGTTTTAATTACTTTAAAGGAAAATTGCAAAAAATCCGAAATAATTCGTGGTTTTCTATCATTTTTGCTAATTTTCTGATTACGCAGCTAAGGCAAAATATGCCTAAAAAATCGAATTTCTAAAATAGGGCTTAACTGGTCGGGTTTTTTGCGAATAATAAATTAGTTTTAATTACTTTAAAGGAAAATTGCAAAAAATCCGAAATAATTCGTGGTTTTCTATCATTTTTGCTAATTTTCTGATTACGCAGCTAAGGCAAAATATGCCTAAAAAATCGAATTTCTAAAATAGGGCTTAACAGGTCGGGTTTTTTGCGAATAATAAATTAGTTTTAATTACTTTAAAGGAAAATTGCAAAAAATCCGAAATAATTCGTGGTTTTCTATCATTTTTGCTAATTTTCTGATTACGCAGCTAAGGCAAAATATGCCTAAAAAATCGAATTTCTAAAATAGGGCTTAACTGGTCGGGTTTTTTGCGAATAATAAATTAGTTTTAATTACTTTAAAGGAAAATTGCAAAAAATCCGAAATAATTCGTGGTTTTCTATCATTTTTGCTAATTTTCTGATTACGCAGCTAAGGCAAAATATGCCTAAAAAATCGAATTTCTAAAATAGGGCTTAACAGGTCGGGTTTTTTACGAATAATAAATTAGTTTTAATTACTTTAAAGGAAAATTGCAAAAAATCCGAAATAATTCGTGGTTTTCTATCATTTTTGCTAATTTTCTGATTACGCAGCTAAGGCAAAATATGCCTAAAAAATCGAATTTCTAAAATAGGGCTTAACAGGTCGGGTTTTTTGCGAATAATAAATTAGTTTTAATTACTTTAAAGGAAAATTGCAAAAAATCCGAAATAATTCGTGGTTTTCTGTCATTTTTGCTAATTTTCTGATTACGCAGCCAAGGCAAAATATGCCTAAAAAATCGAATTTCTAAAATAGGGCTTAACTGGTCGGGTTTTTTGCGAATAATAAATTAGTTTTAATTACTTTAAAGGAAAATTGCAAAAAATCCGAAATAATTCGTGGTTTTCTATCATTTTTGCTAATTTTCTGATTACGCAGCTAAGGCAAAATATGCCTAAAAAATCGAATTTCTAAAATAGGACTTAACAGGTCGGGTTTTTTGCGAATAATAAATTAGTTTTAATTACTTTAAAGGAAAATTGCAAAAAATCCGAAATAATTCGTGGTTTTCTATCATTTTTGCTAATTTTGTGATTACGCAGCTAAGGCAAAATATGCCTAAAAAATCGAATTTCTAAAATAGGGCTTAACTGGTCGGGTTTTTTGCGAATAATAAATTAGTTTTAATTACTTTAAAGGAAAATTGCAAAAAATCCGAAATAATTCGTGGTTTTCTATCATTTTTGCTAATTTTCTGATTACGCAGCTAAGGCAAAATATGCCTAAAAAATCGAATTTCTAAAATAGGGCTTAACAGGTCGGGTTTTTTGCGAATAATAAATTAGTTTTAATTACTTTAAAGGAAAATTGCAAAAAATCCTAAATAATTCGTGGTTTTCTATCATTTTTGCTAATTTTCTAATTACGCAGCTAAGGCAAAATATGCCTAAAAAATCGAATTTCTAAAATAGGGCTTAACAGGTCGGGTTTTTTGCGAATAATAAATTAGTTTTAATTACTTTAAAGGAAAATTGCAAAAAATCCGAAATAATTCGTGGTTTTCTATCATTTTTGCTAATTTTCTAATTACGCAGCTAAGGCAAAATATGCCTAAAAAATCGAATTTCTAAAATAGGGCTTAACAGGTCGGGTTTTTTGCGAATAATAAATTAGTTTTAATTACTTTAAAGGAAAATTGCAAAAAATCCGAAATAATTCGTGGTTTTCTGTCATTTTTGCTAATTTTCTGATTACGCAGCCAAGGCAAAATATGCCTAAAAAATCGAATTTCTAAAATAGGGCTTAACTGGTCGGGTTTTTTGCGAATAATAAATTAGTTTTAATTACTTTAAAGGAAAATTGCAAAAAATCCGAAATAATTCGTGGTTTTCTATCATTTTTGCTAATTTTCTGATTACGCAGCTAAGGCAAAATATGCCTAAAAAATCGAATTTCTAAAATAGGACTTAACAGGTCGGGTTTTTTGCGAATAATAAATTAGTTTTAATTACTTTAAAGGAAAATTGCAAAAAATCCGAAATAATTCGTGGTTTTCTATCATTTTTGCTAATTTTGTGATTACGCAGCTAAGGCAAAATATGCCTAAAAAATCGAATTTCTAAAATAGGGCTTAACAGGTCGGGTTTTTTGCGAATAATAAATTAGTTTTAATTACTTTAAAGGAAAATTGCAAAAAATCCGAAATAATTCGTGGTTTTCTATCATTTTTGCTAATTTTCTGATTACGCAGCTAAGGCAAAATATGCCTAAAAAATCGAATTTCTAAAATAGGGCTTAACAGGTCGGGTTTTTTGCGAATAATAAATTAGTTTTAATTACTTTAAAGGAAAATTGCAAAAAATCCTAAATAATTCGTGGTTTTCTATCATTTTTGCTAATTTTCTAATTACGCAGCTAAGGCAAAATATGCCTAAAAAATCGAATTTCTAAAATAGGGCTTAACAGGTCGGGTTTTTTGCGAATAATAAATTAGTTTTAATTACTTTAAAGGAAAATTGCAAAAAATCCGAAATAATTCGTGGTTTTCTATCATTTTTGCTAATTTTCTGATTACGCAGCCAAGGCAAAATATGCCTAAAAAATCGAATTTCTAAAATAGGGCTTAACAGGTCGGGTTTTTTGCGAATAATAAATTAGTTTTAATTACTTTAAAGGAAAATTGCAAAAAATCCTAAATAATTCGTGGTTTTCTATCATTTTTGCTAATTTTCTAATTACGCAGCTAAGGCAAAATATGCCTAAAAAATCGAATTTCTAAAATAGGGCTTAACAGGTCGGGTTTTTTGCGAATAATAAATTAGTTTTAATTACTTTAAAGGAAAATTGCAAAAAATCCGAAATAATTCGTGGTTTTCTATCATTTTTGCTAATTTTCTAATTACGCAGCTAAGGCAAAATATGCCTAAAAAATCGAATTTCTAAAATAGGGCTTAACAGGTCGGGTTTTTTGCGAATAATAAATTAGTTTTAATTACTTTAAAGGAAAATTGCAAAAAATCCGAAATAATTCGTGGTTTTCTATCATTTTTGCTAATTTTGTGATTACGCAGCTAAGGCAAAATATGCCTAAAAAATCGAATTTCTAAAATAGGGCTTAACAGGTCGGGTTTTTTGCGAATAATAAATTAGTTTTAATTACTTTAAAGGAAAATTGCAAAAAATCCGAAATAATTCGTGGTTTTCTATCATTTTTGCTAATTTTCTGATTACGCAGCCAAGGCAAAATATGCCTAAAAAATCGAATTTCTAAAATAGGGCTTAACAGGTCGGGTTTTTTGCGAATAATAAATTAGTTTTAATTACTTTAAAGGAAAATTGCAAAAAATCCGAAATAATTCGTGGTTTTCTGTCATTTTTGCTAATTTTCTGATTACGCAGCCAAGGCAAAATATGCCTAAAAAATCGAATTTCTAAAATAGGGCTTAACAGGTCGGGTTTTTTGCGAATAATAAATTAGTTTTAATTACTTTAAAGGAAAATTGCAAAAAATCCGAAATAATTCGTGGTTTTCTATCATTTTTGCTAATTTTGTGATTACGCAGCTAAGGCAAAATATGCCTAAAAAATCGAATTTCTAAAATAGGGCTTAACAGGTCGGGTTTTTTGCGAATAATAAATTAGTTTTAATTACTTTAAAGGAAAATTGCAAAAAATCCGAAATAATTCGTGGTTTTCTATCATTTTTGCTAATTTTCTGATTACGCAGCTAAGGCAAAATATGCCTAAAAAATCGAATTTCTAAAATAGGGCTTAACAGGTCGGGTTTTTTGCGAATAATAAATTAGTTTTAATTACTTTAAAGGAAAATTGCAAAAAATCCGAAATAATTCGTGGTTTTCTGTCATTTTTGCTAATTTTCTGATTACGCAGCCAAGGCAAAATATGCCTAAAAAATCGAATTTCTAAAATAGGGCTTAACAGGTCGGGTTTTTTGCGAATAATAAATTAGTTTTAATTACTTTAAAGGAAAATTGCAAAAAATCCGAAATAATTCGTGGTTTTCTATCATTTTTGCTAATTTTGTGATTACGCAGCTAAGGCAAAATATGCCTAAAAAATCGAATTTCTAAAATAGGGCTTAACAGGTCGGGTTTTTTGCGAATAATAAATTAGTTTTAATTACTTTAAAGGAAAATTGCAAAAAATCCGAAATAATTCGTGGTTTTCTATCATTTTTGCTAATTTTCTGATTACGCAGCTAAGGCAAAAAATGCCTAAAAAATCGAATTTCTAAAATAGGGCTTAACAGGTCGGGTTTTTTGCGAATAATAAATTAGTTTTAATTACTTTAAAGGAAAATTGCAAAAAATCCGAAATAATTCGTGGTTTTCTGTCATTTTTGCTAATTTTCTGATTACGCAGCCAAGGCAAAATATGCCTAAAAAATCGAATTTCTAAAATAGGGCTTAACTGGTCGGGTTTTTTGCGAATAATAAATTAGTTTTAATTACTTTAAAGGAAAATTGCAAAAAATCCGAAATAATTCGTGGTTTTCTATCATTTTTGCTAATTTTCTGATTACGCAGCTAAGGCAAAATATGCCTAAAAAATCGAATTTCTAAAATAGGACTTAACAGGTCGGGTTTTTTGCGAATAATAAATTAGTTTTAATTACTTTAAAGGAAAATTGCAAAAAATCCGAAATAATTCGTGGTTTTCTATCATTTTTGCTAATTTTGTGATTACGCAGCTAAGGCAAAATATGCCTAAAAAATCGAATTTCTAAAATAGGGCTTAACAGGTCGGGTTTTTTGCGAATAATAAATTAGTTTTAATTACTTTAAAGGAAAATTGCAAAAAATCCGAAATAATTCGTGGTTTTCTATCATTTTTGCTAATTTTCTGATTACGCAGCTAAGGCAAAATATGCCTAAAAAATCGAATTTCTAAAATAGGGCTTAACAGGTCGGGTTTTTTGCGAATAATAAATTAGTTTTAATTACTTTAAAGGAAAATTGCAAAAAATCCTAAATAATTCGTGGTTTTCTATCATTTTTGCTAATTTTCTAATTACGCAGCTAAGGCAAAATATGCCTAAAAAATCGAATTTCTAAAATAGGGCTTAACAGGTCGGGTTTTTTGCGAATAATAAATTAGTTTTAATTACTTTAAAGGAAAATTGCAAAAAATCCGAAATAATTCGTGGTTTTCTATCATTTTTGCTAATTTTGTGATTACGCAGCTAAGGCAAAATATGCCTAAAAAATCGAATTTCTAAAATAGGGCTTAACAGGTCGGGTTTTTTGCGAATAATAAATTAGTTTTAATTACTTTAAAGGAAAATTGCAAAAAATCCGAAATAATTCGTGGTTTTCTATCATTTTTGCTAATTTTCTGATTACGCAGCTAAGGCAAAATATGCGTAAAAAATCGAATTTCTAAAATAGGGCTTAACAGGTCGGGTTTTTTGCGAATAATAAATTAGTTTTAATTACTTTAAAGGAAAATTGCAAAAAATCCGAAATAATTCGTGGTTTTCTATCATTTTTGCTAATTTTCTGATTACGCAGCTAAGGCAAAATATGCCTAAAAAATCGAATTTCTAAAATAGGTCGTAACAGGTCGGGTTTTTTGCGTATATTAAGTTAGTTTTAATTACTTTAAAGGAAAATTGCAAAAAATCCGAAATAATTCGTGGTTTTCTATCATTTTTGCTAATTTTCTGATTACGCAGCTAAGGCAAAAAATGCCTAAAAAATCGAATTTCTAAAATAGGGCTTAACAGGTCGGGTTTTTTGCGAATAATAAATTAGTTTTAATTACTTTAAAGGAAAATTGCAAAAAATCCGAAATAATTCGTGGTTTTCTGTCATTTTTGCTAATTTTCTGATTACGCAGCTAAGGCAAAATATGCCTAAAAAATCGAATTTCTAAAATAGGGCTTAACTGGTCGGGTTTTTTGCGAATAATAAATTAGTTTTAATTACTTTAAAGGAAAATTGCAAAAAATCCGAAATAATTCGTGGTTTTCTATCATTTTTGCTAATTTTCTGATTACGCAGCTAAGGCAAAATATGCCTAAAAAATCGAATTTCTAAAATAGGACTTAACAGGTCGGGTTTTTTGCGAATAATAAATTAGTTTTAATTACTTTAAAGGAAAATTGCAAAAAATCCGAAATAATTCGTGGTTTTCTATCATTTTTGCTAATTTTGTGATTACGCAGCTAAGGCAAAATATGCCTAAAAAATCGAATTTCTAAAATAGGGCTTAACTGGTCGGGTTTTTTGCGAATAATAAATTAGTTTTAATTACTTTAAAGGAAAATTGCAAAAAATCCGAAATAATTCGTGGTTTTCTATCATTTTTGCTAATTTTCTGATTACGCAGCTAAGGCAAAATATGCCTAAAAAATCGAATTTCTAAAATAGGGCTTAACAGGTCGGGTTTTTTGCGAATAATAAATTAGTTTTAATTACTTTAAAGGAAAATTGCAAAAAATCCGAAATAATTCGTGGTTTTCTGTCATTTTTGCTAATTTTCTGATTACGCAGCCAAGGCAAAATATGCCTAAAAAATCGAATTTCTAAAATAGGGCTTAACTGGTCGGGTTTTTTGCGAATAATAAATTAGTTTTAATTACTTTAAAGGAAAATTGCAAAAAATCGGAAATAATTCGTGGTTTTCTATCATTTTTGCTAATTTTCTGATTACGCAGCTAAGGCAAAATATGCCTAAAAAATCGAATTTCTAAAATAGGACTTAACAGGTCGGGTTTTTTGCGAATAATAAATTAGTTTTAATTACTTTAAAGGAAAATTGCAAAAAATCCGAAATAATTCGTGGTTTTCTATCATTTTTGCTAATTTTCTAATTACGCAGCTAAGGCAAAATATGCCTAAAAAATCGAATTTCTAAAATAGGGCTTAACAGGTCGGGTTTTTTGCGAATAATAAATTAGTTTTAATTACTTTAAAGGAAAATTGCAAAAAATCCGAAATAATTCGTGGTTTTCTATCATTTTTGCTAATTTTCTGATTACGCAGCTAAGGCAAAATATGCCTAAAAAATCGAATTTCTAAAATAGGGCTTAACAGGTCGGGTTTTTTGCGAATAATAAATTAGTTTTAATTACTTTAAAGGAAAGTTGCAAAGAATCCGAAATAATTCGTGGTTTTCTATCATTTTTGCTAATTTTCTAATTACGCAGCTAAGGCAAAATATGCCTAAAAAATCGAATTTCTAAAATAGGGCTTAACAGGTCGGGTTTTTTGCGAATAATAAATTAGTTTTAATTACTTTAAAGGAAAATTGCAAAAAATCCGAAATAATTCGTGGTTTTCTATCATTTTTGCTAATTTTCTGATTACGCAGCTAAGGCAAAATATGCCTAAAAAATCGAATTTCTAAAATAGGGCTTAACAGGTCGGGTTTTTTGCGAATAATAAATTAGTTTTAATTACTTTAAAGGAAAGTTGCAAAGAATCCGAAATAATTCGTGGTTTTCTATCATTTTTGCTAATTTTGTGATTACGCAGCTAAGGCAAAATATGCCTAAAAAATCGAATTTCTAAAATAGGGCTTAACAGGTCGGGTTTTTTGCGAATAATAAATTAGTTTTAATTACTTTAAAGGAAAATTGCAAAAAATCCGAAATAATTTGTGGTTTTCTATCATTTTTGCTAATTTTCTGATTACGCAGCTAAGGCAAAATATGCCTAAAAAATCGAATTTCTAAAATAGGGCTTAACAGGTCGGGTTTTTTGCGAATAATAAATTAGTTTTAATTACTTTAAAGGAAAATTGCAAAAAATCCGAAATAATTCGTGGTTTTCTATCATTTTTGCTAATTTTCTGATTACGCAGCTAAGGCAAAATATGCCTAAAAAATCGAATTTCTAAAATAGGTCGTAACAGGTCGGGTTTTTTGCGAATAATAAATTAGTTTTAATTACTTTAAAGGAAAATTGCAAAAAATCCGAAATAATTCGTGGTTTTCTATCATTTTTGCTAATTTTCTGATTACGCAGCTAAGGCAAAATATGCCTAAAAAATCGAATTTCTAAAATAGGTCGTAACAGGTCGGGTTTTTTGCGAATAATAAATTAGTTTTAATTACTTTAAAGGAAAGTTGCAAAGAATCCGAAATAATTCGTGGTTTTCTATCATTTTTGCTAATTTTCTAATTACGCAGCTAAGGCAAAATATGCCTAAAAAATCGAATTTCTAAAATAGGGCTTAACAGGTCGGGTTTTTTGCGAATAATAAATTAGTTTTAATTACTTTAAAGGAAAATTGCAAAAAATCCGAAATAATTCGTGGTTTTCTATCATTTTTGCTAATTTTCTGATTACGCAGCTAAGGCAAAATATGCCTAAAAAATCGAATTTCTAAAATAGGGCTTAACAGGTCGGGTTTTTTGCGAATAATAAATTAGTTTTAATTACTTTAAAGGAAAGTTGCAAAGAATCCGAAATAATTCGTGGTTTTCTATCATTTTTGCTAATTTTGTGATTACGCAGCTAAGGCAAAATATGCCTAAAAAATCGAATTTCTAAAATAGGGCTTAACAGGTCGGGTTTTTTGCGAATAATAAATTAGTTTTAATTACTTTAAAGGAAAATTGCAAAAAATCCGAAATAATTCGTGGTTTTCTATCATTTTTGCTAATTTTCTGATTACGCAGCTAAGGCAAAATATGCCTAAAAAATCGAATTTCTAAAATAGGACTTAACAGGTCGGGTTTTTTGCGAATAATAAATTAGTTTTAATTACTTTAAAGGAAAATTGCAAAAAATCCGAAATAATTCGTGGTTTTCTATCATTTTTGCTAATTTTCTAATTACGCAGCTAAGGCAAAATATGCCTAAAAAATCGAATTTCTAAAATAGGGCTTAACAGGTCGGGTTTTTTGCGAATAATAAATTAGTTTTAATTACTTTAAAGGAAAATTGCAAAAAATCCGAAATAATTCGTGGTTTTCTATCATTTTTGCTAATTTTCTGATTACGCAGCTAAGGCAAAATATGCCTAAAAAATCGAATTTCTAAAATAGGGCTTAACAGGTCGGGTTTTTTGCGAATAATAAATTAGTTTTAATTACTTTAAAGGAAAGTTGCAAAGAATCCGAAATAATTCGTGGTTTTCTATCATTTTTGCTAATTTTCTAATTACGCAGCTAAGGCAAAATATGCCTAAAAAATCGAATTTCTAAAATAGGGCTTAACAGGTCGGGTTTTTTGCGAATAATAAATTAGTTTTAATTACTTTAAAGGAAAATTGCAAAAAATCCGAAATAATTCGTGGTTTTCTATCATTTTTGCTAATTTTCTGATTACGCAGCTAAGGCAAAATATGCCTAAAAAATCGAATTTCTAAAATAGGGCTTAACAGGTCGGGTTTTTTGCGAATAATAAATTAGTTTTAATTACTTTAAAGGAAAGTTGCAAAGAATCCGAAATAATTCGTGGTTTTCTATCATTTTTGCTAATTTTGTGATTACGCAGCTAAGGCAAAATATGCCTAAAAAATCGAATTTCTAAAATAGGGCTTAACAGGTCGGGTTTTTTGCGAATAATAAATTAGTTTTAATTACTTTAAAGGAAAATTGCAAAAAATCCGAAATAATTTGTGGTTTTCTATCATTTTTGCTAATTTTCTGATTACGCAGCTAAGGCAAAATATGCCTAAAAAATCGAATTTCTAAAATAGGGCTTAACAGGTCGGGTTTTTTGCGAATAATAAATTAGTTTTAATTACTTTAAAGGAAAATTGCAAAAAATCCGAAATAATTCGTGGTTTTCTATCATTTTTGCTAATTTTCTGATTACGCAGCTAAGGCAAAATATGCCTAAAAAATCGAATTTCTAAAATAGGTCGTAACAGGTCGGGTTTTTTGCGTATATTAAGTTAGTTTTAATTACTTTAAAGGAAAATTGCAAAAAATCCGAAATAATTCGTGGTTTTCTAT
The DNA here is from genome assembly GCA_959613345.1 of Tolmerus cingulatus. Classification (NCBI taxonomy): domain Eukaryota; kingdom Metazoa; phylum Arthropoda; class Insecta; order Diptera; family Asilidae; genus Tolmerus; species Tolmerus cingulatus. Next base: position 23,501,303 of record OY390711.1, read on the forward strand.
CATTTTTGCTAATTTTCTGATTACGCAGCTAAGGCAAAAAATGCCTAAAAAATCGAATTTCTAAAATAGGGCTTAACAGGTCGGGTTTTTTGCGAATAATAAATTAGTTTTAATTACTTTAAAGGAAAATTGCAAAAAATCCGAAATAATTCGTGGTTTTCTGTCATTTTTGCTAATTTTCTGATTACGCAGCCAAGGCAAAATATGCCTAAAAAATCGAATTTCTAAAATAGGGCTTAACTGGTCGGGTTTTTTGCGAATAATAAATTAGTTTTAATTACTTTAAAGGAAAATTGCAAAAAATCCGAAATAATTCGTGGTTTTCTATCATTTTTGCTAATTTTCTGATTACGCAGCTAAGGCAAAATATGCCTAAAAAATCGAATTTCTAAAATAGGACTTAACAGGTCGGGTTTTTTGCGAATAATAAATTAGTTTTAATTACTTTAAAGGAAAATTGCAAAAAATCCGAAATAATTCGTGGTTTTCTATCATTTTTGCTAATTTTCTGATTACGCAGCTAAGGCAAAATATGCCTAAAAAATCGAATTTCTAAAATAGGGCTTAACAGGTCGGGTTTTTTGCGAATAATAAATTAGTTTTAATTACTTTAAAGGAAAATTGCAAAAAATCCTAAATAATTCGTGGTTTTCTATCATTTTTGCTAATTTTCTAATTACGCAGCTAAGGCAAAATATGCCTAAAAAATCGAATTTCTAAAATAGGGCTTAACAGGTCGGGTTTTTTGCGAATAATAAATTAGTTTTAATTACTTTAAAGGAAAATTGCAAAAAATCCGAAATAATTCGTGGTTTTCTATCATTTTTGCTAATTTTGTGATTACGCAGCTAAGGCAAAATATGCCTAAAAAATCGAATTTCTAAAATAGGGCTTAACAGGTCGGGTTTTTTGCGAATAATAAATTAGTTTTAATTACTTTAAAGGAAAATTGCAAAAAATCCGAAATAATTCGTGGTTTTCTATCATTTTTGCTAATTTTCTGATTACGCAGCTAAGGCAAAATATGCGTAAAAAATCGAATTTCTAAAATAGGGCTTAACAGGTCGGGTTTTTTGCGAATAATAAATTAGTTTTAATTACTTTAAAGGAAAATTGCAAAAAATCCGAAATAATTCGTGGTTTTCTATCATTTTTGCTAATTTTCTGATTACGCAGCTAAGGCAAAATATGCCTAAAAAATCGAATTTCTAAAATAGGTCGTAACAGGTCGGGTTTTTTGCGTATATTAAGTTAGTTTTAATTACTTTAAAGGAAAATTGCAAAAAATCCGAAATAATTCGTGGTTTTCTATCATTTTTGCTAATTTTCTGATTACGCAGCTAAGGCAAAAAATGCCTAAAAAATCGAATTTCTAAAATAGGGCTTAACAGGTCGGGTTTTTTGCGAATAATAAATTAGTTTTAATTACTTTAAAGGAAAATTGCAAAAAATCCGAAATAATTCGTGGTTTTCTGTCATTTTTGCTAATTTTCTGATTACGCAGCTAAGGCAAAATATGCCTAAAAAATCGAATTTCTAAAATAGGGCTTAACTGGTCGGGTTTTTTGCGAATAATAAATTAGTTTTAATTACTTTAAAGGAAAATTGCAAAAAATCCGAAATAATTCGTGGTTTTCTATCATTTTTGCTAATTTTCTGATTACGCAGCTAAGGCAAAATATGCCTAAAAAATCGAATTTCTAAAATAGGGCTTAACAGGTCGGGTTTTTTGCGAATAATAAATTAGTTTTAATTACTTTAAAGGAAAATTGCAAAAAATCCGAAATAATTCGTGGTTTTCTGTCATTTTTGCTAATTTTCTGATTACGCAGCCAAGGCAAAATATGCCTAAAAAATCGAATTTCTAAAATAGGGCTTAACTGGTCGGGTTTTTTGCGAATAATAAATTAGTTTTAATTACTTTAAAGGAAAATTGCAAAAAATCGGAAATAATTCGTGGTTTTCTATCATTTTTGCTAATTTTCTGATTACGCAGCTAAGGCAAAATATGCCTAAAAAATCGAATTTCTAAAATAGGACTTAACAGGTCGGGTTTTTTGCGAATAATAAATTAGTTTTAATTACTTTAAAGGAAAATTGCAAAAAATCCGAAATAATTCGTGGTTTTCTATCATTTTTGCTAATTTTGTGATTACGCAGCTAAGGCAAAATATGCCTAAAAAATCGAATTTCTAAAATAGGGCTTAACTGGTCGGGTTTTTTGCGAATAATAAATTAGTTTTAATTACTTTAAAGGAAAATTGCAAAAAATCCGAAATAATTCGTGGTTTTCTATCATTTTTGCTAATTTTCTGATTACGCAGCTAAGGCAAAATATGCCTAAAAAATCGAATTTCTAAAATAGGGCTTAACAGGTCGGGTTTTTTGCGAATAATAAATTAGTTTTAATTACTTTAAAGGAAAATTGCAAAAAATCCGAAATAATTCGTGGTTTTCTATCATTTTTGCTAATTTTCTAATTACGCAGCTAAGGCAAAATATGCCTAAAAAATCGAATTTCTAAAATAGGGCTTAACTGGTCGGGTTTTTTGCGAATAATAAATTAGTTTTAATTACTTTAAAGGAAAATTGCAAAAAATCCTAAATAATTCGTGGTTTTCTATCATTTTTGCTAATTTTCTAATTACGCAGCTAAGGCAAAATATGCCTAAAAAATCGAATTTCTAAAATAGGGCTTAACAGGTCGGGTTTTTTGCGAATAATAATTAGTTTTAATTACTTTAAAGGAAAATTGCAAAAAATCCGAAATAATTCGTGGTTTTCTATCATTTTTGCTAATTTTCTGATTACGCAGCTAAGGCAAAATATGCCTAAAAAATCGAATTTCTAAAATAGGGCTTAACTGGTCGGGTTTTTTGCGAATAATAAATTAGTTTTAATTACTTTAAAGGAAAATTGCAAAAAATCCGAAATAATTCGTGGTTTTCTATCATTTTTGCTAATTTTCTGATTACGCAGCTAAGGCAAAATATGCCTAAAAAATCGAATTTCTAAAATAGGGCTTAACAGGTCGGGTTTTTGGCGAATAATAAATTAGTTTTAATTACTTTAAAGGAAAATTGCAAAAAATCCGAAATAATTCGTGGTTTTCTATCATTTTTGCTAATTTTCTGATTACGCAGCTAAGGCAAAATATGCCTAAAAAATCGAATTTCTAAAATAGGGCTTAACAGGTCGGGTTTTTTGCGAATAATAAATTAGTTTTAATTACTTTAAAGGAAAATTGCAAAAAATCCGAAATAATTCGTGGTTTTCTATCATTTTTGCTAATTTTCTGATTACGCAGCCAAGGCAAAATATGCCTAAAAAATCGAATTTCTAAAATAGGGCTTAACAGGTCGGGTTTTTTGCGAATAATAAATTAGTTTTAATTACTTTAAAGGAAAATTGCAAAAAATCCGAAATAATTCGTGGTTTTCTATCATTTTTGCTAATTTTCTGATTACGCAGCTAAGGCAAAATATGCCTAAAAAATCGAATTTCTAAAATAGGACTTAACAGGTCGGGTTTTTTGCGAATAATAAATTAGTTTTAATTACTTTAAAGGAAAATTGCAAAAAATCCGAAATAATTCGTGGTTTTCTATCATTTTTGCTAATTTTGTGATTACGCAGCTAAGGCAAAATATGCCTAAAAAATCGAATTTCTAAAATAGGGCTTAACTGGTCGGGTTTTTTGCGAATAATAAATTAGTTTTAATTACTTTAAAGGAAAATTGCAAAAAATCCGAAATAATTCGTGGTTTTCTATCATTTTTGCTAATTTTCTGATTACGCAGCTAAGGCAAAATATGCCTAAAAAATCGAATTTCTAAAATAGGGCTTAACAGGTCGGGTTTTTTGCGAATAATAAATTAGTTTTAATTACTTTAAAGGAAAATTGCAAAAAATCCGAAATAATTCGTGGTTTTCTGTCATTTTTGCTAATTTTCTGATTACGCAGCCAAAGCAAAATATGCCTAAAAAATCGAATTTCTAAAATAGGGTTTAACTGGTCGGGTTTTTTGCGAATAATAAATTAGTTTTAATTACTTTAAAGGAAAATTGCAAAAAATCCGAAATAATTCGTGGTTTTCTCTCATTTTTGCTAATTTTCTGATTACGCAGCTAAGGCAAAATATGCCTAAAAAATCGAATTTCTAAAATAGGACTTAACAGGTCGGGTTTTTTGCGAATAATAAATTAGTTTTAATTACTTTAAAGGAAAATTGCAAAAAATCCGAAATAATTCGTGGTTTTCTATCATTTTTGCTAATTTTCTGATTACGCAGCTAAGGCAAAATATGCCTAAAAAATCGAATTTCTAAAATAGGGCTTAACAGGTCGGGTTTTTTGCGAATAATAAATTAGTTTTAATTACTTTAAAGGAAAATTGCAAAAAATCCGAAATAATTCGTGGTTTTCTATCATTTTTGCTAATTTTCTAATTACGCAGCTAAGGCAAAATATGCCTAAAAAATCGAATTTCTAAAATAGGGCTTAACTGGTCGGGTTTTTTGCGAATAATAAATTAGTTTTAATTACTTTAAAGGAAAATTGCAAAAAATCCTAAATAATTCGTGGTTTTCTATCATTTTTGCTAATTTTCTAATTACGCAGCTAAGGCAAAATATGCCTAAAAAATCGAATTTCTAAAATAGGGCTTAACAGGTCGGGTTTTTTGCGAATAATAAATTAGTTTTAATTACTTTAAAGGAAAATTGCAAAAAATCCGAAATAATTCGTGGTTTTCTATCATTTTTGCTAATTTTCTGATTACGCAGCTAAGGCAAAATATGCCTAAAAAATCGAATTTCTAAAATAGGGCTTAACTGGTCGGGTTTTTTGCGAATAATAAATTAGTTTTAATTACTTTAAAGGAAAATTGCAAAAAATCCGAAATAATTCGTGGTTTTCTATCATTTTTGCTAATTTTCTGATTACGCAGCTAAGGCAAAATATGCCTAAAAAATCGAATTTCTAAAATAGGGCTTAACAGGTCGGGTTTTTTGCGAATAATAAATTAGTTTTAATTACTTTAAAGGAAAATTGCAAAAAATCCGAAATAATTCGTGGTTTTCTATCATTTTTGCTAATTTTCTGATTACGCAGCTAAGGCAAAATATGCCTAAAAAATCGAATTTCTAAAATAGGGCTTAACAGGTCGGGTTTTTTGCGAATAATAAATTAGTTTTAATTACTTTAAAGGAAAATTGCAAAAAATCCGAAATAATTCGTGGTTTTCTATCATTTTTGCTAATTTTCTGATTACGCAGCTAAGGCAAAATATGCCTAAAAAATCGAATTTCTAAAATAGGGCTTAACAGGTCGGGTTTTTTGCGAATAATAAATTAGTTTTAATTACTTTAAAGGAAAATTGCAAAAAATCCGAAATAATTCGTGGTTTTCTATCATTTTTGCTAATTTTCTGATTACGCAGCTAAGGCAAAATATGCCTAAAAAATCGAATTTCTAAAATAGGTCGTAACAGGTCGGGTTTTTTGCGTATATTAAGTTAGTTTTAATTACTTTAAAGGAAAATTGCAAAAAATCCGAAATAATTCGTGGTTTTCTATCATTTTTGCTAATTTTCTGATTACGCAGCTAAGGCAAAAAATGCCTAAAAAATCGAATTTCTAAAATAGGGCTTAACAGGTCGGGTTTTTTGCGAATAATAAATTAGTTTTAATTACTTTAAAGGAAAATTGCAAAAAATCCGAAATAATTCGTGGTTTTCTGTCATTTTTGCTAATTTTCTGATTACGCAGCCAAGGCAAAATATGCCTAAAAAATCGAATTTCTAAAATAGGGCTTAACAGGTCGGGTTTTTTGCGAATAATAAATTAGTTTTAATTACTTTAAAGGAAAATTGCAAAAAATCCGAAATAATTCGTGGTTTTCTATCATTTTTGCTAATTTTCTGATTACGCAGCTAAGGCAAAATATGCCTAAAAAATCGAATTTCTAAAATAGGACTTAACAGGTCGGGTTTTTTGCGAATAATAAATTAGTTTTAATTACTTTAAAGGAAAATTGCAAAAAATCCGAAATAATTCGTGGTTTTCTATCATTTTTGCTAATTTTGTGATTACGCAGCTAAGGCAAAATATGCCTAAAAAATCGAATTTCTAAAATAGGGCTTAACTGGTCGGGTTTTTTGCGAATAATAAATTAGTTTTAATTACTTTAAAGGAAAATTGCAAAAAATCCGAAATAATTCGTGGTTTTCTATCATTTTTGTTAATTTTCTGATTACGCAGCTAAGGCAAAATATGCCTAAAAAATCGAATTTCTAAAATAGGGCTTAACAGGTCGGGTTTTTTGCGAATAATAAATTAGTTTTAATTACTTTAAAGGAAAATTGCAAAAAATCCTAAATAATTCGTGGTTTTCTATCATTTTTGCTAATTTTCTAATTACGCAGCTAAGGCAAAATATGCCTAAAAAATCGAATTTCTAAAATAGGGCTTAACAGGTCGGGTTTTTTGCGAATAATAAATTAGTTTTAATTACTTTAAAGGAAAATTGCAAAAAATCCGAAATAATTCGTGGTTTTCTATCATTTTTGCTAATTTTGTGATTACGCAGCTAAGGCAAAATATGCCTAAAAAATCGAATTTCTAAAATAGGGCTTAACAGGTCGGGTTTTTTGCGAATAATAAATTAGTTTTAATTACTTTAAAGGAAAATTGCAAAAAATCCGAAATAATTCGTGGTTTTCTATCATTTTTGCTAATTTTCTGATTACGCAGCTAAGGCAAAATATGCCTAAAAAATCGAATTTCTAAAATAGGGCTTAACAGGTCGGGTTTTTTGCGAATAATAAATTAGTTTTAATTACTTTAAAGGAAAATTGCAAAAAATCCGAAATAATTCGTGGTTTTCTATCATTTTTGCTAATTTTCTGATTACGCAGCTAAGGCAAAATATGCCTAAAAAATCGAATTTCTAAAATAGGTCGTAACAGGTCGGGTTTTTTGCGTATATTAAGTTAGTTTTAATTACTTTAAAGGAAAATTGCAAAAAATCCGAAATAATTCGTGGTTTTCTATCATTTTTGCTAATTTTCTGATTACGCAGCTAAGGCAAAAAATGCCTAAAAAATCGAATTTCTAAAATAGGACTTAACAGGTCGGGTTTTTTGCGAATAATAAATTAGTTTTAATTACTTTAAAGGAAAATTGCAAAAAATCCGAAATAATTCGTGGTTTTCTGTCATTTTTGCTAATTTTCTGATTACGCAGCCAAGGCAAAATATGCCTAAAAAATCGAATTTCTAAAATAGGGCTTAACAGGTCGGGTTTTTTGCGAATAATAAATTAGTTTTAATTACTTTAAAGGAAAATTGCAAAAAATCCGAAATAATTCGTGGTTTTCTATCATTTTTGCTAATTTTCTGATTACGCAGCTAAGGCAAAATATGCCTAAAAAATCGAATTTCTAAAATAGGACTTAACAGGTCGGGTTTTTTGCGAATAATAAATTAGTTTTAATTACTTTAAAGGAAAATTGCAAAAAATCCGAAATAATTCGTGGTTTTCTATCATTTTTGCTAATTTTGTGATTACGCAGCTAAGGCAAAATATGCCTAAAAAATCGAATTTCTAAAATAGGGCTTAACTGGTCGGGTTTTTTGCGAATAATAAATTAGTTTTAATTACTTTAAAGGAAAATTGCAAAAAATCCGAAATAATTCGTGGTTTTCTATCATTTTTGCTAATTTTCTGATTACGCAGCTAAGGCAAAATATGCCTAAAAAATCGAATTTCTAAAATAGGGCTTAACAGGTCGGGTTTTTTGCGAATAATAAATTAGTTTTAATTACTTTAAAGGAAAATTGCAAAAAATCCTAAATAATTCGTGGTTTTCTATCATTTTTGCTAATTTTCTAATTACGCAGCTAAGGCAAAATATGCCTAAAAAATCGAATTTTTAAAATAGGGCTTAACAGGTCGGGTTTTTTGCGAATAATAAATTAGTTTTAATTACTTTAAAGGAAAATTGCAAAAAATCCGAAATAATTCGTGGTTTTCTATCATTTTTGCTAATTTTGTGATTACGCAGCTAAGGCAAAATATGCCTAAAAAATCGAATTTCTAAAATAGGGCTTAACAGGTCGGGTTTTTTGCGAATAATAAATTAGTTTTAATTACTTTAAAGGAAAATTGCAAAAAATCCGAAATAATTCGTGGTTTTCTATCATTTTTGCTAATTTTCTGATTACGCAGCTAAGGCAAAATATGCCTAAAAAATCGAATTTCTAAAATAGGGCTTAACAGGTCGGGTTTTTTGCGAATAATAAATTAGTTTTAATTACTTTAAAGGAAAATTGCAAAAAATCCGAAATAATTCGTGGTTTTCTATCATTTTTGCTAATTTTCTGATTACGCAGCTAAGGCAAAATATGCCTAAAAAATCGAATTTCTAAAATAGGTCGTAACAGGTCGGGTTTTTTGCGTATATTAAGTTAGTTTTAATTACTTTAAAGGAAAATTGCAAAAAATCCGAAATAATTCGTGGTTTTCTATCATTTTTGCTAATTTTCTGATTACGCAGCTAAGGCAAAAAATGCCTAAAAAATCGAATTTCTAAAATAGGACTTAACAGGTCGGGTTTTTTGCGAATAATAAATTAGTTTTAATTACTTTAAAGGAAAATTGCAAAAAATCCGAAATAATTCGTGGTTTTCTGTCATTTTTGCTAATTTTCTGATTACGCAGCCAAGGCAAAATATGCCTAAAAAATCGAATTTCTAAAATAGGGCTTAACTGGTCGGGTTTTTTGCGAATAATAAATTAGTTTTAATTACTTTAAAGGAAAATTGCAAAAAATCCGAAATAATTCGTGGTTTTCTATCATTTTTGCTAATTTTCTGATTACGCAGCTAAGGCAAAATATGCCTAAAAAATCGAATTTCTAAAATAGGACTTAACAGGTCGGGTTTTTTGCGAATAATAAATTAGTTTTAATTACTTTAAAGGAAAATTGCAAAAAATCCGAAATAATTCGTGGTTTTCTATCATTTTTGCTAATTTTGTGATTACGCAGCTAAGGCAAAATATGCCTAAAAAATCGAATTTCTAAAATAGGGCTTAACTGGTCGGGTTTTTTGCGAATAATAAATTAGTTTTAATTACTTTAAAGGAAAATTGCAAAAAATCCGAAATAATTCGTGGTTTTCTATCATTTTTGCTAATTTTCTGATTACGCAGCTAAGGCAAAATATGCCTAAAAAATCGAATTTCTAAAATAGGGCTTAACAGGTCGGGTTTTTTGCGAATAATAAATTAGTTTTAATTACTTTAAAGGAAAGTTGCAAAGAATCCGAAATAATTCGTGGTTTTCTATCATTTTTGCTAATTTTGTGATTACGCAGCTAAGCAAAATATGCCTAAAAAATCGAATTTCTAAAATAGGGCTTAACAGGTCGGGTTTTTTGCGAATAATAAATTGGTTTTAATTACTTTAAAGGAAAATTGCAAAAACTCCGAAATAATTCGTGGTTTTCTATCATTTTTGCTAATTTTCTGATTACGCAGCTAAGGCAAAATATGCCAAAAAAATCGAATTTCTAAAATAGGGCTTAACAGGTCGGGTTTTTTGCGAATCATAAATTAGTTTTAATTACTTTAAAGGAAAATTGCAAAAAATCCGAAATAATTCGTGGTTTTCTATCATTTTTGCTAATTTTCTGATTACGCAGCTAAGGCAAAATATGCCTAAAAAATCGAATTTCTAAAATAGGGCTTAACAGGTCGGGTTTATTGCGAATAATAAATTAGTTTTAATTACTTTAAAGGAAAATTGCAAAAAATCCGAAATAATTCGTGGTTTTCTATCATTTTTGCTAATTTTCTGATTACGCAGCTAAGGCAAAATATGCCTAAAAAATCGAATTTCTAAAATAGGTCGTAACAGGTCGGGTTTTTTGCGTATATTAAGTTAGTTTTAATTACTTTGAAGGAAAATTGCAAAAAATCCGAAATAATTCGTGGTTTTCTATCATTTTTGCTAATTTTCTGATTACGCAGCTAAGGCAAAATATGCCTAAAAAATCGAATTTCTAAAATAGGGCTTAACAGGTCGGGTTTTTTGCGAATAATAAATTAGTTTTAATTACTTTAAAGGAAAATTGCAAAAAATCCGAAATAATTCGTGGTTTTCTGTCATTTTTGCTAATTTTCTGATTACGCAGCCAAGGCAAAATATGCCTAAAAAATCGAATTTCTAAAATAGGGCTTAACTGGTCGGGTTTTTTGCGAATAATAAATTAGTTTTAATTACTTTAAAGGAAAATTGCAAAAAATCCGAAATAATTCGTGGTTTTCTATCATTTTTGCTAATTTTCTGATTACGCAGCTAAGGCAAAATATGCCTAAAAAATCGAATTTCTAAAATAGGACTTAACAGGTCGGGTTTTTTGCGAATAATAAATTAGTTTTAATTACTTTAAAGGAAAATTGCAAAAAATCCGAAATAATTCGTGGTTTTCTATCATTTTTGCTAATTTTGTGATTACGCAGCTAAGGCAAAATATGCCTAAAAAATCGAATTTCTAAAATAGGGCTTAACTGGTCGGGTTTTTTGCGAATAATAAATTAGTTTTAATTACTTTAAAGGAAAATTGCAAAAAATCCGAAATAATTCGTGGTTTTCTATCATTTTTGCTAATTTTCTGATTACGCAGCTAAGGCAAAATATGCCTAAAAAATCGAATTTCTAAAATAGGGCTTAACAGGTCGGGTTTTTTGCGAATAATAAATTAGTTTTAATTACTTTAAAGGAAAATTGCAAAAAATCCGAAATACTTCGTGGTTTTCTATCATTTTTGCTAATTTTCTGATTACGCAGCTAAGGCAAAATAGGCCTAAAAAATCGAATTTCTAAAATAGGGCTTAACTGGTCGGGTTTTTTGCGAATAATAAATTAGTTTTAATTACTTTAAAGGAAAATTGCAAAAAATCCGAAATAATTCGTGGTTTTCTATCATTTTTGCTAATTTTCTGATTACGCAGCTAAGGCAAAATATGCCTAAAAAATCGAATTTCTAAAATAGGGCTTAACAGGTCGGGTTTTTTGCGAATAATAAATTAGTTTTAATTACTTTAAAGGAAAATTGCAAAAAATCCGAAATAATTCGTGGTTTTCTATCATTTTTGCTAATTTTCTGATTACGCAGCTAAGGCAAAATATGCCTAAAAAATCGAATTTCTAAAATAGGGCTTAACAGGTCGGGTTTTTTGCGAATAATAAATTAGTTTTAATTACTTTAAAGGAAAATTGCAAAAAATCCGAAATAATTCGTGGTTTTCTATCATTTTTGCTAATTTTCTGATTACGCAGCTAAGGCAAAATATGCCTAAAAAATCGAATTTCTAAAATAGGGCTTAACTGGTCGGGTTTTTTGCGAATAATAAATTAGTTTTAATTACTTTAAAGGAAAATTGCAAAAAATCCGAAATAATTCGTGGTTTTCTATCATTTTTGCTAATTTTCTGATTACGCAGCTAAGGCAAAATATGCCTAAAAAATCGAATTTCTAAAATAGGGCTTAACAGGTCGGGTTTTTTGCGAATAATAAATTAGTTTTAATTACTTTAAAGGAAAATTGCAAAAAATCCGAAATACTTCGTGGTTTTCTATCATTTTTGCTAATTTTCTGATTACGCAGCTAAGGCAAAATATGCCTAAAAAATCGAATTTCTAAAATAGGGCTTAACTGGTCGGGTTTTTTGCGAATAATAAATTAGTTTTAATTACTTTAAAGGAAAATTGCAAAAAATCCGAAATAATTCGTGGTTTTCTATCATTTTTGCTAATTTTCTGATTACGCAGCTAAGGCAAAATATGCCTAAAAAATCGAATTTCTAAAATAGGGCTTAACAGGTCGGGTTTTTGGCGAATAATAAATTAGTTTTAATTACTTTAAAGGAAAATTGCAAAAAATCCGAAATAATTCGTGGTTTTCTATCATTTTTGCTAATTTTCTGATTACGCAGCTAAGGCAAAATATGCCTAAAAAATCGAATTTCTAAAATAGGGCTTAACAGGTCGGGTTTTTTGCGAATAATAAATTAGTTTTAATTACTTTAAAGGAAAATTGCAAAAAATCCGAAATAATTCGTGGTTTTCTATCATTTTTGCTAATTTTCTGATTACGCAGCCAAGGCAAAATATGCCTAAAAAATCGAATTTCTAAAATAGGGCTTAACAGGTCGGGTTTTTTGCGAATAATAAATTAGTTTTAATTACTTTAAAGGAAAATTGCAAAAAATCCGAAATAATTCGTGGTTTTCTATCATTTTTGCTAATTTTCTGATTACGCAGCTAAGGCAAAATATGCCTAAAAAATCGAATTTCTAAAATAGGACTTAACAGGTCGGGTTTTTTGCGAATAATAAATTAGTTTTAATTACTTTAAAGGAAAATTGCAAAAAATCCGAAATAATTCGTGGTTTTCTATCATTTTTGCTAATTTTGTGATTACGCAGCTAAGGCAAAATATGCCTAAAAAATCGAATTTCTAAAATAGGGCTTAACTGGTCGGGTTTTTTGCGAATAATAAATTAGTTTTAATTACTTTAAAGGAAAATTGCAAAAAATCCGAAATAATTCGTGGTTTTCTATCATTTTTGCTAATTTTCTGATTACGCAGCTAAGGCAAAATATGCCTAAAAAATCGAATTTCTAAAATAGGGCTTAACAGGTCGGGTTTTTTGCGAATAATAAATTAGTTTTAATTACTTTAAAGGAAAATTGCAAAAAATCCGAAATAATTCGTGGTTTTCTGTCATTTTTGCTAATTTTCTGATTACGCAGCCAAGGCAAAATATGCCTAAAAAATCGAATTTCTAAAATAGGGCTTAACTGGTCGGGTTTTTTGCGAATAATAAATTAGTTTTAATTACTTTAAAGGAAAATTGCAAAAAATCCGAAATAATTCGTGGTTTTCTATCATTTTTGCTAATTTTCTGATTACGCAGCTAAGGCAAAATATGCCTAAAAAATCGAATTTCTAAAATAGGACTTAACAGGTCGGGTTTTTTGCGAATAATAAATTAGTTTTAATTACTTTAAAGGAAAATTGCAAAAAATCCGAAATAATTCGTGGTTTTCTATCATTTTTGCTAATTTTGTGATTACGCAGCTAAGGCAAAATATGCCTAAAAAATCGAATTTCTAAAATAGGGCTTAACTGGTCGGGTTTTTTGCGAATAATAAATTAGTTTTAATTACTTTAAAGGAAAATTGCAAAAAATCCGAAATAATTCGTGGTTTTCTATCATTTTTGCTAATTTTCTGATTACGCAGCTAAGGCAAAATATGCCTAAAAAATCGAATTTCTAAAATAGGGCTTAACAGGTCGGGTTTTTTGCGAATAATAAATTAGTTTTAATTACTTTAAAGGAAAATTGCAAAAAATCCGAAATAATTCGTGGTTTTCTATCATTTTTGCTAATTTTCTAATTACGCAGCTAAGGCAAAATATGCCTAAAAAATCGAATTTCTAAAATAGGGCTTAACTGGTCGGGTTTTTTGCGAATAATAAATTAGTTTTAATTACTTTAAAGGAAAATTGCAAAAAATCCTAAATAATTCGTGGTTTTCTATCATTTTTGCTAATTTTCTAATTACGCAGCTAAGGCAAAATATGCCTAAAAAATCGAATTTCTAAAATAGGGCTTAACAGGTCGGGTTTTTTGCGAATAATAAATTAGTTTTAATTACTTTAAAGGAAAATTGCAAAAAATCCGAAATAATTCGTGGTTTTCTATCATTTTTGCTAATTTTCTGATTACGCAGCTAAGGCAAAATATGCCTAAAAAATCGAATTTCTAAAATAGGGCTTAACTGGTCGGGTTTTTTGCGAATAATAAATTAGTTTTAATTACTTTAAAGGAAAATTGCAAAAAATCCGAAATAATTCGTGGTTTTCTATCATTTTTGCTAATTTTCTGATTACGCAGCTAAGGCAAAATATGCCTAAAAAATCGAATTTCTAAAATAGGGCTTAACAGGTCGGGTTTTTTGCGAATAATAAATTAGTTTTAATTACTTTAAAGGAAAATTGCAAAAAATCCGAAATAATTCGTGGTTTTCTATCATTTTTGCTAATTTTCTGATTACGCAGCTAAGGCAAAATATGCCTAAAAAATCGAATTTCTAAAATAGGGCTTAACAGGTCGGGTTTTTTGCGAATAATAAATTAGTTTTAATTACTTTAAAGGAAAATTGCAAAAAATCCGAAATAATTCGTGGTTTTCTATCATTTTTGCTAATTTTCTGATTACGCAGCTAAGGCAAAATATGCCTAAAAAATCGAATTTCTAAAATAGGGCTTAACAGGTCGGGTTTTTTGCGAATAATAAATTAGTTTTAATTACTTTAAAGGAAAATTGCAAAAAATCCGAAATAATTCGTGGTTTTCTATCATTTTTGCTAATTTTCTGATTACGCAGCTAAGGCAAAATATGCCTAAAAAATCGAATTTCTAAAATAGGTCGTAACAGGTCGGGTTTTTTGCGTATATTAAGTTAGTTTTAATTACTTTAAAGGAAAATTGCAAAAAATCCGAAATAATTCGTGGTTTTCTATCATTTTTGCTAATTTTCTGATTACGCAGCTAAGGCAAAAAATGCCTAAAAAATCGAATTTCTAAAATAGGGCTTAACAGGTCGGGTTTTTTGCGAATAATAAATTAGTTTTAATTACTTTAAAGGAAAATTGCAAAAAATCCGAAATAATTCGTGGTTTTCTGTCATTTTTGCTAATTTTCTGATTACGCAGCCAAGGCAAAATATGCCTAAAAAATCGAATTTCTAAAATAGGGCTTAACAGGTCGGGTTTTTTGCGAATAATAAATTAGTTTTAATTACTTTAAAGGAAAATTGCAAAAAATCCGAAATAATTCGTGGTTTTCTATCATTTTTGCTAATTTTCTGATTACGCAGCTAAGGCAAAATATGCCTAAAAAATCGAATTTCTAAAATAGGACTTAACAGGTCGGGTTTTTTGCGAATAATAAATTAGTTTTAATTACTTTAAAGGAAAATTGCAAAAAATCCGAAATAATTCGTGGTTTTCTATCATTTTTGCTAATTTTGTGATTACGCAGCTAAGGCAAAATATGCCTAAAAAATCGAATTTCTAAAATAGGGCTTAACAGGTCGGGTTTTTTGCGAATAATAAATTAGTTTTAATTACTTTAAAGGAAAATTGCAAAAAATCCGAAATAATTCGTGGTTTTCTATCATTTTTGCTAATTTTGTGATTACGCAGCTAAGGCAAAATATGCCTAAAAAATCGAATTTCTAAAATAGGGCTTAACAGGTCGGGTTTTTTGCGAATAATAAATTAGTTTTAATTACTTTAAAGGAAAATTGCAAAAAATCCGAAATAATTCGTGGTTTTCTATCATTTTTGCTAATTTTCTGATTACGCAGCTAAGGCAAAATATGCCTAAAAAATCGAATTTCTAAAATAGGGCTTAACAGGTCGGGTTTTTTGCGAATAATAAATTAGTTTTAATTACTTTAAAGGAAAATTGCAAAAAATCCGAAATAATTCGTGGTTTTCTATCATTTTTGCTAATTTTCTGATTACGCAGCTAAGGCAAAATATGCCTAAAAAATCGAATTTCTAAAATAGGTCGTAACAGGTCGGGTTTTTTGCGTATATTAAGTTAGTTTTAATTACTTTAAAGGAAAATTGCAAAAAATCCGAAATAATTCGTGGTTTTCTATCATTTTTGCTAATTTTCTGATTACGCAGCTAAGGCAAAAAATGCCTAAAAAATCGAATTTCTAAAATAGGACTTAACAGGTCGGGTTTTTTGCGAATAATAAATTAGTTTTAATTACTTTAAAGGAAAATTGCAAAAAATCCGAAATAATTCGTGGTTTTCTGTCATTTTTGCTAATTTTCTGATTACGCAGCCAAGGCAAAATATGCCTAAAAAATCGAATTTCTAAAATAGGGCTTAACTGGTCGGGTTTTTTGCGAATAATAAATTAGTTTTAATTACTTTAAAGGAAAATTGCAAAAAATCCGAAATAATTCGTGGTTTTCTGTCATTTTTGCTAATTTTCTGATTACGCAGCCAAGGCAAAATATGCCTAAAAAATCGAATTTCTAAAATAGGGCTTAACAGGTCGGGTTTTTTGCGAATAATAAATTAGTTTTAATTACTTTAAAGGAAAATTGCAAAAAATCCGAAATTATTCGTGGTTTTCTATCATTTTTGCTAATTTTCTGATTACGCAGCTAAGGCAAAATATGCCTAAAAAATCGAATTTCTAAAATAGGACTTAACAGGTCGGGTTTTTTGCGAATAATAAATTAGTTTTAATTACTTTAAAGGAAAATTGCAAAAAATCCGAAATAATTCGTGGTTTTCTATCATTTTTGCTAATTTTCTGATTACGCAGCTAAGGCAAAATATGCCTAAAAAATCGAATTTCTAAAATAGGACTTAACAGGTCGGGTTTTTTGCGAATAATAAATTAGTTTTAATTACTTTAAAGGAAAATTGCAAAAAATCCGAAATAATTCGTGGTTTTCTATCATTTTTGCTAATTTTCTGATTACGCAGCTAAGGCAAAATATGCCTAAAAAATCGAATTTCTAAAATAGGACTTAACAGGTCGGGTTTTTTGCGAATAATAAATTAGTTTTAATTACTTTAAAGGAAAATTGCAAAAAATCCGAAATAATTCGTGGTTTTCTATCATTTTTGCTAATTTTCTGATTACGCAGCTAAGGCAAAAAATGCCTAAAAAATCGAATTTCTAAAATAGGACTTAACAGGTCGGGTTTTTTGCGAATAATAAATTAGTTTTAATTACTTTAAAGGAAAATTGCAAAAAATCCGAAATAATTCGTGGTTTTCTGTCATTTTTGCTAATTTTCTGATTACGCAGCCAAGGCAAAATATGCCTAAAAAATCGAATTTCTAAAATAGGGCTTAACTGGTCGGGTTTTTTGCGAATAATAAATTAGTTTTAATTACTTTAAAGGAAAATTGCAAAAAATCCGAAATAATTCGTGGTTTTCTGTCATTTTTGCTAATTTTCTGATTACGCAGCCAAGGCAAAATATGCCTAAAAAATCGAATTTCTAAAATAGGGCTTAACAGGTCGGGTTTTTTGCGAATAATAAATTAGTTTTAATTACTTTAAAGGAAAATTGCAAAAAATCCGAAATAATTCGTGGTTTTCTATCATTTTTGCTAATTTTCTGATTACGCAGCTAAGGCAAAATATGCCTAAAAAATCGAATTTCTAAAATAGGACTTAACAGGTCGGGTTTTTTGCGAATAATAAATTAGTTTTAATTACTTTAAAGGAAAATTGCAAAAAATCCGAAATAATTCGTGGTTTTCTATCATTTTTGCTAATTTTGTGATTACGCAGCTAAGGCAAAATATGCCTAAAAAATCGAATTTCTAAAATAGGGCTTAACTGGTCGGGTTTTTTGCGAATAATAAATTAGTTTTAATTACTTTAAAGGAAAATTGCAAAAAATCCGAAATAATTCGTGGTTTTCTATCATTTTTGCTAATTTTCTGATTACGCAGCTAAGGCAAAATATGCCTAAAAAATCGAATTTCTAAAATAGGGCTTAACAGGTCGGGTTTTTTGCGAATAATAAATTAGTTTTAATTACTTTAAAGGAAAATTGCAAAAAATCCTAAATAATTCGTGGTTTTCTATCATTTTTGCTAATTTTCTAATTACGCAGCTAAGGCAAAATATGCCTAAAAAATCGAATTTCTAAAATAGGGCTTAACAGGTCGGGTTTTTTGCGAATAATAAATTAGTTTTAATTACTTTAAAGGAAAATTGCAAAAAATCCGAAATAATTCGTGGTTTTCTATCATTTTTGCTAATTTTGTGATTACGCAGCTAAGGCAAAATATGCCTAAAAAATCGAATTTCTAAAATAGGGCTTAACAGGTCGGGTTTTTTGCGAATAATAAATTAGTTTTAATTACTTTAAAGGAAAATTGCAAAAAATCCGAAATAATTCGTGGTTTTCTATCATTTTTGCTAATTTTCTGATTACGCAGCTAAGGCAAAATATGCCTAAAAAATCGAATTTCTAAAATAGGGCTTAACAGGTCGGGTTTTTTGCGAATAATAAATTAGTTTTAATTACTTTAAAGGAAAATTGCAAAAAATCCGAAATAATTCGTGGTTTTCTATCATTTTTGCTAATTTTCTGATTACGCAGCTAAGGCAAAATATGCCTAAAAAATCGAATTTCTAAAATAGGTCGTAACAGGTCGGGTTTTTTGCGTATATTAAGTTAGTTTTAATTACTTTAAAGGAAAATTGCAAAAAATCCGAAATAATTCGTGGTTTTCTATCATTTTTGCTAATTTTCTGATTACGCAGCTAAGGCAAAAAATGCCTAAAAAATCGAATTTCTAAAATAGGACTTAACAGGTCGGGTTTTTTGCGAATAATAAATTAGTTTTAATTACTTTAAAGGAAAATTGCAAAAAATCCGAAATAATTCGTGGTTTTCTGTCATTTTTGCTAATTTTCTGATTACGCAGCCAAGGCAAAATATGCCTAAAAAATCGAATTTCTAAAATAGGGCTTAACTGGTCGGGTTTTTTGCGAATAATAAATTAGTTTTAATTACTTTAAAGGAAAATTGCAAAAAATCCGAAATAATTCGTGGTTTTCTATCATTTTTGCTAATTTTCTGATTACGCAGCTAAGGCAAAATATGCCTAAAAAATCGAATTTCTAAAATAGGACTTAACAGGTCGGGTTTTTTGCGAATAATAAATTAGTTTTAATTACTTTAAAGGAAAATTGCAAAAAATCCGAAATAATTCGTGGTTTTCTATCATTTTTGCTAATTTTGTGATTACGCAGCTAAGGCAAAATATGCCTAAAAAATCGAATTTCTAAAATAGGGCTTAACTGGTCGGGTTTTTTGCGAATAATAAATTAGTTTTAATTACTTTAAAGGAAAATTGCAAAAAATCCGAAATAATTCGTGGTTTTCTATCATTTTTGCTAATTTTCTGATTACGCAGCTAAGGCAAAATATGCCTAAAAAATCGAATTTCTAAAATAGGGCTTAACAGGTCGGGTTTTTTGCGAATAATAAATTAGTTTTAATTACTTTAAAGGAAAGTTGCAAAGAATCCGAAATAATTCGTGGTTTTCTATCATTTTTGCTAATTTTGTGATTACGCAGCTAAGCAAAATATGCCTAAAAAATCGAATTTCTAAAATAGGGCTTAACAGGTCGGGTTTTTTGCGAATAATAAATTGGTTTTAATTACTTTAAAGGAAAATTGCAAAAACTCCGAAATAATTCGTGGTTTTCTATCATTTTTGCTAATTTTCTGATTACGCAGCTAAGGCAAAATATGCCAAAAAAATCGAATTTCTAAAATAGGGCTTAACAGGTCGGGTTTTTTGCGAATCATAAATTAGTTTTAATTACTTTAAAGGAAAATTGCAAAAAATCCGAAATAATTCGTGGTTTTCTATCATTTTTGCTAATTTTCTGATTACGCAGCTAAGGCAAAATATGCCTAAAAAATCGAATTTCTAAAATAGGGCTTAACTGGTCGGGTTTTTTGCGAATAATAAATTAGTTTTAATTACTTTAAAGGAAAATTGCAAAAAATCCGAAATAATTCGTGGTTTTCTATCATTTTTGCTAATTTTCTGATTACGCAGCTAAGGCAAAATATGCCTAAAAAATCGAATTTCTAAAATAGGACTTAACAGGTCGGGTTTTTTGCGAATAATAAATTAGTTTTAATTACTTTAAAGGAAAATTGCAAAAAATCCGAAATAATTCGCGGTTTTCTATCATTTTTGCTAATTTTGTGATTACGCAGCTAAGGCAAAATATGCCTAAAAAATCGAATTTCTAAAATAGGGCTTAACTGGTCGGGTTTTTTGCGAATAATAAATTAGTTTTAATTACTTTAAAGGAAAATTGCAAAAAATCCGAAATAATTCGTGGTTTTCTATCATTTTTGCTAATTTTCTGATTACGCAGCTAAGGCAAAATATGCCTAAAAAATCGAATTTCTAAAATAGGGCTTAACAGGTCGGGTTTATTGCGAATAATAAATTAGTTTTAATTACTTTAAAGGAAAATTGCAAAGAATCCGAAATAATTCGTGGTTTTCTATCATTTTTGCTAATTTTGTGATTACGCAGCTAAGGCAAAATATGCCTAAAAAATCGAATTTCTAAAATAGGGCTTAACTGGTCGGGTTTTTTGCGAATAATAAATTAGTTTTAATTACTTTAAAGGAAAATTGCAAAAAATCCGAAATAATTCGTGGTTTTCTATCATTTTTGCTAATTTTCTGATTACGCAGCTAAGGCAAAATATGCCTAAAAAATCGAATTTCTAAAATAGGACTTAACAGGTCGGGTTTTTTGCGAATAATAAATTAGTTTTAATTACTTTAAAGGAAAATTGCAAAAAATCCGAAATAATTCGTGGTTTTCTATCATTTTTGCTAATTTTGTGATTACGCAGCTAAGGCAAAATATGCCTAAAAAATCGAATTTCTAAAATAGGGCTTAACTGGTCGGGTTTTTTGCGAATAATAAATTAGTTTTAATTACTTTAAAGGAAAATTGCAAAAAATCCGAAATAATTCGTGGTTTTCTATCATTTTTGCTAATTTTGTGATTACGCAGCTAAGGCAAAATATGCCTAAAAAATCGAATTTCTAAAATAGGGCTTAACTGGTCGGGTTTTTTGCGAATAATAAATTAGTTTTAATTACTTTAAAGGAAAGTTGCAAAGAATCCGAAATAATTCGTGGTTTTCTATCATTTTTGCTAATTTTGTGATTACGCAGCTAAGCAAAATATGCCTAAAAAAT
This sequence comes from Tolmerus cingulatus, assembly GCA_959613345.1. Lineage (NCBI taxonomy): Eukaryota > Metazoa > Arthropoda > Insecta > Diptera > Asilidae > Tolmerus > Tolmerus cingulatus. The sequence goes on from OY390711.1 coordinate 23,522,180, forward strand.
CGAATTTCTAAAATAGGTCGTAACAGGTCGGGTTTTTTGCGAATAATAAATTAGTTTTAATTACTTTAAAGGAAAATTGCAAAAAATCCGAAATAATTCGTGGTTTTCTATCATTTTTGCTAATTTTCTGATTACGCAGCTAAGGCAAAATATGCCTAAAAAATCGAATTTCTAAAATAGGACTTAACAGGTCGGGTTTTTTGCGAATAATAAATTAGTTTTAATTACTTTAAAGGAAAATTGCAAAAAATCCGAAATAATTCGTGGTTTTCTATCATTTTTGCTAATTTTGTGATTACGCAGCTAAGGCAAAATATGCCTAAAAAATCGAATTTCTAAAATAGGGCTTAACTGGTCGGGTTTTTTGCGAATAATAAATTAGTTTTAATTACTTTAAAGGAAAATTGCAAAAAATCCGAAATAATTCGTGGTTTTCTATCATTTTTGCTAATTTTCTGATTACGCAGCTAAGGCAAAATATGCCTAAAAAATCGAATTTCTAAAATAGGGCTTAACAGGTCGGGTTTTTTGCGAATAATAAATTAGTTTTAATTACTTTAAAGGAAAATTGCAAAAAATCCTAAATAATTCGTGGTTTTCTATCATTTTTGCTAATTTTCTAATTACGCAGCTAAGGCAAAATATGCCTAAAAAATCGAATTTCTAAAATAGGGCTTAACAGGTCGGGTTTTTTGCGAATAATAAATTAGTTTTAATTACTTTAAAGGAAAATTGCAAAAAATCCGAAATAATTCGTGGTTTTCTATCATTTTTGCTAATTTTGTGATTACGCAGCTAAGGCAAAATATGCCTAAAAAATCGAATTTCTAAAATAGGGCTTAACAGGTCGGGTTTTTTGCGAATAATAAATTAGTTTTAATTACTTTAAAGGAAAATTGCAAAAAATCCGAAATAATTCGTGGTTTTCTATCATTTTTGCTAATTTTCTGATTACGCAGCTAAGGCAAAATATGCCTAAAAAATCGAATTTCTAAAATAGGGCTTAACAGGTCGGGTTTTTTGCGAATAATAAATTAGTTTTAATTACTTTAAAGGAAAATTGCAAAAAATCCGAAATAATTCGTGGTTTTCTATCATTTTTGCTAATTTTCTGATTACTCAGCTAAGGCAAAATATGCCTAAAAAATCGAATTTCTAAAATAGGTCGTAACAGGTCGGGTTTTTTGCGTATATTAAGTTAGTTTTAATTACTTTAAAGGAAAATTGCAAAAAATCCGAAATAATTCGTGGTTTTCTATCATTTTTGCTAATTTTGTGATTACGCAGCTAAGGCAAAAAATGCCTAAAAAATCGAATTTCTAAAATAGGGCTTAACAGGTCGGGTTTTTTGCGAATAATAAATTAGTTTTAATTACTTTAAAGGAAAATTGCAAAAAATCCGAAATAATTCGTGGTTTTCTGTCATTTTTGCTAATTTTCTGATTACGCAGCCAAGGCAAAATATGCCTAAAAAATCGAATTTCTAAAATAGGGCTTAACTGGTCGGGTTTTTTGCGAATAATAAATTAGTTTTAATTACTTTAAAGGAAAATTGCAAAAAATCCGAAATAATTCGTGGTTTTCTATCATTTTTGCTAATTTTCTGATTACGCAGCTAAGGCAAAATATGCCTAAAAAATCGAATTTCTAAAATAGGACTTAACAGGTCGGGTTTTTTGCGAATAATAAATTAGTTTTAATTACTTTAAAGGAAAATTGCAAAAAATCCGAAATAATTCGTGGTTTTCTATCATTTTTGCTAATTTTGTGATTACGCAGCTAAGGCAAAATATGCCTAAAAAATCGAATTTCTAAAATAGGGCTTAACTGGTCGGGTTTTTTGCGAATAATAAATTAGTTTTAATTACTTTAAAGGAAAATTGCAAAAAATCCGAAATAATTCGTGGTTTTCTATCATTTTTGCTAATTTTCTGATTACGCAGCTAAGGCAAAATATGCCTAAAAAATCGAATTTCTAAAATAGGGCTTAACAGGTCGGGTTTTTTGCGAATAATAAATTAGTTTTAATTACTTTAAAGGAAAATTGCAAAAAATCCTAAATAATTCGTGGTTTTCTATCATTTTTGCTAATTTTCTAATTACGCAGCTAAGGCAAAATATGCCTAAAAAATCGAATTTCTAAAATAGGGCTTAACAGGTCGGGTTTTTTGCGAATAATAAATTAGTTTTAATTACTTTAAAGGAAAGTTGCAAAGAATCCGAAATAATTCGTGGTTTTCTATCATTTTTGCTATTTTTGTGATTACGCAGCTAAGCAAAATATGCCTAAAAAATCGAATTTCTAAAATAGGGCTTAACAGGTCGGGTTTTTTGCGAATAATAAATTAGTTTTAATTACTTTAAAGGAAAATTGCAAAAAATCCGAAATAATTCGTGGTTTTCTATCATTTTTGCTAATTTTGTGATTACGCAGCTAAGGCAAAATATGCCTAAAAAATCGAATTTCTAAAATAGGGCTTAACAGGTCGGGTTTTTTGCGAATAATAAATTAGTTTTAATTACTTTAAAGGAAAATTGCAAAAAATCCGAAATAATTCGTGGTTTTCTATCATTTTTGCTAATTTTCTGATTACGCAGCTAAGGCAAAATATGCCTAAAAAATCGAATTTCTAAAATAGGGCTTAACAGGTCGGGTTTTTTGCGAATAATAAATTAGTTTTAATTACTTTAAAGGAAAATTGCAAAAAATCCGAAATAATTCGTGGTTTTCTATCATTTTTGCTAATTTTCTGATTACGCAGCTAAGGCAAAATATGCCTAAAAAATCGAATTTCTAAAATAGGGCTTAACAGGTCGGGTTTTTTGCGAATAATAAATTAGTTTTAATTACTTTAAAGGAAAATTGCAAAAAATCCGAAATAATTCGTGGTTTTCTATCATTTTTGCTAATTTTCTGATTACGCAGCTAAGGCAAAATATGCCTAAAAAATCGAATTTCTAAAATAGGGCTTAACAGGTCGGGTTTTTTGCGAATAATAAATTAGTTTTAATTACTTTAAAGGAAAATTGCAAAAAATCCGAAATAATTCGTGGTTTTCTATCATTTTTGCTAATTTTGTGATTACGCAGCTAAGCAAAATATGCCTAAAAAATCGAATTTCTAAAATAGGGCTTAACAGGTCGGGTTTTTTGCGAATAATAAATTAGTTTTAATTACTTTAAAGGAAAATTGCAAAAAATCCGAAATAATTCGTGGTTTTCTATCATTTTTGCTAATTTTGTGATTACGCAGCTAAGCAAAATATGCCTAAAAAATCGAATTTCTAAAATAGGGCTTAACAGGTCGGGTTTTTTGCGAATAATAAATTAGTTTTAATTACTTTAAAGGAAAATTGCAAAAAATCCGAAATAATTCGTGGTTTTCTATCATTTTTGCTAATTTTCTGATTACGCAGCTAAGGCAAAATATGCCTAAAAAATCGAATTTCTAAAATAGGGCTTAACAGGTCGGGTTTTTTGCGAATAATAAATTAGTTTTAATTACTTTAAAGGAAAATTGCAAAAAATTCGAAATAATTCGTGGTTTTCTATCATTTGTGCTAATTTTCTGATTACGCAGCTAAGGCAAAATATGCCTAAAAAATCGAATTTCTAAAATAGGGCTTAACAGGTCGGGTTTTTTGCGAATAATAAATTAGTTTTAATTACTTTAAAGGAAAATTGCAAAAAATCCGAAATAATTCGTGGTTTTCTATCATTTTTGCTAATTTTCTGATTACGCAGCTAAGGCAAAATATGCCTAAAAAATCGAATTTCTAAAATAGGGCTTAACAGGTCGGGTTTTTTGCGAATAATAAATTAGTTTTAATTACTTTAAAGGAAAATTGCAAAAAATCCGAAATAATTCGTGGTTTTCTATCATTTTTGCTAATTTTGTGATTACGCAGCTAAGGCAAAATATGCCTAAAAAATCGAATTTCTAAAATAGGGCTTAACGGTCGGGTTTTTTGCGAATAATAAATTAGTTTTAATTACTTTAAAGGAAAATTGCAAAAAATCCGAAATAATTCGTGGTTTTCTATCATTTTTGCTAATTTTGTGATTACGCAGCTAAGGCAAAATATGCCTAAAAAATCGAATTTCTAAAATAGGGCTTAACAGGTCGGGTTTTTTGCGAATAATAAATTAGTTTTAATTACTTTAAAGGAAAATTGCAAAAAATCCGAAATAATTCGTGGTTTTCTATCATTTTTGCTAATTTTCTGATTACGCAGCTAAGGCAAAAAATGCCTAAAAAATCGAATTTCTAAAATAGGGCTTAACAGGTCGGGTTTTTTGCGAATAATAAATTAGTTTTAATTACTTTAAAGGAAAATTGCAAAAAATCAGAAATAATTCGTGGTTTTCTATCATTTTTGCTAATTTTCTGATTACGCAGCTAAGGCAAAAAATGCCTAAAAAATCGAATTTCTAAAATAGGACTTAACAGGTCGGGTTTTTTGCGAATAATAAATTAGTTTTAATTACTTTAAAGGAAAATTGCAAAAAATCCGAAATAATTCGTGGTTTTCTGTCATTTTTGCTAATTTTCTGATTACGCAGCCAAGGCAAAATATGCCTAAAAAATCGAATTTCTAAAATAGGGCTTAACTGGTCGGGTTTTTTGCGAATAATAAATTAGTTTTAATTACTTTAAAGGAAAATTGCAAAAAATCCGAAATAATTCGTGGTTTTCTATCATTTTTGCTAATTTTCTGATTACGCAGCTAAGGCAAAATATGCCTAAAAAATCGAATTTCTAAAATAGGACTTAACAGGTCGGGTTTTTTGCGAATAATAAATTAGTTTTAATTACTTTAAAGGAAAATTGCAAAAAATCCGAAATAATTCGTGGTTTTCTATCATTTTTGCTAATTTTGTGATTACGCAGCTAAGGCAAAATATGCCTAAAAAATCGAATTTCTAAAATAGGGCTTAACTGGTCGGGTTTTTTGCGAATAATAAATTAGTTTTAATTACTTTAAAGGAAAATTGCAAAAAATCCGAAATAATTCGTGGTTTTCTATCATTTTTGCTAATTTTCTGATTACGCAGCTAAGGCAAAATATGCCTAAAAAATCGAATTTCTAAAATAGGGCTTAACAGGTCGGGTTTTTTGCGAATAATAAATTAGTTTTAATTACTTTAAAGGAAAGTTGCAAAGAATCCGAAATAATTCGTGGTTTTCTATCATTTTTGCTAATTTTGTGATTACGCAGCTAAGGCAAAATATGCCTAAAAAATCGAATTTCTAAAATAGGGCTTAACTGGTCGGGTTTTTTGCGAATAATAAATTAGTTTTAATTACTTTAAAGGAAAATTGCAAAAAATCCGAAATAATTCGTGGTTTTCTATCATTTTTGCTAATTTTCTGATTACGCAGCCAAGGCAAAATATGCCTAAAAAATCGAATTTCTAAAATAGGGCTTAACTGGTCGGGTTTTTTGCGAATAATAAATTAGTTTTAATTACTTTAAAGGAAAATTGCAAAAAATCCGAAATAATTCGTGGTTTTCTATCATTTTTGCTAATTTTCTGATTACGCAGCTAAGGCAAAATATGCCTAAAAAATCGAATTTCTAAAATAGGACTTAACAGGTCGGGTTTTTTGCGAATAATAAATTAGTTTTAATTACTTTAAAGGAAAATTGCAAAAAATCTGAAATAATTCGTGGTTTTCTATCATTTTTGCTAATTTTCTGATTACGCAGCTAAGGCAAAATATGCCTAAAAAATCGAATTTCTAAAATAGGGCTTAACAGGTCGGGTTTTTTGCGAATAATAAATTAGTTTTAATTACTTTAAAGGAAAATTGCAAAAAATCCGAAATAATTCGTGGTGTTCTATCATTTTTGCTAATTTTCTGATTACGCAGCTAAGGCAAAATATGCCTAAAAAATCGAATTTCTAAAATAGGGCTTAACAGGTCGGGTTTTTTGCGAATAATAAATTAGTTTTAATTACTTTAAAGGAAAGTTGCAAAAAATCCGAAATAATTCGTGGTTTTCTATCATTTTTGCTAATTTTGTGATTACGCAGCTAAGGCAAAATATGCCTAAAAAATCGAATTTCTAAAATAGGGCTGAACAGGTCGGGTTTTTTGCGAATAATAAATTAGTTTTAATTACTTTAAAGGAAAATTGCAAAAAATCCGAAATAATTCGTGGTTTTCTATCATTTTTGCTAATTTTCTGATTACGCAGCTAAGGCAAAATATGCCTAAAAAATCGAATTTCTAAAATAGGGCTTAACAGGTCGGGTTTTTTGCGAATAATAAATTAGTTTTAATTACTTTAAAGGAAAATTGCAAAAAATCCGAAATAATTCGTGGTTTTCTATCATTTTTGCTAATTTTCTGATTACGCAGCTAAGGCAAAATATGCCTAAAAAATCGAATTTCTAAAATAGGGCTTAACAGGTCGGGTTTTTTGCGAATAATAAATTAGTTTTAATTACTTTAAAGGAAAATTGCAAAAAATCCGAAATAATTCGTGGTTTTCTATCATTTTTGCTAATTTTCTGATTACGCAGCTAAGGCAAAATATGCCTAAAAAATCGAATTTCTAAAATAGGGCTTAACAGGTCGGGTTTTTTGCGAATAATAAATTAGTTTTAATTACTTTAAAGGAGAATTGCAAAAAATCCGAAATAATTCGTGGTTTTCTATCATTTTTGCTAATTTTCTGATTACGCAGCTAAGGCAAAATATGCCTAAAAAATCGAATTTCTAAAATAGGGCTTAACAGGTCGGGTTTTTTGCGAATAATAAATTAGTTTTAATTACTTTAAAGGAAAATTGCAAAAAATCCGAAATAATTCGTGGTGTTCTATCATTTTTGCTAATTTTCTGATTACGCAGCTAAGGCAAAATATGCCTAAAAAATCGAATTTCTAAAATAGGGCTTAACAGGTCGGGTTTTTTGCGAATAATAAATTAGTTTTAATTACTTTAAAGGAAAGTTGCAAAAAATCCGAAATAATTCGTGGTTTTCTATCATTTTTGCTAATTTTGTGATTACGCAGCTAAGGCAAAATATGCCTAAAAAATCGAATTTCTAAAATAGGGCTGAACAGGTCGGGTTTTTTGCGAATAATAAATTAGTTTTAATTACTTTAAAGGAAAATTGCAAAAAATCCGAAATAATTCGTGGTTTTCTATCATTTTTGCTAATTTTCTGATTACGCAGCTAAGGCAAAATATGCCTAAAAAATCGAATTTCTAAAATAGGGCTTAACAGGTCGGGTTTTTTGCGAATAATAAATTAGTTTTAATTACTTTAAAGGAAAATTGCAAAAAATCCGAAATAATTCGTGGTTTTCTATCATTTTTGCTAATTTTCTGATTACGCAGCTAAGGCAAAATATGCCTAAAAAATCGAATTTCTAAAATAGGGCTTAACAGGTCGGGTTTTTTGCGAATAATAAATTAGTTTTAATTACTTTAAAGGAAAATTGCAAAAAATCCGAAATAATTCGTGGTTTTCTATCATTTTTGCTAATTTTCTGATTACGCAGCTAAGGCAAAATATGCCTAAAAAATCGAATTTCTAAAATAGGGCTTAACAGGTCGGGTTTTTTGCGAATAATAAATTAGTTTTAATTACTTTAAAGGAGAATTGCAAAAAATCCGAAATAATTCGTGGTTTTCTATCATTTTTGCTAATTTTCTGATTACGCAGCTAAGGCAAAATATGCCTAAAAAATCGAATTTCTAAAATAGGGCTTAACAGGTCGGGTTTTTTGCGAATAATAAATTAGTTTTAATTACTTTAAAGGAAAATTGCAAAAAATCCGAAATAATTCGTGGTTTTCTATCATTTTTGCTAATTTTCTGATTACGCAGCTAAGGCAAAATATGCCTAAAAAATCGAATTTCTAAAATAGGGCTTAACAGGTCGGGTTTTTTGCGAATAAGAAATTAGTTTTAATTACTTTAAAGGAAAATTGCAAAAAATCCGAAATAATTCGTGGTTTTCTATCATTTTTGCTAATTTTCTGATTACGCAGCTAAGGCAAAATATGCCTAAAAAATCGAATTTCTAAAATAGGGCTTAACTGGTCGGGTTTTTTGCGAATAATAAATTAGTTTTAATTACTTTAAAGGAAAATTGCAAAAAATCCGAAATAAATCGTGGTTTTCTATCATTTTTGCTAATTTTCTGATTACGCAGCTAAGGCAAAATATGCCTAAAAAATCGAATTTCTAAAATAGGGCTTAACAGGTCGGGATTTTTGCGAATAATAAATTAGTTTTAATTACTTTAAAGGAAAGTTGCAAAAAATCCGAAATAATTCGTGGTTTTCTATCATTTTTGCTAATTTTGTGATTACGCAGCTAAGGCAAAATATGCCTAAAAAATCGAATTTCTAAAATAGGGCTTAACAGGTCGGGTTTTTTGCGAATAATAAATTAGTTTTAATTACTTTAAAGGAAAATTGCAAAAAATCCGAAATAATTCGTGGTTTTCTATCATTTTTGCTAATTTTCTGATTACGCAGCTAAGGCAAAATATGCCTAAAAAATCGAATTTCTAAAATAGGGCTTAACTGGTCGGGTTTTTTGCGAATAATAAATTAGTTTTAATTACTTTAAAGGAAAATTGCAAAAAATCCGAAATAATTCGTGGTTTTCTATCATTTTTGCTACTTTTCTGATTACGCAGCTAGTGCAAAATGCACCTAAAAAATCGATTGTCTAAAATAGTGCTTCTGGAGTGGGGTTTTTTGCGTTAAGTAAGGTATTCTGAATTCTTTCTTTTAGAACTTACCTCTGATTTAAAATTCTTTAATTTAAAGATAGTAAAAGAACTTTTCGTTTAGTAGTTACTATATCGTTCATGATTTTATTTACAAAAAAAAAAGAAAAATGGACAGCAGCTGCTAGAAAAGCTTCTGAAACTTTCTTTACTTACGCTGGTAACTCTCATCAGAGCCCAGTTAGTAAGATCTTCTCCACTGGCTCCCAAAATCGAGAGATCCGAGCAATTTACGAAGATCAGTTAAATTCTAACTACGTTTCGAGTACTCTTTGGCGGCCGAGGAGCGGTGCCTTCATTATTAGTTCGGACAAACAAGTCAATAAAATTTTTATTGCCCCGATCGCTTCAGTTTTGTGAAGCCTTCGATCGCGATCAGTCTAGATCGAGTGCAGTGGTGATAAAAGTTTTTTTCAAACTTCAATTACAATATTAATTAGTGTAAATTTTTTGGCGCTAGTGGAGTGAATAAATTATTCAAGTGTGTACAAAAAAAATTGCAATAAGATAATTATATTTTGCAAACAGTAGAATCGGTGTAGGTACTGCAGAACATTTTTGATGTTTTCTTTTCGCAATATTTAATTTATCTAGTGAAAAGACTTTCTTCTTAGATTTTTAAAATTAATTAGAGTATTATTTGAATATCCGCGACAAAATTGGAAATCCAACAAATCTAGAATTTGTTTTGTTTGTAGAAGAATACAATTACTTAGCTTTTTCTACTTACCTTCCACTTTAATTAAATAGTTGTGAGTAGTATGAAGCTATATAGACTTTGATATTCAACATTAATTTCAGATTAATACTGAAGTTTTCATATTTTACATAACGACAAATTTTTAATTAATAAACTTTGTGTTTTTGAAAATGCTGATTTTACATATACACTACGTCAATTTTTTAAAATTTATTCTATTGTATTAGAAAGTGAAATACTCTACGATTTTGAACCGGGTGGAATATTTCGTATCAAAATCTTTAGTTAATAATCTCAATTCTTAAATTTAGATTATGTTTCGTGTTAAAGTTAATAAGCCTAATAATTTTCGGAAAGCTTTTCGCAAAGTAACTCACATTTTGCGCAATCATATGTTAAGTACCTTCACGTTGTATTAGTACAACGATTTATAATCTTTTCGTTTGTGAAGGTCACATAAATTAATAAATTTATCCTTCTATAGTTGCTCGACCTATGTATTGAATTTTTATTCAAGATAACTAAAGACGTTACAAGATTTCCACAGAGCTATCTTATACTAAATACTTTACTAATTGCTCTTTTATGGGAATCAAATTATCGCTAACAATTTTTAATTGTTAGAAATCGGGGAACATAAGCCCTCCGCTGGCGCCAGTTTTGATTTTTCAAAACTTAGTCAAACTCTTATTTTGTACTTTTGTTGAATGAAAATGTTTCCTATTTTGATCAAATAAAAAGCTAATTAAATAAAATAATTTCGTCTATTGCATAGAGATTTTAATACAGTTTTCTCTGTATTCAAGAAGAAAATTAAATGATTTTCACCTTCCTTAATTTTTATGATCAAGTTCTTTTTTTCCGTTAAAAATACTTGAATTAATTCTTAGTCTGTAATTTGTAAGAATCTCGACTGGAACTCTAAAAATGAAATTCAAACACTGTTGCTTGTTCGTAACTATGGGTATTAAGGAAGTCGCCGCGGAATTATGGAAAACGTATAAAATGTCCTCTGGGTTTTTTACAGAACGACTCGTGATAAAAATTGGATTGAGTTTAAACTTTAATTATTTTAGTTTGAGTTGTGGCAAGACTCGTTTTTTTTCAAATTTACTTTCGAATTAAATTGGAAACTCCAGATTTGAAATAACAAAATTTCTAAATCGGATTACAGGGAAAACCCGGCATTAAAGCAAACATATGTATGTCGTTTACCATAATTTTACTATTTATTAAATCAGGTTAACAAAATGTTGGAATACAAATAATTACTTAAGGAAGAGAATATAATCTAATATAATGTATATATAAAATAAATATATAATATATAAAATAAATCCACAGATTATTAGTTCCAATAATAAATTAAAACTAGATAACTTATTCGAATAAATAAAAAAAATATTTAAAATCAACAGACTAGAATAAATTTTATAAATTAAAATTGCCTTTTATTTACAGATTCATCATCGTCTTCATAATTTGCCATCAGAGTCGTCGTCATCGCAGATGATTTTGCCATCGAAGCCGTCATCGTAGTTTTAAGCACCTACAAAATAAACAAAAGTTATTATTTTAATGTAATATGTGAAAGGATATTTTAAGTTTTAGGATAAGAAAAAGTGGATAAAGGAAAACACAAAATGTACAACAGAGAAAGTTACTCTGGTTTCTGCCGAATTGGCAAACTTCGGCCGTGTCTTCATCAAAAAAGGACTAAGAATACGGGAATGGAAGGTTGAGTACAGTGGAATTTAATAAAAAATTGCTGCTGGAAGTGCAACTGCGCTCGTCCTGCAGCCGTGCTGCAACTCTGCGGTTTCTGCGGCGCGCAAGTGATTGCCCTGCAACGCAAGTCTGCGCCGTGACGAAGTCCGCAGTGCAAATCGGCTGCACAGCGCACCGCGGCTGCTACGCAACAAAACCCAAGGCACCGCCGCGCATTTGCTACGCAGGACGGCGCAGTGCAAGTCCTAGGCAACGCACTTTTTTTGCCGAATGGACGCACTGTGCTTGCTATGCAACGCATCTTCTGCTAGTCAACGCAACGCAGTGCGTTCATGACGCAATTAAATTGTGGCATTAGATTTTAACTTCGCAATAATTGCGAAGCAATTATTTTTAATTGCGGAGCGATTATTTGTAATTGCGAAGCAATTATTTGTAAAAACTAGCTTTTGCACGTCAACGTAACGCAATGCGTTCATGACGCAATTGATATAGTAGAAAAATACATTTTGATGAATACGTGGATCGAAGTTTAGCTTAGATAGCGTTCACTACGCAATTGAATTGTGGCGTTAGATTTATTAATTATAATTAGTTATTAATTATAAGCGTACACATAATCATAATGATGATAGCGATGATCGACCGTACGGACGCAGATTTTGTAAGAACACTTTATTTCGAGGATATTGCATCATGATTAACACCACAATCATTAACCTCGTCAAGATCAACTTAAATCTTTAAATTGTCAAAACCCTCATAAATCGTCAAGGTAATAAAACAGAATTTATTTATATCAATTGTATAACATAATTACATAATAATATATGATTTTCTTAGGAAGGAACTCAAGTTGCAGTCGAGGATAAAAAGTTCTGCAAAATATAAGTTAATGGTAAGATTAATACTATTTTTAACTATTAAAAGTTAAAAAACTAAAAACAAGAAAATTTTTCTAAAAGAACATAAAACCGATTCCAAAAAATCTGAAGCCCTAAGTAGTATAAAAGAATTATATTAAAATTTCTGTGGTACAACTTTCAATATTAAATACAAAACTTTACTAGATTTTTGAAGTAGAAAGTTGGGGAGTTTTTCGTAGGAAAGTTTTTGAGAACCTGATTTGATCAATTTTATTACGTGTCTATTATGTGTTGTACAATTGCCAAATAACCCAAAATCGCTTTAATTTCTTGTTTCGTACTAACTTTAAGGAAACTGCCCCAAAATATAAAAGAATGGAACGATTTCCTCGGACAGTTAACAATCAACCTGGCTGGAAAAGATTTCGACAACCCTCAGTCACAATGCTACCTGCTGCAGAAAAGGGTAAGTGTAATAGAAATGATCCTCAGATTTTTATTTTGGTTTTTCACTCATAATATGTTTATCCTTCTTCAGAGCGAACCCTTCGATGACGTAGCTATAATCGTTGACCTAAATTTCATCGTTCGGTCACGCCTTCTGTAAGAGGTGAGTCTATTTAAACTTGTAAATTTGTCCTTAAGTTAACAAATTAAAACTACTTTCGTAACTCTAAAACAGCTTCCTTCCTGACAAGACCAGGAGTTCGCAACAAACACTTGCATTTACGATGACGTGTCCTTGAGGATCCTGGCGGAAGGAGCACTGGAGCTTACTATTTGGGATCACGACAGGTTGGCCAGCAATGAGTTTGTGGACAGCGAGCGATCCCCACTTGGTACCGGTAAGTAGTTATTTTCTTATTAGCACTAGTTACCCCACACCCACATTTTCATGGTCTGCTCTATCGCGGTTATTATTGCTCCAATTGATACCGGCTTGAGAAGACGGTCGGAGAAAGCACCTGGTGGAGCCCTACAAAGAATACCCTAATCGCCGCGAGCATTTCTTATGCGCGTAATAACCCAAAATACTCATAGATAAACTTTTTTGAAAAATCATTATTTCTTGGAGCTGATTTGAGGCAAGAGCATATTTTCCGATTTCATTATTAAACTCTTTCTTTTTATCTCAAAGTAATATCGCATATTGTGTCTTAAAAATTTCCTGTTTGAAAAGCTAACGATTTGTTTAACTGACTTCGCTAAACCACTTAATTACCGTTCATTACTTCTTTTTCAAAAATTTTGAGTATCAGGAAAGCGGTGTTCATAGAAATTCTATTACATAATAATGCATTGTATACATTGTAAGCGACTACGAAATTTTTTTAAAATTATTCCAAGGGTAACGTTTACTTGAAGAAGGGTTATTCCAAGCTAAAATTCCGAAAGTGTCCGATAACCATGAGAAAATATGATAGTTTTAGATAAAAAAATCTTTTTATGTTTTACATGTATAAGTTATTAGCAAAATTGATTTTCTTTTTATATTCGCAATTACTGTGACTAGCAGTAAGGTAAGCCCTTGGTTTTTTAACCTTTTATTATTTTGGTATATATTTTGAAGCCGAAGCTGAAAATATTCATTTTTTCAGTTAATGATATAAATTATAGTACTACATATAATTATGTTTATGAAAATATAAGTTAATGGTAAGACTCATACTATTTTTGACTATTAAAAGTCAAAAACCGAAAACAAAAATTGTCCTTTGTCCTTCTTAAAATTTCTACGTCACTTCATTGATACTAGGGGTGGACATTTTTGGGGTTCTCCATTTTATTGTCTAATTACTGTTTCTGATCAACTTAATTTTTCCGTTAAAAATAATTTCCATTTTTCAGTTCAGAGAAAGAATAATCAGCTAAGTCGAAGAGGTGCGGTTTTTCTGCGTAATGGGACTCTACTGATATCGACCACAACCTGATATTATGATTCAAAAACTGCTTCTTTTCAATTGGTAAGTCGTTTTTTCTTGTACTATACTAACCCGCATGGATCAAATTTAAAAGGGATTTTTTTGAAACTGCCATCGTTGTGTATTTGTAGTAAAAAGTTTTAAATTATAGTAGTTTTTTTTTTTTTTTTTTTATATATATTTTAAGGAGCCTCCAACCGTATCTCGATTATGTGGGCTCCTTTGTATTTCTTTTTATATTCTTAGTGTGGTGTCTTTAATGAAATCCAGTAGATTTTTAATTTTGTTTGGATCGTCAGCTAGAATGTCTTTTAGGCTGCCTTTGATGCCGTAGAGCTGTCTTTCTTGGCTATATCTCGTGCATTGCGTTAGTATGTGTTCTATGGTGAGGTTAGCTTGACATTTCACGCATCCTGGTCTGGGGCTTTTGTTTATTAGCCATTCGTGCGTTGCGATCGTATGTCCTATTCTCAGTCTTGCAGTGGTTATTTCCCTCCTTCTGTTGCTGTTGTTGGCTGTTTTCCAGTTCTCTGGGGGTGGTTTTATGTATCGTAATTGTGTGTTTTCGGTATTCCAAGTAGTTTTCCATAATTGCCATATATTTTTTTTGACTTTGCTGCGGGAGTCAGCCTCAGTAGTCATGTAAGTTTCACTTGTGGGTTCTTTTAGAACCTTTTTTGCTTCTTCATCAGCTTTTTCGTTGCCTTATATGCCTATATGGCTCGGGATCCACATGAAAATGACCTCCTTCCGGTTTTCTCTTAGGCTGTTGATGTTGTTGAGTGTTTCATGTATGATTGGATTTGTAAGGTTTGAGCTTATGTTTTGTATGGCATTAAGAGCACTGAGCGAGTCTGTGAGGATAAGGTGTTTTTCTTTTTCGCTTTCTTTGGCTAGGTTGGTTGCGCAAAGTATTGCGTTCAGCTCTGCAGTGAATATACTACTTTCTTCTGGTAGTCTGTGTCTGTATGTTTTCTCTATTGTGTATACAGCGAAGGCACTGATCCCTGTTTTCTTGGATCCGTCGGTATATATTTGGTTGAATTCCTGGTATTTTTCTATTTGATTGTGGAATTCAGTTCGGTAGATCTCAGGAGGGGTTGCTTCTTTTGCGTACTTGCACAGGCTTAGGTCGATTTTTGGTTTTATTATTTTCCAGGGTGGCTCATTTGGAATTTTGCTGGAGTGAATTTTTGGTGGATGTTGGAGTCCGATTTCCTGGCATATTTGTTCGATTTGGAGGGCTGGCGTTTGGTTCGTTTTGCTGTTGTTTGGTGTCTCAGGGTTATTGCGACTTTCCCAGATTGTCTGGGATATAACAATGATTTTATCGATTTGTTAACGATTCGAAAAGTTGTCCGAAAGGAAAGTTAAGGAGAAGGTGTTTTGAAATCGTATTATTTGGCTATTTCAAAAATTAATTAAAATGCAATCGATCAAATACTCATTCTGATACTAAATGCTAGTGTAACACATAATTTAGTATTGAAATCAGTATAAAACTTAATATTTAATGGGTCTAATTATGTATATTTCAATAGATATTCAATACAGTAGCTGTTTGACTAAGTACAATTTTAATATAATGGCAAAAATTTAACAAAAATTTAATATAGAAGACCTACCTTTGTCTCCAGTCATCATTGCCGATTTTGAGCAACTTAATTTTGAGCTTATTGAGCAAATAAAAGGCAATAAATTCGCAGGAAATCGTGACTCAACTTAAAAAACCCAAACGATTTAAAAACTGAGTTCCATTAGAACGTTGTCTTAGTCTGGGAAAATATTTTGTTTTAAAAGAATCGTAAATATTCAGAATAGTAAATAAAATAGAAGAACTATTTGAAGTATATGTCAAAAAATAAAGCGAAAATCTTGTTAGTAAAATTCATTTTTCATTTCAGAGTGCACTATTACATAATTTTGATAAATGGGGATGGTAATCGTCCTAAACATTTATAGACATAAGCACGATAATTCGAAGATATTTTAAATATATTTGCTAATTATAATTATACGATTCACCCGCGGTACTTTAATTTTGAGAACTCGACTTTACAAATATCCGCAAGATTAGCTCAACAATTATTTACACATACATATATTAATTTCCGAATCGATTTCTCATTGCGTCGATACTTTGCCACCTCATAAAAATTATCTAGTTCTAAAGATTGGAGAACATTTGCCTGGATAAAAGTAAATTATAAATTCAATTACGTCGAAAACCAAACCGATTTATTTCCCTGGAATGAGCATAAATAAGTACGCAATTAGGGGAACCGTATAAAAGTCCTCTGGGTTTTTTTAGTTTATACTTTAATTATTTACAGTAATTATCTTAGTTAATAAAAATTGGATTGAGCTCAAACTTTAATTATTTTAATTTGGATTGCGGGAAGACTCGTTTTTTCTAAATTTACTTTCGATATAAATTCGAAATTAACGATTTGAAATATCAAAAGTTCTAAATCGGATTACAGGAAAAAGTTTGCACTAAAACAAACATTGTCGTTCATCATAATTTTACTATTTATTAAATCAGCTTAACAAAATGTTGGAATACAAATAATTACTTAAGGAAGAGAATAGAAAAATCCATAGATTATTTGTACTAATAATAAATTAAACATATCTTCTTAATAAAAGCTCGGATAAATAAAAATATTCTCTTTACAGATTCATCATCGTCGTCACCGCAGATGCCTTGCCGTCAGGGTTGTCGTCACAGCAGATTTTGTCATCAGAGTCCTCATCGCAGTTGTAAGGACCTGTTTCCTGCAAAAGTTATTTTTGTTTATAATTTTTAGGATACGCAAACGCGAAAAAATAAAAATAAAATAGCTACAACAGAGCAAATTGCTCTGGTTTCTGCCGAATTGGCAGAAGGTGTTTTAATTTGACTGACTTCGGCCCCGTCGTCATCAAAACGGCGCATAAGTTTTTCTTCGACTTGTGCGCCGAAAGTAGCTCGCAATTCCAAAACGCTTAATTTTCTCGATTGGTTTTTATGTGTAGTAGACAAATATATTTTGATGAATACGAGGATCGAAGTTAAGATACAGTAGGATTTAAGGTTAGGGGTTAACACTAGAACTACCAGCACTCACACGTGCAATTCCGCTCATTTTTGGCACCTTTAAAATAAATTAAAAACGATTTTTGCCGAGTGGACGCACTGTGCTTGCTATGCAATGCATCTTCTGCTAGTCAACGCAACGCAGTGCGTTCATGACGCAATTAAATTGTGGCATTCGATTTATTAATTATTATAATATTTATATATTATGTATCAATTTATAATTATAAGCGTATATATAATTAAAATTGCGATAATCGGCCGTACGGAATACTACTTCTCGAGGATATTGCTTCATGATTAACACGACAGCCTTAGTTAACCACAATCATAACTTCTTTGGCAAGAATTTCATCCAGTGTTTTATGCCTGCGGGAGGGTGCACACATACATATGCTGTAACTTAATTAAAAAGTTGTAAGTAATGAATTAGAGTAAACTTCTTCAAATTCACGCTTGCCTCTTTTTTTCAGAATTGCCGACTCCCGTATGGATTTACGCAACTTTGCTGTTTAGGGAAATCAGGTAGGTCGCATGTTTAGATTATTGTCGGAGCGGTTTTTCCATTTTGTTTATTAAGACTCGAAAATTGTTAGGAATACTCTGAAATCATCAGAGGTTTTTGGTATTATGGCTACTAGTCATTTCTAATGATTAATTAGTGAGGTTTGTTTTATTGAATCCGGTAAACTTGCAGACATTTCAAAGTTAAATCCTTACGATTTGATTAGATTTTAATTTTGCTGGATTTAGTAAACGAACCTCACTAATTAATCAGTGCAAATAACTACTGGTCATAATGCCAAAAACCTCTCGATAATGGACCGTACCGAGGCAATTGTAAAACTTTATAAGAAAACAATATTTCGAGGATATTACATCACGATTACCACAATCATTAACCTCGTCAAGATCAACATAATTCTTCAAATTGTCAAGATCCCCAACGTAATAATACAGCAGGATTACTATAATAATAGACTTTATTTATATCAATTATATAATAACAGCAGGATTACTATAACAATAATTGCTTCGAAATTATAACAATAATTATAATAATATTGCTTCGCAATTTTATAACAATAATTGCTTCGCAATTATAATAATAATAATTGCTTCGCAATTATATAACAATAATTGCTTCGCAATTATAATAATAATTGCTTCGCAATTATAATAATAATAATTGCTTCGCAATTATAAAAATAATTGCTTCGCAATTATATAACAATAATTGCTTCGCAATTATAATAATAATAATTGCTTCGCAATTATAATAATAATAATTGCTTCGCAATTATAATAATAATTGCTTCGCAATTATATAACAATAATTGCTTCGCAATTATAATAATAATTGCTTTCGCAATTATAATAATAATAATTGCTTCGCAATTATAATTGCTATAATAATTGCCTCGCAATTATAATACTTGCTTCGCAACACAATTGAATTGCGTCATGAACGCACTGCGTTGCGTTGACTAGCAGAAGATGCGTTGCATAGCAAGCACAGTGCGTGCACTCGGCAAAAAAGTGCGTCGTCTAGGACTTGCACTGCGCTGTCCTGCGTAGCAAATGCGCGCTGCAAGCGCGGCGGTGCGTTGGGTTTTGTTGCTTAGCAGCCGCGGTGCGCTGTGCAGCCGATTTGCACTGCGGACTTCGTCACGGCGCAGACTTGCGTTGCAGGGCAATCACTTGTGCGCCGCAGAAACCGCAGAGTTGCAGCACGGCAGCAGGACGAGCGCAGTTACATTTCCAGCAGCAATCTTTTTATTAACACTAGAACTACCCAGACCGGTCAAAATAATCGTTTCTAATTTATGAATACTAATCCAAATCTGAAGGTACCTTAAAAGCCCCAAAAATGAGTGAAATGCACGTTTGAATGCTGGTAGTTCTAGTGTTAACCCCTATCAAACCCTACCGCACCTGAACTTCGATCCCCGTATTCACCAAAATGTATTTGTCTACTATACATAAACACTGAATTGAGAAAATTAAGCGTTTTGGAATTGCGAGCTACTTTCGGCGCACAAGTCGAAGAAAAACTTATGCGCCGTTTTGATGAAGACGGGGCCGAAGTCAGTCAAATTAAAACACTTTCTGCCAGTTCGGCAGAAACCAGAGCAATTTGCTCTGTTGTAGATGTTTTCTTTTTTCGCGTTTGCTTATACTAACAATTATTTACAAAAGTAACTTTTACTTATTTCCTAGGTACTTAAAGCTACGACGACGGCTCTGGTGGCAAAAGGATCTGCGATAACGACGATGATGAATCTGTAAAGAAAAGGCAATTTTAATTTATAAAATCTAGTTTAGTCTCTTAATTTTAAATATTTTTTATTAATCCGAGCTTTTATTAATAAGTTATTTTTAGTTTATTTTTAGAACTTATAATCTGGATTTTTCCATTCTCTTGCTTAAGTAACATAATTAATTGTATTCCAATATTTCGTTTAGCTGATTTAATAAATAGTAAAATTTAAACGACTCATGTTTGTTTTAGTGCAGAAATTTTCCTGTAATCCGGTTTAGAACTTTTTTAATTCGAAAGAAAATGTGAAAAAAAGACGAGTCTTGCCACACGTCTATCTAGCAGACATTGATTATAAGCACCCACGCTCTTTTCAGCAGTAATTCCTTCACTTACTGTGGTATGAGGTATTAATGGGTTAGATATGTATGTAAGTATATTAATAAAATGAAAATACGTTACTTAATGACTCAAAAAATATGTGAAATTGTGTCATTTAATAAAATTGTACGATTCTGACCACCAATGCTGTGTTAATATTTAGTCTAATATTACTTAATTCAATATTTAAGTGTGCTTTTTTGGGAATTTCATTCACTGTACATATATATTTCTAACATACCAATTAAAAATTTGTCTTAAATCAGTAATCATAGAGACTTTTCGTAATTTTTATTTCCACATCTATCCATAAAGAGACTTGAAAAATGAACATAATTAAATGTTTGAATAAACTTAAATATGTGGTTTTCCATAGTTATACCTACTAACTTGCATACTAATTAAAAGCGGCAAATATAAATAACTATTAGTCGGTTTTTAACGGAATTATCTTGAATATTATTGTTATGATGGTTTTACCACAAAATGGATAATGGATAAATAATAATCGAGCTACTTTTATCCTCTAGAACAATTCCTTTAATCAGTTTTCTAGGAATGATATCCTGTGTGAAACTTAAAGGCGTTAAAACCTTGAAAAGAAGATTTTAAGAACATATTTTGGGTACTCATACTATAGAGCAAATCTTTGATATATGTTTTCATTACGCTTCTGTAAATTGAAAATATGTACAAATTCAAATTCAAAAATTGTGTTATTTTTGTTTGGCAGTTTTTTCAGATCATGCAAAACGGCCCTATCTTTTCAGTGCGTAGACTTAAAGGTTTGTATTTTTCACAGTTCGAAGGGATTGCAGACCTGAGAATTTGATATTAATTTAAATTTAATACCACCCCGCGTTCCTTAGAGAAAGGAACATGGATAGACAGATAGACGGACATCAAAGTGATTCTATAAGGGTTCCTTTGTTTCTTTTTCAGGTGCGGAACCCTAAATAAATGACTTGTTGCTCAAATAACAAGAAATTCCACAGAGTATTAAATTCTGTGAACAAAACAGTCAAATAATGAATGTTCTTAATGTATAAGAAGAAATATTTTCACTAACTTCTCTTTTCAATAAATAAACTTTATAGCAGCGCCACCCCTTACTAAAACAAACTCGAAATCTTTCACATTCACAAGCGTGAGGGTAGAACTAGAGCCTATTTGCACACTCGATTTCAGGGTCAAAGTGAGATTTTGAAACAGACAAAAAATGTAATTCTGTCGTGTTGAGTCTGGAGAGAGCAAATAATCTGAATCTCCATATTGTATTGGAAGCGCGTTTTTAATTATCAATATTTAATATTCGTTACCAAAATCAGCTACTTTCCCCACTTCTGAACGTTTCATTAATTATGCGCATAAGCAGTGTTTGCGGCGATTAGGGTATTCTTTGTAGGGTTCCCCCAGGTGCTTTCTTCGACCGGCTTCTTAGGCCGGTATCAATCAGAGCAATAATTACCGCGATAGAGCAGACCATGAATATGTGGGTGTGGGGTAACTAGTGCTAATAAGAAAATAACTACTTACCGGTACAAATGGTAATCGCACGCCGTCCAGGAACTCGTTGCTGGCCAACCTGTCGTGATCCCAAATAGTGATCAACAGTGCTCTTTCCGCCAGCTCCTGCAAGGACACGTCCTCGTAAATAAAAGTGTAGTTCCAAGGGGGCTAACCGGTCTCTTTACCATCGGAGTCTTTTGTTTTGAACTCATTGTCTTGTCAGGCAGAAGGAAGCTGTTTTCGAGTTACGAAAGAAGTTTTAATTTGTTAACTTACAGACAAATTTACAAATTTAAATAGACTCACCTCTTGCAGAAGGCGTGAATGAATGATGAATTTTAGGCCAACGATTATGTCACCCCGGTAAAAAGCTACATCATCGAAGGGTTCGCTTTGATGAAGGGTAAAAATATTATGAGTAAAAAACAAAAACATTTCTATTACACTTACCCTTTCCTGCAGCAGGTACCATTGTGACAGAATTGTCGAAAACTTTTCCCGCCAGGTTCGTTACGTTCTTTTACATTTCGGGGCAGTTTTCTTAAAGTTAGTACGAAACACGAAATTAAATCGTTTTTGGGTTATTTGGTAATAGCACGACACATAACAGACACTTAATAGAATTTAACAATTCAGGTTCTCAAAAATGTTTCTAAAAGAAATAAAACCGATTCCAAAATATCCCAAGCCATAAAAAGTATAAAATAATTATATTAGGGGTTCCGGTTAATTCGTGCGGTTTTGTAACAGATGGCGTAACTTGTTTTATATTCCAGTGATTCACCTTTCCAAATATGTGTTGGAAAGCTACTGTCATATAGTTTCAGAATCAGTATGTGTTATTTAGCTGAAGCGTAAACAACAATACTTTTTTTTAATCTGAAAATGTCGAATTTTGTGCCGAATAAAGTGTTTTTGCGGGGAGTACTTCTTCATTACTTCAATATGAAGAAAAAGGCTGCCGAAAGTCATCGTATTTTGGTGGAAGTGTATGGCGTGCATGCTCTAGCTGAGCGTACGTGCCAGAAGTGGTTTGCACGGTTTAAAAGTGGCAATTTTGACTTGGAGGACGATGAACGGCCCGGACAGCCAAAAAAGTTTGAAGACCACGAATTGGAGACACTGCTCGACCAAGATCCATCCCAAACGCAAGAAGAACTTGCAAAATCACTTGGCGTCGCTCAACAAACCATTTCCGATCGTCTAAAAGCAATGGGAATGATCCGGAAGGTAGGCCATTGGGTGCCGCATGAGTTGAAGCCAAGAGACGTCGAACGCCGATTTTTCGCGTGTGAACAACTGCTTCAACGGCACAAAAGAAAAAGTTTTTTGCATGGAATTGTCACTGGCGATGGAAAGTGGGTCCATTACGATAATCCAAAACGTCGGGCAACGTATGGATACCCCGGCCATGCATCATCATCGACGGCCGTTCAGAATATTCATGGCCTGGAGGTTATGCTGTGTATTTGGTGGGACCAGCTGGGTGTGATCTATTATGAGCTGTTGCAACCGAATGAAACGATCGCAGGGGAAGTCTACCGACGACAATTGATGCGTTTGAGCCGAGCACTGCGCGAAAAACGGCCGGAATATGAACACAGGCACAGCAAGGTAATTTTGCAACAGGACAATGCTCGGCCACATGTTGCACAGGTCGTCAAAACCTACCTTGAAAGGCTCAAATGGGATGTCCTACCCCACCCGCCGTATAGTCCAGACCTTGCGCCATCCGATTACTATCTCTTCCGATCAATGCAACATGGCCTGGCTGACCAGCACTTCTCCAATTATGAAGAAGTCAAAAATTGAATCGATTCGTGGATAGCGGAGAAGCCGGCCGAATTTTTCAGAAAGGGTATTCGTGAATTACCAGAAAAATGGGAAAAGGTTATAGCTAGCGATGGACAATACTTCGAATAGTAAATTTGTAACCATTTTTTCACAATGAAGCTTCAATTTTCGAAAAAAAACCGCATGAATTAACCGGTACCCCTAATATTAAAAGTCCTCCGCTACTACTTTCAGCAGTAAATACAAGACTTTCTTAGATTTTTGAAGTCGGTGTGAAAACCTGACTAATATTAATCCAATACTAGGTAATCAAGAGAATGTGATTGCCTTAATTATTTAGTATAGAGTTAATATACGTAAGTCAGGTTTTGACACCGACTTCAAAAATCTAGGAAAGTCTTGTTTTTAATGTTGAAAGTTGTACCAGAAGACT
Source organism: Tolmerus cingulatus (assembly GCA_959613345.1). Taxonomy (NCBI): domain Eukaryota; kingdom Metazoa; phylum Arthropoda; class Insecta; order Diptera; family Asilidae; genus Tolmerus; species Tolmerus cingulatus. The sequence continues at coordinate 23,545,608 of OY390711.1, forward strand.
TTTAATATAATTATTTTATATTTTTAAGGTCTTGAGAATTTTTGGAATTGGTTCTATGTTTTTTTAGAAAAGTGTTTTGTTTTTAATTTTTTAACTTTTAATAGTTAAAAATAGTATCAATCTTACCATTAACATATATTTTGCAGAACTTTTCATCCTCGACTGCGACTTGATCTTCTTCCTGAGAAAAATCATATATTATTATGTAATTCTATAATATTATATAATTGATATAAATAAATTCTGTTTTATTACCTTGACGATTTATGAGGGTTTTGACAATTTAAAGATTTAAGTTGATCTTGACGAGGTTAATGATTGTGGTGTTAATCATGATGCAATATCCTCGAAATAAACTATTCTTACAAAATCTGCCTCGTTACGGTCGATCATCGCTGCCATCATTATGATTATGTATACGCTTATAATTAATAACTAATATATAATATATACATATATAGTATGATTAATAAATCTAATGGAACAATTCAATTGCGTATATGAACGCTGCCTTAACTAAACTTCGGTCCACGTATTCATCAAAGTAGATTTTTCTACTATATCAATTGCGTCGTGAACGCACTGCGTTACGTTGACTAGCAAAAATTGCGTTGCATAGCAAGCACAGTGCGTGCACTCGGCAAAAAAAGTGCGTTGCCTAGGACTTGCACTGCGCTGTCCTGCGTAGCAAATGCGCGCTGCAAGCGCGGCGGTGCGTTGGGTTTTGTTGCGTAGCAGCCGCGGTGCGCTGTGCAGCCGATTTGCACTGCGGACTTCGTCACGGCGCAGACTTGCGTTGCAGGGCAATCACTTGCGCGCCGCAGAAACCGCAGAGTTGCAGCACGGCTGCAGGACGAGCGCAGTTGCACTTCCAGCAGCAATTTTTTATTAAATTCCACTGTACTCAACCTTCCATTCCCGTATTCTTAGTCCTTTTTTGATGAAGACACGGCCGAAGTTTGCCAATTCGGCAGAAACCAGAGTAACTTTCTCTGTTGTACATTTTGTGTTTTCCTTTATCCACTTTTTCTTATCCTAAAACTTAAAATATCCTTTCACATATTACATTAAAATAATAACTTTTGTTTATTTTGTAGGTGCTTAAAACTACGATGACGGCTTCGATGGCAAAATCATCTGCGATGACGACGACTCTGATGGCAAATTATGAAGACGATGATGAATCTGTAAATAAAAGGCAATTTTAATTTATAAAATTTATTCTAGTCTGTTGATTTTAAATATTTTTTTTATTTATTCGAATAAGTTATCTAGTTTTAATTTATTATTGGAACTAATAATCTCTAGATTAATTTTATATATCATATATTTATTTTATATATACATTATATTAGATTAAATTCTCTTCCTTAAGTAATTATTTGTATTCCAACATTTTGTTAACCTGATTTAATAAATATGTAGTAAAATTATGCTGAACGAAAAATGTTTGTTTTACTGCAGATTTTCCTGTAATCCGATTAAGAACTTTTAATACTGCCAACCTGGAATTTCGAGATTAATTCGAAAGTAAATTTGAAAAAAAACGAGTTTTGCAACAAGTCAAACTAAAATAATTAAAGTTTAAACTCAATCCAATTTTTATCAACTAAAATAATTAATGTAAATAAGTAAAGTTTAAACTCAAGGCAATTTTTATCACGAGTCGGCCTGTAGAAACCCAGACGACTTTTTAAACGTTTTCCATAATTGCGCGGCGACTTCCTTAATACCCATAAGTACGAACAAGCAACAGTGTTTGAATTTCATTTTTCCAGTCGAGATTCTTACAAATTACAGACTAAGAATTAATTCAAGTATTTTTAACGGAAAAAAAGAACTTGATCATAAAAATTAAGGAAGGTGAAAATCATTTAATTTTCTTCTTGAATACAGAGAAAACTGTATTAAAATCTCTATGCAATAGACGAAATTATTTTATTTAAATAGCTCTTTATTTGATCAAAATAGGAAACATTTTCATTCAACAAAAGTACAAAATAAGAGTTTGACTAAGTTTTGAAAAATCAAAACTGGCGCCGGCGGAGGCTTATGTTCCCCGATTTCTAACAATTAAAAATTGTTAGCGATAATTTGATTCCCATAAAAGAGCAATTAGTAAAGTATTTAGTATAAGATAGCTCTGTGGAAATCTTGTAACGTCTTTATAGTTATCTTGAATAAAACTTCAATACCTAGGTCGAGCAACTATAGAAGGATAAATTTATTAATTTATGTGACCTTCACAAACGAAAAGATTATAAATCGTTGTACTAATACAACGTCAAGGTACTTAACATATGATTGCGCAAAATGTGAGTTACTTTGCGAAAAGCTTTCCGAAAATTATTAGGTTTATTAACTTTAACACAAAACATAATCTAAATTTAAGAATTGAGATTATTAACTAAAGATTTTGATACGAAATATTCTAGCCGGTTCAAAATCGTAGAGTATTTCACTTTCTAATACAATAGAATAAATTTTAAAAAATTGACGTAGTGTATATGTAAAATCAGCATTTTCAAAAACACAAATTTTATTAATTAAAAATTTGTCGTTATGTAAAATATGAAAACTTCAGTATTAATCTGAAATTAATGTTGAATATCAAAGTCTATATAGCTTCATACTACTCACAAGTATTTAATTAAAGTGGAAGGTAAGTAGAAAAAGCTAAGTAATTGTATTCTTCTACAAACAAAACAAATTCTAGATTTGTTGGATTTCCAATTTTGTCGCGGATATTCAAATAATACTCTAATTAATTTTAAAAATCTAAGAAGAAAGTCTTTTCACTAGATAAATTAAATATTGCGAAAAGAAAACATCAAAAATGTTCTGCAGTACCTACACCGATTCTACTGTTTGCAAAATATAATTATCTTATTGCAATTTTTTTTGTACACACTTGAATAATTTATTCACTTCACTAGCGCCAAAAAATCTACACTAATTAATGTTACACCAACAAAGTTTGATAAAAAACTTTTATCACCACTGCACTCGATCTAGACTGATCGCGATCGAAGGCTTCACAAAACTGAAGCGATCGGGGCAATAAAAATTTTATTGACTTGTTTGTCCGAACTAATAATGAAGGCACCGCTCCTCGGCCGCCAAAGAGTACTCGAAACGTAGTTAGAATTTAACTGATCTTCGTAAATTGCTCGGATCTCTCGATTTTGGGAGCCAGTGGAGAAGATCTTACTAACTGGGCTCTGATGAGAGTTACCAGCTTTTCTAGCAGCTGCTGTCCATTTTTCTTTTTTTTTGTAAATAAAATCATGAACAATATAGTAACTACTAAACGAAAAGTTCTTTTACTATCTTTAAATTAAAGAATTTTAAATCAGAGGTAAGTTCTAAAAGAAAGAATTCAGAATACCTTACTTAACGCAAAAAACCCCACTCCAGAAGCCCTATTTTACACAATCGATTTTTTAGGTGCATTTTGCACTAGCTGCATAATCAGAAAAGTAGCAAAAATGATAGAAAACCACGAATTATTTCGGATTTTTTGCAATGATCCTTTAAAGTTATTAAAACTAATTTATTATTCGCAAAAAACCCGACCTGTTAAGCCCTATTTTAGAAATTCGATTTTTTAGGCATATTTTGCCTTAGCTGCGTAATCAGAAAATTAGCAGAAATGATAGAAAACCACGAATTATTTCGGATTTTTTGCAATTTTCCTTTAAAGTAATTAAAACTAATTTATTATTCGCAAAAAACCCGACCTGTTCAGACCTATTTTAGAAATTCGATTTTTTAGGCATATTTTGCCTTAGCTGCGTAATCAGAAAATTAGCAAAAATGATAGAAAACCACGATTTATTGCGGATTTTTTGCAATGAACCTTTAAAGTTATTAAAACTAATTTATTATTCGCAAAAAACCCGACCTGTTAAGCCCTATTTTAGAAATTCGATTTTTTAGGCATATTTTGCCTTAGCTGCGTAACCAGAAAATTAGCAAAAATGATAGAAAACCACGATTTATTGCGGATTTTTTGCAATGAACCTTTAAAGTTATTAAAACTAATTTATTATTCGCAAAAAACCCGACCTGTTCAGCCCTATTTTAGAAATTTGATTTTTTAGGCATATTTTGCCTTAGCTGCGTAATCAGAAAATTAGCAAAAATGATAGAAAACCACGATTTATTGCGGATTTTTTGCAATGAACCTTTAAAGTTATTAAAACTAATTTATTATTCGCAAAAAACCCGACCTGTTCAGCCCTATTTTAGAAATTCGATTTTTTAGGCATATTTTGCCTTAGCTGCGTAATCAGAAAATTAGCAAAAATGATAGAAAACCACGATTTATTGCGGATTTTTTGCAATGAACCTTTAAAGTTATTAAAACTAATTTATTATTCGCAAAAAACCCGACCTGTTCAGCCCTATTTTAGAAATTCGATTTTTTAGGCATATTTTGCCTTAGCTGCGTAACCAGAAAATTAGCAAAAATGATAGAAAACCACGATTTATTGCGGATTTTTTGCAATGAACCTTTAAAGTTATTAAAACTAATTTATTATTCGCAAAAAACCCGACCTGTTAAGCCCTATTTTAGAAATTCGATTTTTTAGGCATATTTTGCCTTAGCTGCGTAACCAGAAAATTAGCAAAAATGATAGAAAACCACGATTTATTGCGGATTTTTTGCAATGAACCTTTAAAGTTATTAAAACTAATTTATTATTCGCAAAAAACCCGACCTGTTCAGCCCTATTTTAGAAATTTGATTTTTTAGGCATATTTTGCCTTAGCTGCGTAATCAGAAAATTAGCAAAAATGATAGAAAACCACGATTTATTGCGGATTTTTTGCAATGAACCTTTAAAGTTATTAAAACTAATTTATTATTCGCAAAAAACCCGACCTGTTCAGCCCTATTTTAGAAATTTGATTTTTTAGGCATATTTTGCCTTAGCTGCGTAATCAGAAAATTAGCAAAAATGATAGAAAACCACGATTTATTGCGGATTTTTTGCAATGAACCTTTAAAGTTATTAAAACTAATTTATTATTCGCAAAAAACCCGACCTGTTAAGCCCTATTTTAGAAATTCGATTTTTTAGGCATATTTTGCCTTAGCTGCGTAATCAGAAAATTAGCAAAAATGATAGAAAACCACGATTTATTGCGGATTTTTTGCAATGATCCTTTAAAGTTATTAAAACTAATTTATTATTCGCAAAAAACCCGACCTGTTCAGCCCTATTTTAGAAATTCGATTTTTTAGGCATATTTGGCCTTAGCTGCGTAATCAGAAAATTAGCAAAAATGATAGAAAACCACGATTTATTTCGGATTTTTTGCAATTTTCCTTTAAAGTAATTAAAACTAATTTATTATTCGCAAAAAACCCGACCTGTTCAGCCCTATTTTAGAAATTCGATTTTTTAGGCATATTTTGCCTTAGCTGCGTAACCAGAAAATTAGCAAAAATGATAGAAAACCACGATTTATTGCGGATTTTTTGCAATGATCCTTTAAAGTTATTAAAACTAATTTATTATTCGCAAAAAACCCGACCTGTTAAGCCCTATTTTAGAAATTTGATTTTTTAGGCATATTTTGCCTTAGCTGCGTAATCAGAAAATTAGCAAAAATGATAGAAAACCACGATTTATTTCGGATTTTTTGCAATTTTCCTTTAAAGTAATTAAAACTAATTTATTATTCGCAAAAAACCCGACCTGTTCAGCCCTATTTTAGAAATTCGATTTTTTAGGCATATTTTGCCTTAGCTGCGTAACCAGAAAATTAGCAAAAATGATAGAAAACCACGATTTATTGCGGATTTTTTGCAATGATCCTTTAAAGTTATTAAAACTAATTTATTATTCGCAAAAAACCCGACCTGTTCAGCCCTATTTTAGAAATTCGATTTTTTAGGCATATTTTGCCTTAGCTGCGTAACCAGAAAATTAGCAAAAATGATAGAAAACCACGATTTATTGCGGATTTTTTGCAATGATCCTTTAAAGTTATTAAAACTAATTTATTATTCGCAAAAAACCCGACCTGTTCAGCCCTATTTTAGAAATTCGATTTTTTAGGCATATTTTGCCTTAGCTGCGTAACCAGAAAATTAGCAAAAATGATAGAAAACCACGATTTATTGCGGATTTTTTGCAATGAACCTTTAAAGTTATTAAAACTAATTTATTATTCGCAAAAAACCCGACCTGTTAAGCCCTATTTTAGAAATTTGATTTTTTAGGCATATTTTGCCTTAGCTGCGTAATCAGAAAATTAGCAAAAATGATAGAAAACCACGATTTATTTCGGATTTTTTGCAATTTTCCTTTAAAGTAATTAAAACTAATTTATTATTCGCAAAAAACCCGACCTGTTCAGCCCTATTTTAGAAATTCGATTTTTTAGGCATATTTTGCCTTAGCTGCGTAACCAGAAAATTAGCAAAAATGATAGAAAACCACGATTTATTGCGGATTTTTTGCAATGATCCTTTAAAGTTATTAAAACTAATTTATTATTCGCAAAAAACCCGACCTGTTCAGCCCTATTTTAGAAATTCGATTTTTTAGGCATATTTTGCCTTAGCTGCGTAACCAGAAAATTAGCAAAAATGATAGAAAACCACGATTTATTGCGGATTTTTTGCAAAGAACCTTTAAAGTTATTAAAACTAATTTATTATTCGCAAAAAACCCGACCTGTTAAGCCCTATTTTAGAAATTTGATTTTTTAGGCATATTTTGCCTTAGCTGCGTAATCAGAAAATTAGCAAAAATGATAGAAAACCACGATTTATTTCGGATTTTTTGCAATTTTCCTTTAAAGTAATTAAAACTAATTTATTATTCGCAAAAAACCCGACCTGTTCAGCCCTATTTTAGAAATTCGATTTTTTAGGCATATTTTGCCTTAGCTGCGTAATCAGAAAATTAGCAAAAATGATAGAAAACCACGATTTATTGCGGATTTTTTGCAATGATCCTTTAAAGTTATTAAAACTAATTTATTATTCGCAAAAAACCCGACCTGTTAAGCCCTATTTTAGAAATTTGATTTTTTAGGCATATTTTGCCTTAGCTGCGTAATCAGAAAATTAGCAAAAATGATAGAAAACCACGATTTATTTCGGATTTTTTGCAATTTTCCTTTAAAGTAATTAAAACTAATTTATTATTCGCAAAAAACCCGACCTGTTCAGCCCTATTTTAGAAATTCGATTTTTTAGGCATATTTTGCCTTAGCTGCGTAATCAGAAAATTAGCAAAAATGATAGAAAACCACGATTTATTGCGGATTTTTTGCAATGATCCTTTAAAGTTATTAAAACTAATTTATTATTCGCAAAAAACCCGACCTGTTCAGCCCTATTTTAGAAATTCGATTTTTTAGGCATATTTTGCCTTAGCTGCGTAATCAGAAAATTAGCAAAAATGATAGAAAACCACGATTTATTTCGGATTTTTTGCAATTTTCCTTTAAAGTAATTAAAACTAATTTATTATTCGCAAAAAACCCGACCTGTTCAGCCCTATTTTAGAAATTCGATTTTTTAGGCATATTTTGCCTTAGCTGCGTAATCAGAAAATTAGCAAAAATGATAGAAAACCACGATTTATTGCGGATTTTTTGCAATGAACCTTTAAAGTTATTAAAACTAATTTATTATTCGCAAAAAACCCGACCTGTTCAGCCCTATTTTAGAAATTCGATTTTTTAGGCATATTTTGCCTTAGCTGCGTAATCAGAAAATTAGCAAAAATGATAGAAAACCACGATTTATTTCGGATTTTTTGCAATTTTCCTTTAAAGTAATTAAAACTAATTTATTATTCGCAAAAAACCCGACCTGTTCAGCCCTATTTTAGAAATTCGATTTTTTAGGCATATTTTGCCTTAGCTGCGTAATCAGAAAATTAGCAAAAATGATAGAAAACCACGATTTATTGCGGATTTTTTGCAATGATCCTTTAAAGTTATTAAAACTAATTTATTATTCGCAAAAAACCCGACCTGTTAAGCCCTATTTTAGAAATTTGATTTTTTAGGCATATTTTGCCTTAGCTGCGTAATCAGAAAATTAGCAAAAATGATAGAAAACCACGATTTATTTCGGATTTTTTGCAATTTTCCTTTAAAGTAATTAAAACTAATTTATTATTCGCAAAAAACCCGACCTGTTCAGCCCTATTTTAGAAATTCGATTTTTTAGGCATATTTTGCCTTAGCTGCGTAATCAGAAAATTAGCAAAAATGATAGAAAACCACGATTTATTGCGGATTTTTTGCAATGATCCTTTAAAGTTATTAAAACTAATTTATTATTCGCAAAAAACCCGACCTGTTCAGCCCTATTTTAGAAATTCGATTTTTTAGGCATATTTTGCCTTAGCTGCGTAATCAGAAAATTAGCAAAAATGATAGAAAACCACGATTTATTTCGGATTTTTTGCAATTTTCCTTTAAAGTAATTAAAACTAATTTATTATTCGCAAAAAACCCGACCTGTTCAGCCCTATTTTAGAAATTCGATTTTTTAGGCATATTTTGCCTTAGCTGCGTAATCAGAAAATTAGCAAAAATGATAGAAAACCACGATTTATTGCGGATTTTTTGCAATGAACCTTTAAAGTTATTAAAACTAATTTATTATTCGCAAAAAACCCGACCTGTTCAGCCCTATTTTAGAAATTCGATTTTTTAGGCATATTTTGCCTTAGCTGCGTAATCAGAAAATTAGCAAAAATGATAGAAAACCACGATTTATTTCGGATTTTTTGCAATTTTCCTTTAAAGTAATTAAAACTAATTTATTATTCGCAAAAAACCCGACCTGTTCAGCCCTATTTTAGAAATTCGATTTTTTAGGCATATTTTGCCTTAGCTGCGTAATCAGAAAATTAGCAAAAATGATAGAAAACCACGATTTATTTCGGATTTTTTGCAATTTTCCTTTAAAGTAATTAAAACTAATTTATTATTCGCAAAAAACCCGACCTGTTCAGCCCTATTTTAGAAATTCGATTTTTTAGGCATATTTTGCCTTAGCTGCGTAATCAGAAAATTAGCAAAAATGATAGAAAACCACGATTTATTGCGGATTTTTTGCAATTTTCTTTTAAAGTAATTAAAACTAATTTATTATTCGCAAAAAACCCGACCTGTTCAGCCCTATTTTAGAAATTCGATTTTTTAGGCATATTTTGCCTTAGCTGCGTAATCAGAAAATTAGCAAAAATGATAGAAAACCACGATTTATTGCGGATTTTTTGCAATTTTCCTTTAAAGTAATTAAAACTAATTTATTATTCGCAAAAAACCCGACCTGTTCAGCCCTATTTTAGAAATTCGATTTTTTAGGCATATTTTGCCTTAGCTGCGTAATCAGAAAATTAGCAAAAATGATAGAAAACCACGATTTATTTCGGATTTTTTGCAATTTTCCTTTAAAGTAATTAAAACTAATTTATTATTCGCAAAAAACCCGACCTGTTCAGCCCTATTTTAGAAATTCGATTTTTTAGGCATATTTTGCCTTAGCTGCGTAATCAGAAAATTAGCAAAAATGATAGAAAACCACGATTTATTGCGGATTTTTTGCAATTTTCCTTTAAAGTAATTAAAACTAATTTATTATTCGCAAAAAACCCGACCTGTTCAGCCCTATTTTAGAAATTCGATTTTTTAGGCATATTTTGCCTTAGCTGCGTAATCAGAAAATTAGCAAAAATGATAGAAAACCACGATTTATTGCGGATTTTTTGCAATTTTCCTTTAAAGTAATTAAAACTAATTTATTATTCGCAAAAAACCCGACCTGTTCAGCCCTATTTTAGAAATTCGATTTTTTAGGCATATTTTGCCTTAGCTGCGTAATCAGAAAATTAGCAAAAATGATAGAAAACCACGATTTATTGCGGATTTTTTGCAATTTTCCTTTAAAGTAATTAAAACTAATTTATTATTCGCAAAAAACCCGACCTGTTCAGCCCTATTTTAGAAATTCGATTTTTTAGGCATATTTTGCCTTAGCTGCGTAATCAGAAAATTAGCAAAAATGATAGAAAACCACGATTTATTTCGGATTTTTTGCAATTTTCCTTTAAAGTAATTAAAACTAATTTATTATTCGCAAAAAACCCGACCTGTTCAGCCCTATTTTAGAAATTCGATTTTTTAGGCATATTTTGCCTTAGCTGCGTAATCAGAAAATTAGCAAAAATGATAGAAAACCACGATTTATTTCGGATTTTTTGCAATTTTCCTTTAAAGTAATTAAAACTAATTTATTATTCGCAAAAAACCCGACCTGTTCAGCCCTATTTTAGAAATTCGATTTTTTAGGCATATTTTGCCTTAGCTGCGTAATCAGAAAATTAGCAAAAATGATAGAAAACCACGATTTATTGCGGATTTTTTGCAATTTTCCTTTAAAGTAATTAAAACTAATTTATTATTCGCAAAAAACCCGACCTGTTCAGCCCTATTTTAGAAATTCGATTTTTTAGGCATATTTTGCCTTAGCTGCGTAATCAGAAAATTAGCAAAAATGATAGAAAACCACGATTTATTTCGGATTTTTTGCAATTTTCCTTTAAAGTAATTAAAACTAATTTATTATTCGCAAAAAACCCGACCTGTTCAGCCCTATTTTAGAAATTCGATTTTTTAGGCATATTTTGCCTTAGCTGCGTAATCAGAAAATTAGCAAAAATGATAGAAAACCACGATTTATTTCGGATTTTTTGCAATTTTCCTTTAAAGTAATTAAAACTAATTTATTATTCGCAAAAAACCCGACCTGTTCAGCCCTATTTTAGAAATTCGATTTTTTAGGCATATTTTGCCTTAGCTGCGTAATCAGAAAATTAGCAAAAATGATAGAAAACCACGATTTATTGCGGATTTTTTGCAATTTTCCTTTAAAGTAATTAAAACTAATTTATTATTCGCAAAAAACCCGACCTGTTCAGCCCTATTTTAGAAATTCGATTTTTTAGGCATATTTTGCCTTAGCTGCGTAATTAGAAAATTAGCAAAAATGATAGAAAACCACGATTTATTTCGGATTTTTTGCAATTTTCCTTTAAAGTAATTAAAACTAATTTATTATTCGCAAAAAACCCGACCTGTTCAGCCCTATTTTAGAAATTCGATTTTTTAGGCATATTTTGCCTTAGCTGCGTAATCAGAAAATTAGCAAAAATGATAGAAAACCACGATTTATTTCGGATTTTTTGCAATTTTCCTTTAAAGTAATTAAAACTAATTTATTATTCGCAAAAAACCCGACCTGTTCAGCCCTATTTTAGAAATTCGATTTTTTAGGCATATTTTGCCTTAGCTGCGTAATCAGAAAATTAGCAAAAATGATAGAAAACCACGATTTATTGCGGATTTTTTGCAATGAACCTTTAAAGTTATTAAAACTAATTTATTATTCGCAAAAAACCCGACCTGTTAAGCCCTATTTTAGAAATTCGATTTTTTAGGCATATTTTGCCTTAGCTGCGTAATCAGAAAATTAGCAAAAATGATAGAAAACCACGATTTATTTCGGATTTTTTGCAATTTTCCTTTAAAGTAATTAAAACTAATTTATTATTCGCAAAAAACCCGACCTGTTCAGCCCTATTTTAGAAATTCGATTTTTTAGGCATATTTTGCCTTAGCTGCGTAATCAGAAAATTAGCAAAAATGATAGAAAACCACGATTTATTTCGGATTTTTTGCAATTTTCCTTTAAAGTAATTAAAACTAATTTATTATTCGCAAAAAACCCGACCTGTTCAGCCCTATTTTAGAAATTCGATTTTTTAGGCATATTTTGCCTTAGCTGCGTAATCAGAAAATTAGCAAAAATGATAGAAAACCACGATTTATTGCGGATTTTTTGCAATTTTCCTTTAAAGTAATTAAAACTAATTTATTATTCGCAAAAAACCCGACCTGTTCAGCCCTATTTTAGAAATTCGATTTTTTAGGCATATTTTGCCTTAGCTGCGTAATCAGAAAATTAGCAAAAATGATAGAAAACCACGATTTATTTCGGATTTTTTGCAATTTTCCTTTAAAGTAATTAAAACTAATTTATTATTCGCAAAAAACCCGACCTGTTCAGCCCTATTTTAGAAATTCGATTTTTTAGGCATATTTTGCCTTAGCTGCGTAATCAGAAAATTAGCAAAAATGATAGAAAACCACGATTTATTGCGGATTTTTTGCAATTTTCCTTTAAAGTAATTAAAACTAATTTATTATTCGCAAAAAACCCGACCTGTTCAGCCCTATTTTAGAAATTCGATTTTTTAGGCATATTTTGCCTTAGCTGCGTAATCAGAAAATTAGCAAAAATGATAGAAAACCACGATTTATTTCGGATTTTTTGCAATTTTCCTTTAAAGTAATTAAAACTAATTTATTATTCGCAAAAAACCCGACCTGTTCAGCCCTATTTTAGAAATTCGATTTTTTAGGCATATTTTGCCTTAGCTGCGTAATCAGAAAATTAGCAAAAATGATAGAAAACCACGATTTATTTCGGATTTTTTGCAATTTTCCTTTAAAGTAATTAAAACTAATTTATTATTCGCAAAAAACCCGACCTGTTCAGCCCTATTTTAGAAATTCGATTTTTTAGGCATATTTTGCCTTAGCTGCGTAATCAGAAAATTAGCAAAAATGATAGAAAACCACGATTTATTGCGGATTTTTTGCAATGAACCTTTAAAGTTATTAAAACTAATTTATTATTCGCAAAAAACCCGACCTGTTAAGCCCTATTTTAGAAATTCGATTTTTTAGGCATATTTTGCCTTAGCTGCGTAATCAGAAAATTAGCAAAAATGATAGAAAACCACGATTTATTGCGGATTTTTTGCAATTTTCCTTTAAAGTTATTAAAACTAATTTATTATTCGCAAAAAACCCGACCTGTTAAGCCCTATTTTAGAAATTCGATTTTTTAGGCATATTTTGCCTTAGCTGCGTAACCAGAAAATTAGCAAAAATGATAGAAAACCACGATTTATTGCGGATTTTTTGCAATGAACCTTTAAAGTTATTAAAACTAATTTATTATTCGCAAAAAACCCGACCTGTTAAGCCCTATTTTAGAAATTCGATTTTTTAGGCATATTTTGCCTTAGCTGCGTAATCAGAAAATTAGCAAAAATGATAGAAAACCACGATTTATTGCGGATTTTTTGCAATGATCCTTTAAAGTAGTTAAAACTCACTTAATATACGCAAAAAACCCAACCTTTTAAGCGCTATTGTAGAAATTTAATTTTTAGGTGTATATTATCAATCTGAAATTAATATCGAACATCAAAGTCTATAGCTTCATACTGCTCACAAACATTTAATTGAAGTGGAAGGTAAGTGCAACAAGCTAAGTAATTTTAGTCTTTTCAAAAAAACAAAACAAATTCTAGATTTCCTTGGATTTCCAATTTTGTCTCGATATTCGAATAATACTGTAATTAATTATAAAATTCTAAGAAGAAAGTCTTTTAACTAGGTAAATTAAATATTTGGAAAACAAAACATCAAAAATGTTCTGCAGTACCGATTCTGCTGTTTGCGCAAAGGTGTTTCGAGAAAAATGTTAAAGAACAACTGAAGAACACGACACCTAGGTCATATTGAAATTCAGCAAAATGCAAACAATTTTTTATTACCGATTGCAAAAAATTTAATTATTTTACTACAATAGTATTTTTGTGTACTTACATGAACAATTTATGTGCGCTTCTTCCTAATGATTCACTCGAATTGCAAGAAAAGAACCGAGCACTTACTAAAAATCACCCATCGATAGTATTAGTAGCAATCGCGATCAATTAATTATATTTAAACACGAGATTTGATAAAAAATTGTCGTCAGCACTGCACCCGATGCAGGCTGATCGCGATCGAAGGCTCCCCAAAACTGAAGCAATGAGAACAAAAGTTTTATTGACTTGTTTGTCCGAACTCGTAAACAAGTCACCGCTACTCGGCCGCCAAAGAGAGTTACAATTTGACCGATCTCCGTAAACTGCTGAGGAGATGTTACCAACTGGGCTCTGAGGAGCCTTACCAGGGTAAGTGAACAAAGTCTCAGAAGCTTTTCTAGCAGCTGCTGTTCGTTTGTCTCGTAAACAAAAACATGAACAATAGTAACTACCAAACGAAAAGGTCTCTTACTATCCTCACATTAAAGAGTTATAAAGAAAAGGTAAGGTCTAGAAGAAAGAGTTTAGTTTTGAGTTTTAAATATAATTATAATATTATAATTTATATCACTTACAGAAAAAATGAATATTTTGAGCTTCAGTTTCAAAATACATAAATACCAAAATTACAAAGGGTTAAATACCAACGGATTTCCTTAATGCTAGTTACAGTAGAAGATCTGTGAGGTTTTAGTTTTAAAGTTCAGAAGAAAATTGTTTCCTCAATTTTCACTATTTTCTGAAGAAATTTCACAGTAAACTGTGAAGGTCTAAACATTTTTCTCAATATGTACATTTATTTGCAAACTATCTCGGAGAAAAACAATCACACTTCAAATTCAATTTAGGTTTGAATTTTTAGCCTGCATATCTGTTGAAAATATCAGAATTAAAACTCAATAAATCTTAATTACTACATAATAACGCGTCACACTAAAAGTTAGTTAAATGCGAGTAGAACTGGTAATCGAGGGTACAATACTTAAGGGAGATTCGTTTATTTTTCGAAATCGGATGTTGTGCAATGATCCTTTAAAGTTATTAAAACTAATTTTATATTCGCAAAAAACCCGACCCGTTAAGCCCTATTTTAGAAATTCGATATTTTAGGCATATTTTGCCTTAGCTGCGTAATCAGAAAATTAGCACAAATGATAGAAAACCACGATTTATTGCGGATTTTTTGCAATGATCCTTTAAAGTTATTAAAACTAATTTTATATTCGCAAAAAACCCGACCCGTTAAGCCCTATTTTAGAAATTCGATATTTTAGGCATATTTTGCCTTAGCTGCGTAATCAGAAAATTAGCAAAAATGATAGAAAACCACGATTTATTGCGGATTTTTTGCAATGATCCTTTAAAGTTATTAAAACTAATTTATTATTCGCAAAAAACCCGACCTGTTAAGCCCTATTTTAGAAATTTGATTTTTTAGGCATATTTTGCCTTAGCTGCGTAATCAGAAAATTAGCAAAAATGATAGAAAACCACGATTTATTGCGGATTTTTTGCAATGATCCTTTAAAGTTGTTAAAACTAATTTATTATTCGCAAAAAACCCGACCTGTTAAGCCCTATTTTAAAAATTTGATTTTTTAGGCATATTTTGCCTTAGCTGCGTAATCAGAAAATTAGCAAAAATGATAGAAAACCACGATTTATTGCGGATTTTTTGCAATGATCCTTTAAAGTTATTAAAACTAATTTTATATTCGCAAAAAACCCGACCCGTTAAGCCCTATTTTAGAAATTTGATTTTTTAGGCATATTTTGCCTTAGCTGCGTAATCAGAAAATTAGCAAAAATGATAGAAAACCACGATTTATTGCGGATGTTTTGCAATGATCCTTTAAAGTTGTTAAAACTAATTTATTATTCGCAAAAAACGCGACCTGTTCAGCCCTATTTTAGAAATTTGATTTTTTAGGCATATTTTGCCTTAGCTGCGTAATCAGAAAATTAGCAAAAATGATAGAAAACCACGATTTATTGCGGATTTTTTGCAATGATCCTTTAAAGTTATTAAAACTAATTTATTATTCGCAAAAAACCCGACCTGTTAAGCCCTATTTTAGAAATTTGATTTTTTAGGCATATTTTGCCTTAGCTGCGTAATCAGAAAATTAGCAAAAATGATAGAAAACCACGATTTATTGCGGATTTTTTGCAATGATCCTTTAAAGTTGTTAAAACTAATTTATTATTCGCAAAAAACCCGACCTGTTAAGCCCTATTTTAGAAATTTGATTTTTTAGGCATATTTTGCCTTAGCTGCGTAATCAGAAAATTAGCAAAAATGATAGAAAACCACGATTTATTGCGGATTTTTTGCAATGATCCTTTAAAGTTATTAAAACTAATTTTATATTCGCAAAAAACCCGACCCGTTAAGCCCTATTTTAGAAATTTGATTTTTTAGGCATATTTTGCCTTAGCTGCGTAATCAGAAAATTAGCAAAAATGATAGAAAACCACGATTTATTGCGGATTTTTTGCAATGATCCTTTAAAGTTATTAAAACTAATTTTATATTCGCAAAAAACCCGACCCGTTAAGCCCTATTTTAGAAATTTGATTTTTTAGGCATATTTTGCCTTAGCTGCGTAATCAGAAAATTAGCAAAAATGATAGAAAACCACGATTTATTGCGGATGTTTTGCAATGATCCTTTAAAGTTGTTAAAACTAATTTATTATTCGCAAAAAACGCGACCTGTTCAGCCCTATTTTAGAAATTTGATTTTTTAGGCATATTTTGCCTTAGCTGCGTAATCAGAAAATTAGCAAAAATGATAGAAAACCACGATTTATTGCGGATTTTTTGCAATGATCCTTTAAAGTTATTAAAACTAATTTATTATTCGCAAAAAACCCGACCTGTTAAGCCCTATTTTAGAAATTTGATTTTTTAGGCATATTTTGCCTTAGCTGCGTAATCAGAAAATTAGCAAAAATGATAGAAAACCACGATTTATTGCGGATTTTTTGCAATGATCCTTTAAAGTTATTAAAACTAATTTATTATTCGCAAAAAACCCGACCTGTTAAGCCCTATTTTAGAAATTCGATTTTTTAGGCATATTTTGCCTTAGCTGCGTAATCAGAAAATTAGCAAAAATGATAGAAAACCACGATTTATTGCGGATGTTTTGCAATGATCCTTTAAAGTTGTTAAAACTAATTTATTATTCGCAAAAAACGCGACCTGTTCAGCCCTATTTTAGAAATTTGATTTTTTAGGCATATTTTGCCTTAGCTGCGTAATCAGAAAATTAGCAAAAATGATAGAAAACCACGATTTATTGCGGATTTTTTGCAATGATCCTTTAAAGTTATTAAAACTAATTTATTATTCGCAAAAAACCCGACCCGTTAAGCCCTATTTTAGAAATTCGATTTTTTAGGCATATTTTGCCTTAGCTGCGTAATCAGAAAATTAGCAAAAATGATAGAAAACCACGATTTATTGCGGATGTTTTGCAATGATCCTTTAAAGTTGTTAAAACTAATTTATTATTCGCAAAAAACGCGACCTGTTCAGCCCTATTTTAGAAATTTGATTTTTTAGGCATATTTTGCCTTAGCTGCGTAATCAGAAAATTAGCAAAAATGATAGAAAACCACGATTTATTGCGGATTTTTTGCAATGATCCTTTAAAGTTATTAAAACTAATTTATTATTCGCAAAAAACCCGACCTGTTAAGCCCTATTTTAGAAATTCGATTTTTTAGGCATATTTTGCCTTAGCTGCGTAATCAGAAAATTAGCAAAAATGATAGAAAACCACGATTTATTGCGGATGTTTTGCAATGATCCTTTAAAGTTGTTAAAACTAATTTATTATTCGCAAAAAACGCGACCCGTTAAGCCCTATTTTAGAAATTCGATTTTTTAGGCATATTTTGCCTTAGCTGCGTAATCAGAAAATTAGCAAAAATGATAGAAAACCACGATTTATTGCGGATTTTTTGCAATGAACCTTTAAAGTTATTAAAACTAATTTATTATTCGCAAAAAACCCGACCCGTTAAGCCCTATTTTAGAAATTTGATTTTTTAGGCATATTTTGCCTTAGCTGCGTAATCAGAAAATTAGCAAAAATGATAGAAAACCACGATTTATTGCGGATTTTTTGCAATGATCCTTTAAAGTTATTAAAACTAATTTATTATTCGCAAAAAACCCGACCCGTTAAGCCCTATTTTAGAAATTCGATTTTTTAGGCATATTTTGCCTTAGCTGCGTAATCAGAAAATTAGCAAAAATGATAGAAAACCACGATTTATTGCGGATTTTTTGCAATGATCCTTTAAAGTTATTAAAACTAATTTATTATTCGCAAAAAACCCGACCTGTTAAGCCCTATTTTAGAAATTCGATTTTTTAGGCATATTTTGCCTTAGCTGCGTAATCAGAAAATTAGCAAAAATGATAGAAAACCACGATTTATTGCGGATGTTTTGCAATGATCCTTTAAAGTTATTAAAACTAATTTATTATTCGCAAAAAACCCGACCTGTTAAGCCCTATTTTAGAAATTCGATTTTTTAGGCATATTTTGCCTTAGCTGCGTAATCAGAAAATTAGCAAAAATGATAGAAAACCACGATTTATTGCGGATTTTTTGCAATGATCCTTTAAAGTTATTAAAACTAATTTATTATTCGCAAAAAACCCGACCCGTTAAGCCCTATTTTAGAAATTCGATTTTTTAGGCATATTTTGCCTTAGCTGCGTAATCAGAAAATTAGCAAAAATGATAGAAAACCACGATTTATTGCGGATTTTTTGCAATGATCCTTTAAAGTTATTAAAACTAATTTATTATTCGCAAAAAACCCGACCCGTTAAGCCCTATTTTAGAAATTCGATTTTTTAGGCATATTTTGCCTTAGCTGCGTAATCAGAAAATTAGCAAAAATGATAGAAAACCACGATTTATTGCGGATTTTTTGCAATGATCCTTTAAAGTTATTAAAACTAATTTATTATTCGCAAAAAACCCGACCCGTTAAGCCCTATTTTAGAAATTCGATTTTTTAGGCATATTTTGCCTTAGCTGCGTAATCAGAAAATTAGCAAAAATGATAGAAAACCACGATTTATTGCGGATTTTTTGCAATGATCCTTTAAAGTTATTAAAACTAATTTATTATTCGCAAAAAACCCGACCCGTTAAGCCCTATTTTAGAAATTTGATTTTTTAGGCATATTTTGCCTTAGCTGCGTAATCAGAAAATTAGCAAAAATGATAGAAAACCACGATTTATTGCGGATTTTTTGCAATGATCCTTTAAAGTTATTAAAACTAATTTATTATTCGCAAAAAACCCGACCCGTTAAGCCCTATTTTAGAAATTCGATTTTTTAGGC
This sequence comes from Tolmerus cingulatus, assembly GCA_959613345.1. Taxonomy (NCBI): domain Eukaryota; kingdom Metazoa; phylum Arthropoda; class Insecta; order Diptera; family Asilidae; genus Tolmerus; species Tolmerus cingulatus. Next base: position 23,564,693 of record OY390711.1, read on the forward strand.
ATATTTTGCCTTAGCTGCGTAATCAGAAAATTAGCAAAAATGATAGAAAACCACGATTTATTGCGGATGTTTTGCAATGATCCTTTAAAGTTGTTAAAACTAATTTATTATTCGCAAAAAACGCGACCTGTTCAGCCCTATTTTAGAAATTTGATTTTTTAGGCATATTTTGCCTTAGCTGCGTAATCAGAAAATTAGCAAAAATGATAGAAAACCACGATTTATTGCGGATGTTTTGCAATGATCCTTTAAAGTTGTTAAAACTAATTTATTATTCGCAAAAAACGCGACCTGTTCAGCCCTATTTTAGAAATTTGATTTTTTAGGCATATTTTGCCTTAGCTGCGTAATCAGAAAATTAGCAAAAATGATAGAAAACCACGATTTATTGCGGATTTTTTGCAATGATCCTTTAAAGTTATTAAAACTAATTTATTATTCGCAAAAAACCCGACCCGTTAAGGCTTATTTTAGAAATTCGATTTTTTAGGCATATTTTGCCTTAGCTGCGTAATCAGAAAATTAGCAAAAATGATAGAAAACCACGATTTATTGCGGATGTTTTGCAATGATCCTTTAAAGTTGTTAAAACTAATTTATTATTCGCAAAAAACGCGACCTGTTCAGCCCTATTTTAGAAATTTGATTTTTTAGGCATATTTTGCCTTAGCTGCGTAATCAGAAAATTAGCAAAAATGATAGAAAACCACGATTTATTGCGGATTTTTTGCAATGATCCTTTAAAGTTATTAAAACTAATTTATTATTCGCAAAAAACCCGACCCGTTAAGCCCTATTTTAGAAATTCGATTTTTTAGGCATATTTTGCCTTAGCTGCGTAATCAGAAAATTAGCAAAAATGATAGAAAACCACGATTTATTGCGGATGTTTTGCAATGATCCTTTAAAGTTGTTAAAACTAATTTATTATTCGCAAAAAACGCGACCTGTTCAGCCCTATTTTAGAAATTTGATTTTTTAGGCATATTTTGCCTTAGCTGCGTAATCAGAAAATTAGCAAAAATGATAGAAAACCACGATTTATTGCGGATTTTTTGCAATGATCCTTTAAAGTTATTAAAACTAATTTATTATTCGCAAAAAACCCGACCTGTTAAGCCCTATTTTAGAAATTCGATTTTTTAGGCATATTTTGCCTTAGCTGCGTAATCAGAAAATTAGCAAAAATGATAGAAAACCACGATTTATTGCGGATGTTTTGCAATGATCCTTTAAAGTTGTTAAAACTAATTTATTATTCGCAAAAAACGCGACCCGTTAAGCCCTATTTTAGAAATTCGATTTTTTAGGCATATTTTGCCTTAGCTGCGTAATCAGAAAATTAGCAAAAATGATAGAAAACCACGATTTATTGCGGATTTTTTGCAATGATCCTTTAAAGTTATTAAAACTAATTTATTATTCGCAAAAAACCCGACCCGTTAAGCCCTATTTTAGAAATTTGATTTTTTAGGCATATTTTGCCTTAGCTGCGGAATCAGAAAATTAGCAAAAATGATAGAAAACCACGATTTATTGCGGATTTTTTGCAATGATCCTTTAAAGTTATTAAAACTAATTTATTATTCGCAAAAAACCCGACCCGTTAAGCCCTATTTTAGAAATTCGATTTTTTAGGCATATTTTGCCTTAGCTGCGTAATCAGAAAATTAGCAAAAATGATAGAAAACCACGATTTATTGCGGATTTTTTGCAATGATCCTTTAAAGTTATTAAAACTAATTTATTATTCGCAAAAAACCCGACCTGTTAAGCCCTATTTTAGAAATTCGATTTTTTAGGCATATTTTGCCTTAGCTGCGTAATCAGAAAATTAGCAAAAATGATAGAAAACCACGATTTATTGCGGATGTTTTGCAATGATCCTTTAAAGTTATTAAAACTAATTTATTATTCGCAAAAAACCCGACCTGTTAAGCCCTATTTTAGAAATTCGATTTTTTAGGCATATTTTGCCTTAGCTGCGTAATCAGAAAATTAGCAAAAATGATAGAAAACCACGATTTATTGCGGATTTTTTGCAATGATCCTTTAAAGTTATTAAAACTAATTTATTATTCGCAAAAAACCCGACCCGTTAAGCCCTATTTTAGAAATTCGATTTTTTAGGCATATTTTGCCTTAGCTGCGTAATCAGAAAATTAGCAAAAATGATAGAAAACCACGATTTATTGCGGATTTTTTGCAATGATCCTTTAAAGTTATTAAAACTAATTTATTATTCGCAAAAAACCCGACCCGTTAAGCCCTATTTTAGAAATTCGATTTTTTAGGCATATTTTGCCTTAGCTGCGTAATCAGAAAATTAGCAAAAATGATAGAAAACCACGATTTATTGCGGATTTTTTGCAATGATCCTTTAAAGTTATTAAAACTAATTTATTATTCGCAAAAAACCCGACCCGTTAAGCCCTATTTTAGAAATTCGATTTTTTAGGCATATTTTGCCTTAGCTGCGTAATCAGAAAATTAGCAAAAATGATAGAAAACCACGATTTATTGCGGATTTTTTGCAATGATCCTTTAAAGTTATTAAAACTAATTTATTATTCGCAAAAAACCCGACCCGTTAAGCCCTATTTTAGAAATTTGATTTTTTAGGCATATTTTGCCTTAGCTGCGTAATCAGAAAATTAGCAAAAATGATAGAAAACCACGATTTATTGCGGATTTTTTGCAATGATCCTTTAAAGTTATTAAAACTAATTTATTATTCGCAAAAAACCCGACCCGTTAAGCCCTATTTTAGAAATTCGATTTTTTAGGCATATTTTGCCTTAGCTGCGTAATCAGAAAATTAGCAAAAATGATAGAAAACCACGATTTATTGCGGATGTTTTGCAATGATCCTTTAAAGTTGTTAAAACTAATTTATTATTCGCAAAAAACGCGACCTGTTCAGCCCTATTTTAGAAATTTGATTTTTTAGGCATATTTTGCCTTAGCTGCGTAATCAGAAAATTAGCAAAAATGATAGAAAACCACGATTTATTGCGGATGTTTTGCAATGATCCTTTAAAGTTGTTAAAACTAATTTATTATTCGCAAAAAACGCGACCTGTTCAGCCCTATTTTAGAAATTTGATTTTTTAGGCATATTTTGCCTTAGCTGCGTAATCAGAAAATTAGCAAAAATGATAGAAAACCACGATTTATTGCGGATTTTTTGCAATGATCCTTTAAAGTTATTAAAACTAATTTATTATTCGCAAAAAACCCGACCCGTTAAGGCTTATTTTAGAAATTCGATTTTTTAGGCATATTTTGCCTTAGCTGCGTAATCAGAAAATTAGCAAAAATGATAGAAAACCACGATTTATTGCGGATGTTTTGCAATGATCCTTTAAAGTTGTTAAAACTAATTTATTATTCGCAAAAAACGCGACCTGTTCAGCCCTATTTTAGAAATTTGATTTTTTAGGCATATTTTGCCTTAGCTGCGTAATCAGAAAATTAGCAAAAATGATAGAAAACCACGATTTATTGCGGATTTTTTGCAATGATCCTTTAAAGTTATTAAAACTAATTTATTATTCGCAAAAAACCCGACCTGTTAAGCCCTATTTTAGAAATTTGATTTTTTAGGCATATTTTGCCTTAGCTGCGTAATCAGAAAATTAGCAAAAATGATAGAAAACCACGATTTATTGCGGATTTTTTGCAATGATCCTTTAAAGTTATTAAAACTAATTTATTATTCGCAAAAAACCCGACCCGTTAAGCCCTATTTTAGAAATTCGATTTTTTAGGCATATTTTGCCTTAGCTGCGTAATCAGAAAATTAGCAAAAATGATAGAAAACCACGATTTATTGCGGATTTTTTGCAATGATCCTTTAAAGTTATTAAAACTAATTTATTATTCGCAAAAAACCCGACCCGTTAAGCCCTATTTTAGAAATTCGATTTTTTAGGCATATTTTGCCTTAGCTGCGTAATCAGAAAATTAGCAAAAATGATAGAAAACCACGATTTATTGCGGATTTTTTGCAATGATCCTTTAAAGTTATTAAAACTAATTTATTATTCGCAAAAAACCCGACCCGTTAAGCCCTATTTTAGAAATTCGATTTTTTAGGCATATTTTGCCTTAGCTGCGTAATCAGAAAATTAGCAAAAATGATAGAAAACCACGATTTATTGCGGATTTTTTGCAATGATCCTTTAAAGTTATTAAAACTAATTTATTATTCGCAAAAAACCCGACCCGTTAAGCCCTATTTTAGAAATTCGATTTTTTAGGCATATTTTGCCTTAGCTGCGTAATCAGAAAATTAGCAAAAATGATAGAAAACCACGATTTATTGCGGATGTTTTGCAATGATCCTTTAAAGTTGTTAAAACTAATTTATTATTCGCAAAAAACGCGACCTGTTCAGCCCTATTTTAGAAATTTGATTTTTTAGGCATATTTTGCCTTAGCTGCGTAATCAGAAAATTAGCAAAAATGATAGAAAACCACGATTTATTGCGGATTTTTTGCAATGATCCTTTAAAGTTATTAAAACTAATTTATTATTCGCAAAAAACCCGACCCGTTAAGCCCTATTTTAGAAATTCGATTTTTTAGGCATATTTTGCCTTAGCTGCGTAATCAGAAAATTAGCAAAAATGATAGAAAACCACGATTTATTGCGGATTTTTTGCAATGATCCTTTAAAGTTATTAAAACTAATTTATTATTCGCAAAAAACCCGACCCGTTAAGCCCTATTTTAGAAATTCGATTTTTTAGGCATATTTTGCCTTAGCTGCGTAATCAGAAAATTAGCAAAAATGATAGAAAACCACGATTTATTGCGGATTTTTTGCAATGATCCTTTAAAGTTATTAAAACTAATTTATTATTCGCAAAAAACCCGACCCGTTAAGCCCTATTTTAGAAATTCGATTTTTTAGGCATATTTTGCCTTAGCTGCGTAATCAGAAAATTAGCAAAAATGATAGAAAACCACGATTTATTGCGGATGTTTTGCAATGATCCTTTAAAGTTGTTAAAACTAATTTATTATTCGCAAAAAACGCGACCTGTTCAGCCCTATTTTAGAAATTTGATTTTTTAGGCATATTTTGCCTTAGCTGCGTAATCAGAAAATTAGCAAAAATGATAGAAAACCACGATTTATTGCGGATGTTTTGCAATGATCCTTTAAAGTTGTTAAAACTAATTTATTATTCGCAAAAAACGCGACCTGTTCAGCCCTATTTTAGAAATTTGATTTTTTAGGCATATTTTGCCGTAGCTGCGTAATCAGAAAATTAGCAAAAATGATAGAAAACCACGATTTATTGCGGATTTTTTGCAATGATCCTTTAAAGTTATTAAAACTAATTTATTATTCGCAAAAAACCCGACCCGTTAAGGCTTATTTTAGAAATTCGATTTTTTAGGCATATTTTGCCTTAGCTGCGTAATCAGAAAATTAGCAAAAATGATAGAAAACCACGATTTATTGCGGATGTTTTGCAATGATCCTTTAAAGTTGTTAAAACTAATTTATTATTCGCAAAAAACGCGACCTGTTCAGCCCTATTTTAGAAATTTGATTTTTTAGGCATATTTTGCCTTAGCTGCGTAATCAGAAAATTAGCAAAAATGATAGAAAACCACGATTTATTGCGGATGTTTTGCAATGATCCTTTAAAGTTGTTAAAACTAATTTATTATTCGCAAAAAACGCGACCTGTTCAGCCCTATTTTAGAAATTTGATTTTTTAGGCATATTTTGCCTTAGCTGCGTAATCAGAAAATTAGCAAAAATGATAGAAAACCACGATTTATTGCGGATTTTTTGCAATGATCCTTTAAAGTTATTAAAACTAATTTATTATTCGCAAAAAACCCGACCCGTTAAGCCCTATTTTAGAAATTCGATTTTTTAGGCATATTTTGCCTTAGCTGCGTAATCAGAAAATTAGCAAAAATGATAGAAAACCACGATTTATTGCGGATGTTTTGCAATGATCCTTTAAAGTTGTTAAAACTAATTTATTATTCGCAAAAAACGCGACCTGTTCAGCCCTATTTTAGAAATTTGATTTTTTAGGCATATTTTGCCTTAGCTGCGTAATCAGAAAATTAGCAAAAATGATAGAAAACCACGATTTATTGCGGATTTTTTGCAATGATCCTTTAAAGTTATTAAAACTAATTTATTATTCGCAAAAAACCCGACCCGTTAAGCCCTATTTTAGAAATTCGATTTTTTAGGCATATTTTGCCTTAGCTGCGTAATCAGAAAATTAGCAAAAATGATAGAAAACCACGATTTATTGCGGATTTTTTGCAATGATCCTTTAAAGTTATTAAAACTAATTTATTATTCGCAAAAAACCCGACCCGTTAAGCCCTATTTTAGAAATTCGATTTTTTAGGCATATTTTGCCTTAGCTGCGTAATCAGAAAATTAGCAAAAATGATAGAAAACCACGATTTATTGCGGATTTTTTGCAATGATCCTTTAAAGTTATTAAAACTAATTTATTATTCGCAAAAAACCCGACCCGTTAAGCCCTATTTTAGAAATTCGATTTTTTAGGCATATTTTGCCTTAGCTGCGTAATCAGAAAATTAGCAAAAATGATAGAAAACCACGATTTATTGCGGATTTTTTGCAATGATCCTTTAAAGTTATTAAAACTAATTTATTATTCGCAAAAAACCCGACCCGTTAAGCCCTATTTTAGAAATTCGATTTTTTAGGCATATTTTGCCTTAGCTGCGTAATCAGAAAATTAGCAAAAATGATAGAAAACCACGATTTATTGCGGATTTTTTGCAATGATCCTTTAAAGTTATTAAAACTAATTTATTATTCGCAAAAAACCCGACCCGTTAAGCCCTATTTTAGAAATTTGATTTTTTAGGCATATTTTGCCTTAGCTGCGTAATCAGAAAATTAGCAAAAATGATAGAAAACCACGATTTATTGCGGATTTTTTGCAATGATCCTTTAAAGTTATTAAAACTAATTTATTATTCGCAAAAAACCCGACCCGTTAAGCCCTATTTTAGAAATTCGATTTTTTAGGCATATTTTGCCTTAGCTGCGTAATCAGAAAATTAGCAAAAATGATAGAAAACCACGATTTATTGCGGATGTTTTGCAATGATCCTTTAAAGTTGTTAAAACTAATTTATTATTCGCAAAAAACGCGACCTGTTCAGCCCTATTTTAGAAATTTGATTTTTTAGGCATATTTTGCCTTAGCTGCGTAATCAGAAAATTAGCAAAAATGATAGAAAACCACGATTTATTGCGGATTTTTTGCAATGATCCTTTAAAGTTATTAAAACTAATTTATTATTCGCAAAAAACCCGACCCGTTAAGGCTTATTTTAGAAATTCGATTTTTTAGGCATATTTTGCCTTAGCTGCGTAATCAGAAAATTAGCAAAAATGATAGAAAACCACGATTTATTGCGGATGTTTTGCAATGATCCTTTAAAGTTGTTAAAACTAATTTATTATTCGCAAAAAACGCGACCTGTTCAGCCCTATTTTAGAAATTTGATTTTTTAGGCATATTTTGCCTTAGCTGCGTAATCAGAAAATTAGCAAAAATGATAGAAAACCACGATTTATTGCGGATTTTTTGCAATGATCCTTTAAAGTTATTAAAACTAATTTATTATTCGCAAAAAACCCGACCTGTTAAGCCCTATTTTAGAAATTTGATTTTTTAGGCATATTTTGCCTTAGCTGCGTAATCAGAAAATTAGCAAAAATGATAGAAAACCACGATTTATTGCGGATTTTTTGCAATGATCCTTTAAAGTTATTAAAACTAATTTATTATTCGCAAAAAACCCGACCCGTTAAGCCCTATTTTAGAAATTCGATTTTTTAGGCATATTTTGCCTTAGCTGCGTAATCAGAAAATTAGCAAAAATGATAGAAAACCACGATTTATTGCGGATTTTTTGCAATGATCCTTTAAAGTTATTAAAACTAATTTATTATTCGCAAAAAACCCGACCCGTTAAGCCCTATTTTAGAAATTCGATTTTTTAGGCATATTTTGCCTTAGCTGCGTAATCAGAAAATTAGCAAAAATGATAGAAAACCACGATTTATTGCGGATTTTTTGCAATGATCCTTTAAAGTTATTAAAACTAATTTATTATTCGCAAAAAACCCGACCCGTTAAGCCCTATTTTAGAAATTCGATTTTTTAGGCATATTTTGCCTTAGCTGCGTAATCAGAAAATTAGCAAAAATGATAGAAAACCACGATTTATTGCGGATGTTTTGCAATGATCCTTTAAAGTTGTTAAAACTAATTTATTATTCGCAAAAAACGCGACCTGTTCAGCCCTATTTTAGAAATTTGATTTTTTAGGCATATTTTGCCTTAGCTGCGTAATCAGAAAATTAGCAAAAATGATAGAAAACCACGATTTATTGCGGATGTTTTGCAATGATCCTTTAAAGTTGTTAAAACTAATTTATTATTCGCAAAAAACGCGACCTGTTCAGCCCTATTTTAGAAATTTGATTTTTTAGGCATATTTTGCCTTAGCTGCGTAATCAGAAAATTAGCAAAAATGATAGAAAACCACGATTTATTGCGGATTTTTTGCAATGATCCTTTAAAGTTATTAAAACTAATTTATTATTCGCAAAAAACCCGACCCGTTAAGCCCTATTTTAGAAATTCGATTTTTTAGGCATATTTTGCCTTAGCTGCGTAATCAGAAAATTAGCAAAAATGATAGAAAACCACGATTTATTGCGGATTTTTTGCAATGATCCTTTAAAGTTATTAAAACTAATTTATTATTCGCAAAAAACCCGACCCGTTAAGCCCTATTTTAGAAATTCGATTTTTTAGGCATATTTTGCCTTAGCTGCGTAATCAGAAAATTAGCAAAAATGATAGAAAACCACGATTTATTGCGGATGTTTTGCAATGATCCTTTAAAGTTGTTAAAACTAATTTATTATTCGCAAAAAACGCGACCTGTTCAGCCCTATTTTAGAAATTTGATTTTTTAGGCATATTTTGCCTTAGCTGCGTAATCAGAAAATTAGCAAAAATGATAGAAAACCACGATTTATTGCGGATTTTTTGCAATGATCCTTTAAAGTTATTAAAACTAATTTATTATTCGCAAAAAACCCGACCCGTTAAGCCCTATTTTAGAAATTCGATTTTTTAGGCATATTTTGCCTTAGCTGCGTAATCAGAAAATTAGCAAAAATGATAGAAAACCACGATTTATTGCGGATTTTTTGCAATGATCCTTTAAAGTTATTAAAACTAATTTATTATTCGCAAAAAACCCGACCCGTTAAGCCCTATTTTAGAAATTCGATTTTTTAGGCATATTTTGCCTTAGCTGCGTAATCAGAAAATTAGCAAAAATGATAGAAAACCACGATTTATTGCGGATTTTTTGCAATGATCCTTTAAAGTTATTAAAACTAATTTATTATTCGCAAAAAACCCGACCCGTTAAGCCCTATTTTAGAAATTCGATTTTTTAGGCATATTTTGCCTTAGCTGCGTAATCAGAAAATTAGCAAAAATGATAGAAAACCACGATTTATTGCGGATGTTTTGCAATGATCCTTTAAAGTTGTTAAAACTAATTTATTATTCGCAAAAAACGCGACCTGTTCAGCCCTATTTTAGAAATTTGATTTTTTAGGCATATTTTGCCTTAGCTGCGTAATCAGAAAATTAGCAAAAATGATAGAAAACCACGATTTATTGCGGATGTTTTGCAATGATCCTTTAAAGTTGTTAAAACTAATTTATTATTCGCAAAAAACGCGACCTGTTCAGCCCTATTTTAGAAATTTGATTTTTTAGGCATATTTTGCCTTAGCTGCGTAATCAGAAAATTAGCAAAAATGATAGAAAACCACGATTTATTGCGGATTTTTTGCAATGATCCTTTAAAGTTATTAAAACTAATTTATTATTCGCAAAAAACCCGACCCGTTAAGGCCTATTTTAGAAATTCGATTTTTTAGGCATATTTTGCCTTAGCTGCGTAATCAGAAAATTAGCAAAAATGATAGAAAACCACGATTTATTGCGGATGTTTTGCAATGATCCTTTAAAGTTGTTAAAACTAATTTATTATTCGCAAAAAACGCGACCTGTTCAGCCCTATTTTAGAAATTTGATTTTTTAGGCATATTTTGCCTTAGCTGCGTAATCAGAAAATTAGCAAAAATGATAGAAAACCACGATTTATTGCGGATGTTTTGCAATGATCCTTTAAAGTTGTTAAAACTAATTTATTATTCGCAAAAAACGCGACCTGTTCAGCCCTATTTTAGAAATTTGATTTTTTAGGCATATTTTGCCTTAGCTGCGTAATCAGAAAATTAGCAAAAATGATAGAAAACCACGATTTATTGCGGATTTTTTGCAATGATCCTTTAAAGTTATTAAAACTAATTTATTATTCGCAAAAAACCCGACCCGTTAAGCCCTATTTTAGAAATTCGATTTTTTAGGCATATTTTGCCTTAGCTGCGTAATCAGAAAATTAGCAAAAATGATAGAAAACCACGATTTATTGCGGATGTTTTGCAATGATCCTTTAAAGTTGTTAAAACTAATTTATTATTCGCAAAAAACGCGACCTGTTCAGCCCTATTTTAGAAATTTGATTTTTTAGGCATATTTTGCCTTAGCTGCGTAATCAGAAAATTAGCAAAAATGATAGAAAACCACGATTTATTGCGGATTTTTTGCAATGATCCTTTAAAGTTATTAAAACTAATTTATTATTCGCAAAAAACCCGACCTGTTAAGCCCTATTTTAGAAATTTGATTTTTTAGGCATATTTTGCCTTAGCTGCGTAATCAGAAAATTAGCAAAAATGATAGAAAACCACGATTTATTGCGGATTTTTTGCAATGATCCTTTAAAGTTATTAAAACTAATTTATTATTCGCAAAAAACCCGACCCGTTAAGCCCTATTTTAGAAATTCGATTTTTTAGGCATATTTTGCCTTAGCTGCGTAATCAGAAAATTAGCAAAAATGATAGAAAACCACGATTTATTGCGGATGTTTTGCAATGATCCTTTAAAGTTATTAAAACTAATTTATTATTCGCAAAAAACGCGACCTGTTCAGCCCTATTTTAGAAATTTGATTTTTTAGGCATATTTTGCCTTAGCTGCGTAATCAGAAAATTAGCAAAAATGATAGAAAACCACGATTTATTGCGGATTTTTTGCAATGATCCTTTAAAGTTATTAAAACTAATTTATTATTCGCAAAAAACCCGACCCGTTAAGCCCTATTTTAGAAATTCGATTTTTTAGGCATATTTTGCCTTAGCTGCGTAATCAGAAAATTAGCAAAAATGATAGAAAACCACGATTTATTGCGGATTTTTTGCAATGATCCTTTAAAGTAGTTAAAACTCACTTAATATACGCAAAAAACCGAACCTTTTAAGCGCTATTGTAGAAATTTAATTTTTAGGCGTATATTATCAATCTGAAATTAATATCGAACATCAAAGTCTATAGCTTCATACTGCTCACAAACATTTAATTGAAGTGGAAGGTAAGTGCAACAAGCTAAGTAATTTTAGTCTTTTCAAAAAAACAAAACAAATTCTAGATTTCCTTGGATTTCCAATTTTGTCTCGATATTCGAATAATACTGTAATTAATTTTAAAATTCTAAGAAGAAAGTCTTTTAACTAGGTAAATTAAATATTTGGAAAACAAAACATCAAAAATGTTCTGCAGTACCGATTCTGCTGTTTGCGCAAAGGTGTTTCGAGAAAAATGTTAAAGAACAACTGAAGAACACGACACCTAGGTCATATTGAAATTCAGCAAAATGCAAACAATTTTTTATTACCGATTGCAAAAAATTTAATTATTTTACTACAATAGTATTTTTGTGTACTTACATGAACAATTTATGTGCGCTTCTTCCTAATGATTCACTCGAATTGCAAGAAAAGAACCGAGCACTTACTAAAAATCACCCATCGATAGTATTAGTAGCAATCGCGATCAATTAATTATATTTAAACACGAGATTTGATAAAAAATTGTCGTCAGCACTGCACCCGATGCAGGCTGATCGCGATCGAAGGCTCCCCAAAACTGAAGCAATGAGAACAAAAGTTTTATTGACTTGTTTGTCCGAACTCGTAAACAAGTCACCGCTACTCGGCCGCCAAAGAGAGTTACAATTTGACCGATCTCCGTAAACTGCTGAGGAGATGTTACCAACTGGGCTCTGAGGAGCCTTACCAGGGTAAGTGAACAAAGTCTCAGAAGCTTTTCTAGCAGCTGCTGTTCGTTTGTCTCGTAAACAAAAACATGAACAATAGTAACTACCAAACGAAAAGGTCTCTTACTATCCTCACATTAAAGAGTTATAAAGAAAAGGTAAGGTCTAGAAGAAAGAGTTTAGTTTTGAGTTTTAAATATAATTATAATATTATAATTTATATCACTTACAGAAAAAATGAATATTTTGAGCTTCAGTTTCAAAATACATAAATACCAAAATTACAAAGGGTTAAATACCAACGGATTTCCTTAATGCTAGTTACAGTAGAAGATCTGTGAGGTTTTAGTTTTAAAGTTCAGAAGAAAATTGTTTCCTCAATTTTCACTATTTTCTGAAGAAATTTCACAGTAAACTGTGAAGGTCTAAACATTTTTCTCAATATGTACATTTATTTGCAAACTATCTCGGAGAAAAACAATCACACTTCAAATTCAATTTAGGTTTGAATTTTTAGCCTGCATATCTGTTGAAAATATCAGAATTAAAACTCAATAAATCTTAATTACTACATAATAACGCGTCACACTAAAAGTTAGTTAAATGCGAGTAGAACTGGTAATCGAGGGTACAATACTTAAGGGAGATTCGTTTATTTTTCGAAATCGGATGTTGTGCAATGATCCTTTAAAGTTATTAAAACTAATTTTATATTCGCAAAAAACCCGACCCGTTAAGCCCTATTTTAGAAATTCGATATTTTAGGCATATTTTGCCTTAGCTGCGTAATCAGAAAATTAGCACAAATGATAGAAAACCACGATTTATTGCGGATTTTTTGCAATGATCCTTTAAAGTTATTAAAACTAATTTTATATTCGCAAAAAACCCGACCCGTTAAGCCCTATTTTAGAAATTCGATATTTTAGGCATATTTTGCCTTAGCTGCGTAATCAGAAAATTAGCAAAAATGATAGAAAACCACGATTTATTGCGGATTTTTCGCAATGATCCTTTAAAGTTATTAAAACTAATTTATTATTCGCAAAAAACCCGACCTGTTAAGCCCTATTTTAGAAATTTGATTTTTTAGGCATATTTTGCCTTAGCTGCGTAATCAGAAAATTAGCAAAAATGATAGAAAACCACGATTTATTGCGGATTTTTTGCAATGATCCTTTAAAGTTGTTAAAACTAATTTATTATTCGCAAAAAACCCGACCTGTTAAGCCCTATTTTAGAAATTTGATTTTTTAGGCATATTTTGCCTTAGCTGCGTAATCAGAAAATTAGCAAAAATGATAGAAAACCACGATTTATTGCGGATTTTTCGCAATGATCCTTTAAAGTTATTAAAACTAATTTATTATTCGCAAAAAACCCGACCTGTTCAGCCCTATTTTAGAAATTCGATTTTTTAGGCATATTTTGCCTTAGCTGCGTAATCAGAAAATTAGCAAAAATGATAGAAAACCACGATTTATTGCGGATTTTTTGCAATGATCCTTTAAAGTTATTAAAACTAATTTATTATTCGCAAAAAACCCGACCCGTTAAGCCCTATTTTAGAAATTCGATTTTTTAGGCATATTTTGCCTTAGCTGCGTAATCAGAAAATTAGCAAAAATGATAGAAAACCACGATTTATTGCGGATTTTTTGCAATGATCCTTTAAAGTTATTAAAACTAATTTATTATTCGCAAAAAACCCGACCCGTTAAGCCCTATTTTAGAAATTCGATTTTTTAGGCATATTTTGCCTTAGCTGCGTAATCAGAAAATTAGCAAAAATGATAGAAAACCACGATTTATTGCGGATGTTTTGCAATGATCCTTTAAAGTTATTAAAACTAATTTATTATTCGCAAAAAACCCGACCCGTTAAGCCCTATTTTAGAAATTCGATTTTTTAGGCATATTTTGCCTTAGCTGCGTAATCAGAAAATTAGCAAAAATGATAGAAAACCACGATTTATTGCGGATTTTTCGCAATGATCCTTTAAAGTTATTAAAACTAATTTATTATTCGCAAAAAACCCGACCTGTTCAGCCCTATTTTAGAAATTCGATTTTTTAGGCATATTTTGCCTTAGCTGCGTAATCAGAAAATTAGCAAAAATGATAGAAAACCACGATTTATTGCGGATTTTTTGCAATGATCCTTTAAAGTTATTAAAACTAATTTATTATTCGCAAAAAACCCGACCCGTTAAGCCCTATTTTAGAAATTCGATTTTTTAGGCATATTTTGCCTTAGCTGCGTAATCAGAAAATTAGCAAAAATGATAGAAAACCACGATTTATTGCGGATGTTTTGCAATGATCCTTTAAAGTTATTAAAACTAATTTATTATTCGCAAAAAACCCGACCCGTTAAGCCCTATTTTAGAAATTCGATTTTTTAGGCATATTTTGCCTTAGCTGCGTAATCAGAAAATTAGCAAAAATGATAGAAAACCACGATTTATTGCGGATTTTTTGCAATGATCCTTTAAAGTTATTAAAACTAATTTATTATTCGCAAAAAACCCGACCCGTTAAGCCCTATTTTAGAAATTCGATTTTTTAGGCATATTTTGCCTTAGCTGCGTAACCAGAAAATTAGCACAAATGATAGAAAACCACGATTTATTGCGGATTTTTTGCAATGATCCTTTAAAGTAATTAAAACTAATTTATTATTCGCAAAAAACCCGACCTGTTAAGCCCTATTTTAGAAATTCGATTTTTTAGGCATATTTTGCCTTAGCTGCGTAACCAGAAAATTAGCACAAATGATAGAAAACCACGATTTATTGCGGATTTTTTGCAATGATCCTTTAAAGTTATTAAAACTAATTTATTATTCGCAAAAAACACGACCTGTTCAGCCCTATTTTAGAAATTCGATATTTTAGGCATATTTTGCCTTAGCTGCGTAATCAGAAAATTAGCACAAATGATAGAAAACCACGATTTATTGCGGATTTTTTGCAATGATCCTTTAAAGTTATTAAAACTAATTTATTATTCGCAAAAAACCCGACCTGTTAAGCCCTATTTTAGAAATTCGATTTTTTAGGCATATTTTGCCTTAGCTGCGTAATCAGAAAATTAGCAAAAATGATAGAAAACCACGATTTATTGCGGATTTTTTCAATGATCCTTTAAAGTAATTAAAACTAATTTATTATTCGCAAAAAACGCGACCTGTTCAGCCCTATTTTAGAAATTCGATTTTTCAGGCATATTTTGCCTTAGCTGCGTAATCAGAAAATTAGCAAAAATGATAGAAAACCACGATTTATTGCGGATTTTTTGCAATGAACCTTTAAAGTTATTAAAACTAATTTATTATTCGCAAAAAACCCGACCTGTTCAGCCCTATTTTAGAAATTTGATTTTTTAGGCATATTTTGCCTTAGCTGCGTAATCAGAAAATTAGCAAAAATGATAGAAAACCACGATTTATTGCGGATTTTTTCAATGATCCTTTAAAGTAATTAAAACTAATTTATTATTCGCAAAAAACGCGACCTGTTCAGCCCTATTTTAGAAATTCGATTTTTCAGGCATATTTTGCCTTAGCTGCGTAATCAGAAAATTAGCAAAAATGATAGAAAACCACGATTTATTGCGGATTTTTTGCAATGAACCTTTAAAGTTATTAAAACTAATTTATTTTTCGCAAAAAACGCGACCTGTTCAGCCCTATTTTAGAAATTTGATTTTTTAGGCATATTTTGCCTTAGCTGCGTAATCAGAAAATTAGCAAAAATGATAGAAAACCACGATTTATTGCGGATTTTTTGCAATGATCCTTTAAAGTTATTAAAACTAATTTATTATTCGCAAAAAACGCGACCTGTTCAGCCCTATTTTAGAAATTCGATTTTTTAGGCATATTTTGCCTTAGCTGCGTAACCAGAAAATTAGCACAAATGATAGAAAACCACGATTTATTGCGGATTTTTTGCAATGATCCTTTAAAGTAATTAAAACTAATTTATTATTCGCAAAAAACCCGACCTGTTAAGCCCTATTTTAGAAATTCGATTTTTTAGGCATATTTTGCCTTAGCTGCGTAACCAGAAAATTAGCACAAATGATAGAAAACCACGATTTATTGCGGATTTTTTGCAATGATCCTTTAAAGTTATTAAAACTAATTTATTATTCGCAAAAAACGCGACCTGTTCAGCCCTATTTTAGAAATTCGATTTTTTAGGCATATTTTGCCTTAGCTGCGTAACCAGAAAATTAGCACAAATGATAGAAAACCACGATTTATTGCGGATTTTTTGCAATGATCCTTTAAAGTAATTAAAACTAATTTATTATTCGCAAAAAACCCGACCTGTTAAGCCCTATTTTAGAAATTCGATTTTTTAGGCATATTTTGCCTTAGCTGCGTAACCAGAAAATTAGCACAAATGATAGAAAACCACGATTTATTGCGGATTTTTTGCAATGATCCTTTAAAGTTATTAAAACTAATTTATTATTCGCAAAAAACACGACCTGTTCAGCCCTATTTTAGAAATTCGATTTTTTAGGCATATTTTGCCTTAGCTGCATAACCAGAAAATTAGCACAAATGATAGAAAACCACGATTTATTGCGGATTTTTTGCAATGATCCTTTAAAGTAATTAAAACTAATTTATTATTCGCAAAAAACCCGACCTGTTAAGCCCTATTTTAGAAATTCGATTTTTTAGGCATATTTTGCCTTAGCTGCGTAACCAGAAAATTAGCAAAAATGATAGAAAACCACGATTTATTGCGGATTTTTTGCAATGATCCTTTAAAGTTATTAAAACTAATTTTATATTCGCAAAAAACCCGACCCGTTAAGCCCTATTTTAGAAATTCGATATTTTAGGCATATTTTGCCTTAGCTGCGTAATCAGAAAATTAGCAAAAATGATAGAAAACCACGATTTATTGCGGATTTTTCGCAATGATCCTTTAAAGTTATTAAAACTAATTTATTATTCGCAAAAAACCCGACCTGTTAAGCCCTATTTTAGAAATTTGATTTTTTAGGCATATTTTGCCTTAGCTGCGTAATCAGAAAATTAGCAAAAATGATAGAAAACCACGATTTATTGCGGATTTTTTGCAATGATCCTTTAAAGTTGTTAAAACTAATTTATTATTCGCAAAAAACCCGACCTGTTAAGCCCTATTTTAGAAATTTGATTTTTTAGGCATATTTTGCCTTAGCTGCGTAATCAGAAAATTAGCAAAAATGATAGAAAACCACGATTTATTGCGGATTTTTTGCAATGATCCTTTAAAGTTATTAAAACTAATTTTATATTCGCAAAAAACCCGACCCGTTAAGCCCTATTTTAGAAATTCGATATTTTAGGCATATTTTGCCTTAGCTGCGTAATCAGAAAATTAGCAAAAATGATAGAAAACCACGATTTATTGCGGATTTTTTGCAATGATCCTTTAAAGTTATTAAAACTAATTTATTATTCGCAAAAAACCCGACCTGTTAAGCCCTATTTTAGAAATTTGATTTTTTAGGCATATTTTGCCTTAGCTGCGTAATCAGAAAATTAGCAAAAATGATAGAAAACCACGATTTATTGCGGATTTTTTGCAATGATCCTTTAAAGTTATTAAAACTAATTTTATATTCGCAAAAAACCCGACCCGTTAAGCCCTATTTTAGAAATTCGATATTTTAGGCATATTTTGCCTTAGCTGCGTAATCAGAAAATTAGCAAAAATGATAGAAAACCACGATTTATTGCGGATTTTTTGCAATGATCCTTTAAAGTTATTAAAACTAATTTATTATTCGCAAAAAACCCGACCTGTTAAGCCCTATTTTAGAAATTTGATTTTTTAGGCATATTTTGCCTTAGCTGCGTAATCAGAAAATTAGCAAAAATGATAGAAAACCACGATTTATTGCGGATTTTTTGCAATGATCCTTTAAAGTTATTAAAACTAATTTATTATTCGCAAAAAACCCGACCCGTTAAGCCCTATTTTAGAAATTCGATTTTTTAGGCATATTTTGCCTTAGCTGCGTAATCAGAAAATTAGCAAAAATGATAGAAAACCACGATTTATTGCGGATGTTTTGCAATGATCCTTTAAAGTTATTAAAACTAATTTATTATTCGCAAAAAACCCGACCCGTTAAGCCCTATTTTAGAAATTCGATTTTTTAGGCATATTTTGCCTTAGCTGCGTAATCAGAAAATTAGCAAAAATGATAGAAAACCACGATTTATTGCGGATTTTTTGCAATGATCCTTTAAAGTTATTAAAACTAATTTATTATTCGCAAAAAACCCGACCTGTTAAGCCCTATTTTAGAAATTTGATTTTTTAGGCATATTTTGCCTTAGCTGCGTAATCAGAAAATTAGCAAAAATGATAGAAAACCACGATTTATTGCGGATTTTTTGCAATGATCCTTTAAAGTTATTAAAACTAATTTATTATTCGCAAAAGACCCGACCCGTTAAGCCCTATTTTAGAAATTTGATTTTTTAGGCATATTTTGCCTTAGCTGCGTAATCAGAAAATTAGCAAAAATGATAGAAAACCACGATTTATTGCGGATTTTTTGCAATGATCCTTTAAAGTTATTAAAACTAATTTATTATTCGCAAAAAACCCGACCTGTTAAGCCCTATTTTAGAAATTTGATTTTTTAGGCATATTTTGCCTTAGCTGCGTAATCAGAAAATTAGCAAAAATGATAGAAAACCACGATTTATTGCGGATTTTTTGCAATGATCCTTTAAAGTTATTAAAACTAATTTATTATTCGCAAAAAACCCGACCCGTTAAGCCCTATTTTAGAAATTCGATTTTTTAGGCATATTTTGCCTTAGCTGCGTAATCAGAAAATTAGCAAAAATGATAGAAAACCACGATTTATTGCGGATGTTTTGCAATGATCCTTTAAAGTTGTTAAAACTAATTTATTATTCGCAAAAAACGCGACCTGTTCAGCCCTATTTTAGAAATTTGATTTTTTAGGCATATTTTGCCTTAGCTGTGTAATCAGAAAATTAGCAAAAATGATAGAAAACCACGATTTATTGCGGATTTTTCGCAATGATCCTTTAAAGTTATTAAAACTAATTTATTATTCGCAAAAAACCCGACCTGTTCAGCCCTATTTTAGAAATTCGATTTTTTAGGCATATTTTGCCTTAGCTGCGTAATCAGAAAATTAGCAAAAATGATAGAAAACCACGATTTATTGCGGATTTTTTGCAATGATCCTTTAAAGTTATTAAAACTAATTTATTATTCGCAAAAAACCCGACCCGTTAAGCCCTATTTTAGAAATTCGATTTTTTAGGCATATTTTGCCTTAGCTGCGTAATCAGAAAATTAGCAAAAATGATAGAAAACCACGATTTATTGCGGATTTTTTGCAATGATCCTTTAAAGTTATTAAAACTAATTTATTATTCGCAAAAAACCCGACCCGTTAAGCCCTATTTTAGAAATTCGATTTTTTAGGCATATTTTGCCTTAGCTGCGTAATCAGAAAATTAGCAAAAATGATAGAAAACCACGATTTATTGCGGATGTTTTGCAATGATCCTTTAAAGTTATTAAAACTAATTTATTATTCGCAAAAAACCCGACCTGTTAAGCCCTATTTTAGAAATTAGATTTTTTAGGCATATTTTGCCTTAGCTGCGTAATCAGAAAATTAGCAAAAATGATAGAAAACCACGATTTATTGCGGATTTTTTGCAATGATCCTTTAAAGTAGTTAAAACTCACTTAATATACGCAAAAAACCGAACCTTTTAAGCGCTATTGTAGAAATTTAATTTTTAGGCGTATATTATCAATCTGAAATTAATATCGAACATCAAAGTCTATAGCTTCATACTGCTCACAAACATTTAATTGAAGTGGAAGGTAAGTGCAACAAGCTAAGTAATTTTAGTCTTTTCAAAAAAACAAAACAAATTCTAGATTTCCTTGGATTTCCAATTTTGTCTCGATATTCGAATAATACTGTAATTAATTTTAAAATTCTAAGAAGAAAGTCTTTTAACTAGGTAAATTAAATATTTGGAAAACAAAACATCAAAAATGTTCTGCAGTACCGATTCTGCTGTTTGCGCAAAGGTGTTTCGAGAAAAATGTTAAAGAACAACTGAAGAACACGACACCTAGGTCATATTGAAATTCAGCAAAATGCAAACAATTTTTTATTACCGATTGCAAAAAATTTAATTATTTTACTACAATAGTATTTTTGTGTACTTACATGAACAATTTATGTGCGCTTCTTCCTAATGATTCACTCGAATTGCAAGAAAAGAACCGAGCACTTACTAAAAATCACCCATCGATAGTATTAGTAGCAATCGCGATCAATTAATTATATTTAAACACGAGATTTGATAAAAAATTGTCGTCAGCACTGCACCCGATGCAGGCTGATCGCGATCGAAGGCTCCCCAAAACTGAAGCAATGAGAACAAAAGTTTTATTGACTTGTTTGTCCGAACTCGTAAACAAGTCACCGCTACTCGGCCGCCAAAGAGAGTTACAATTTGACCGATCTCCGTAAACTGCTGAGGAGATGTTACCAACTGGGCTCTGAGGAGCCTTACCAGGGTAAGTGAACAAAGTCTCAGAAGCTTTTCTAGCAGCTGCTGTTCGTTTGTCTCGTAAACAAAAACATGAACAATAGTAACTACCAAACGAAAAGGTCTCTTACTATCCTCACATTAAAGAGTTATAAAGAAAAGGTAAGGTCTAGAAGAAAGAGTTTAGTTTTGAGTTTTAAATATAATTATAATATTATAATTTATATCACTTACAGAAAAAATGAATATTTTGAGCTTCAGTTTCAAAATACATAAATACCAAAATTACAAAGGGTTAAATACCAACGGATTTCCTTAATGCTAGTTACAGTAGAAGATCTGTGAGGTTTTAGTTTTAAAGTTCAGAAGAAAATTGTTTCCTCAATTTTCACTATTTTCTGAAGAAATTTCACAGTAAACTGTGAAGGTCTAAACATTTTTCTCAATATGTACATTTATTTGCAAACTATCTCGGAGAAAAACAATCACACTTCAAATTCAATTTAGGTTTGAATTTTTAGCCTGCATATCTGTTGAAAATATCAGAATTAAAACTCAATAAATCTTAATTACTACATAATAACGCGTCACACTAAAAGTTAGTTAAATGCGAGTAGAACTGGTAATCGAGGGTACAATACTTAAGGGAGATTCGTTTATTTTTCGAAATCGGATGTTGTGCAATGATCCTTTAAAGTTATTAAAACTAATTTTATATTCGCAAAAAACCCGACCCGTTAAGCCCTATTTTAGAAATTCGATATTTTAGGCATATTTTGCCTTAGCTGCGTAATCAGAAAATTAGCACAAATGATAGAAAACCACGATTTATTGCGGATTTTTTGCAATGATCCTTTAAAGTTATTAAAACTAATTTTATATTCGCAAAAAACCCGACCCGTTAAGCCCTATTTTAGAAATTCGATATTTTAGGCATATTTTGCCTTAGCTGCGTAATCAGAAAATTAGCAAAAATGATAGAAAACCACGATTTATTGCGGATTTTTTGCAATGATCCTTTAAAGTTATTAAAACTAATTTATTATTCGCAAAAAACCCGACCTGTTAAGCCCTATTTTAGAAATTTGATTTTTTAGGCATATTTTGCCTTAGCTGCGTAATCAGAAAATTAGCAAAAATGATAGAAAACCACGATTTATTGCGGATTTTTTGCAATGATCCTTTAAAGTTGTTAAAACTAATTTATTATTCGCAAAAAACGCGACCTGTTCAGCCCTATTTTAGAAATTTGATTTTTTAGGCATATTTTGCCTTAGCTGCGTAATCAGAAAATTAGCAAAAATGATAGAAAACCACGATTTATTGCGGATTTTTTGCAATGATCCTTTAAAGTTATTAAAACTAATTTATTATTCGCAAAAAACCCGACCCGTTAAGCCCTATTTTAGAAATTCGATTTTTTAGGCATATTTTGGCTTAGCTGCGTAATCAGAAAATTAGCAAAAATGATAGAAAACCACGATTTATTGCGGATGTTTTGCAATGATCCTTTAAAGTTATTAAAACTAATTTATTATTCGCAAAAAACCCGACCCGTTAAGCCCTATTTTAGAAATTCGATTTTTTAGGCATATTTTGCCTTAGCTGCGTAATCAGAAAATTAGCAAAAATGATAGAAAACCACGATTTATTGCGGATTTTTTGCAATGATCCTTTAAAGTTATTAAAACTAATTTATTATTCGCAAAAAACCCGACCTGTTAAGCCCTATTTTAGAAATTTGATTTTTTAGGCATATTTTGCCTTAGCTGCGTAATCAGAAAATTAGCAAAAATGATAGAAAACCACGATTTATTGCGGATTTTTTGCAATGATCCTTTAAAGTTATTAAAACTAATTTATTATTCGCAAAAAACCCGACCTGTTAAGCCCTATTTTAGAAATTTGATTTTTTAGGCATATTTTGCCTTAGCTGCGTAATCAGAAAATTAGCAAAAATGATAGAAAACCACGATTTATTGCGGATTTTTTGCAATGATCCTTTAAAGTTATTAAAACTAATTTATTATTCGCAAAAAACCCGACCTGTTAAGCCCTATTTTAGAAATTTGATTTTTTAGGCATATTTTGCCTTAGCTGCGTAATCAGAAAATTAGCAAAAATGATAGAAAACCACGATTTATTGCGGATTTTTTGCAATGATCCTTTAAAGTTATTAAAACTAATTTATTATTCGCAAAAAACCCGACCTGTTAAGCCCTATTTTAGAAATTTGATTTTTTAGGCATATTTTGCCTTAGCTGCGTAATCAGAAAATTAGCAAAAATGATAGAAAACCACGATTTATTGCGGATTTTTTGCAATGATCCTTTAAAGTTATTAAAACTAATTTATTATTCGCAAAAAACCCGACCCGTTAAGCCCTATTTTAGAAATTCGATTTTTTAGGCATATTTTGCCTTAGCTGCGTGATCAGAAAATTAGCAAAAATGATAGAAAACCACGATTTATTGCGGATGTTTTGCAATGATCCTTTAAAGTTGTTAAAACTAATTTATTATTCGCAAAAAACGCGACCTGTTCAGCCCTATTTTAGAAATTTGATTTTTTAGGCATATTTTGCCTTAGCTGCGTAATCAGAAAATTAGCAAAAATGATAGAAAACCACGATTTATTGCGGATTTTTTGCAATGATCCTTTAAAGTTATTAAAACTAATTTATTATTCGCAAAAAACCCGACCCGTTAAGCCCTATTTTAGAAATTCGATTTTTTAGGCATATTTTGCCTTAGCTGCGTAATCAGAAAATTAGCAAAAATGATAGAAAACCACGATTTATTGCGGATTTTTTGCAATGATCCTTTAAAGTTATTAAAACTAATTTATTATTCGCAAAAAACCCGACCTGTTAAGCCCTATTTTAGAAATTCGATTTTTTAGGCATATTTTGCCTTAGCTGCGTAATCAGAAAATTAGCAAAAATGATAGAAAACCACGATTTATTGCGCATGTTTTGCAATGATCCTTTAAAGTTGTTAAAACTAATTTATTATTCGCAAAAAACGCGACCTGTTCAGCCCTATTTTAGAAATTCGATTTTTTAGGCATATTTTGCCTTAGCTGCGTAATCAGAAAATTAGCACAAATGATAGAAAACCACGATTTATTGCGGATTTTTTGCACTTTTCCTTTAAAGTAATTAAAACTAATTTATTATTCGCAAAAAACGCGACCTGTTCAGCCCTATTTTAGAAATTCGATTTTTTAGGCATATTTTGCCTTAGCTGCGTAATCAGAAAATTAGCAAAAATGATAGAAAACCACGATTTATTGCGGATGTTTTGCAATGATCCTTTAAAGTTGTTAAAACTAATTTATTATTCGCAAAAAACGCGACCTGTTCAGCCCTATTTTAGAAATTTGATTTTTTAGGCATATTTTGCCTTAGCTGCGTAATCAGAAAATTAGCAAAAATGATAGAAAACCACGATTTATTGCGGATTTTTTGCAATGATCCTTTAAAGTTATTAAAACTAATTTATTATTCGCAGAAAACCCGACCCGTTAAGCCCTATTTTAGAAATTCGATTTTTTAGGCATATTTTGCCTTAGCTGCGTAATCAGAAAATTAGCAAAAATGATAGAAAACCACGATTTATTGCGGATTTTTTGCAATGATCCTTTAAAGTTATTAAAACTAATTTATTATTCGCAAAAAACCCGACCTGTTAAGCCCTATTTTAGAAATTCGATTTTTTAGGCATATTTTGCCTTAGCTGCGTAATCAGAAAATTAGCAAAAATGATAGAAAACCACGATTTATTGCGGATGTTTTGCAATGATCCTTTAAAGTTGTTAAAACTAATTTATTATTCGCAAAAAACGCGACCTGTTCAGCCCTATTTTAGAAATTTGATTTTTTAGGCATATTTTGCCTTAGCTGCGTAATCAGAAAATTAGCAAAAATGATAGAAAACCACGATTTATTGCGGATTTTTTGCAATGATCCTTTAAAGTTATTAAAACTAATTTATTATTCGCAAAAAACCCGACCCGTTAAGCCCTATTTTAGAAATTCGATTTTTTAGGCATATTTTGCCTTAGCTGCGTAATCAGAAAATTAGCAAAAATGATAGAAAACCACGATTTATTGCGGATGTTTTGCAATGATCCTTTAAAGTTGTTAAAACTAATTTATTATTCGCAAAAAACGCGACCTGTTCAGCCCTATTTTAGAAATTTGATTTTTTAGGCATATTTTGCCTTAGCTGCGTAATCAGAAAATTAGCAAAAATGATAGAAAACCACGATTTATTGCGGATTTTTTGCAATGATCCTTTAAAGTTATTAAAACTAATTTATTATTCGCAAAAAACCCGACCTGTTAAGCCCTATTTTAGAAATTCGATTTTTTAGGCATATTTTGCCTTAGCTGCGTAATCAGAAAATTAGCAAAAATGATAGAAAACCACGATTTATTGCGGATGTTTTGCAATGATCCTTTAAAGTTGTTAAAACTAATTTATTATTCGCAAAAAACGCGACCTGTTCAGCCCTATTTTAGAAATTTGATTTTTTAGGCATATTTTGCCTTAGCTGCGTAATCAGAAAATTAGCAAAAATGATAGAAAACCACGATTTATTGCGGATTTTTTGCAATGATCCTTTAAAGTTATTAAAACTAATTTATTATTCGCAAAAAACCCGACCCGTTAAGCCCTATTTTAGAAATTCGATTTTTTAGGCATATTTTGCCTTAGCTGCGTAATCAGAAAATTAGCAAAAATGATAGAAAACCACGATTTATTGCGGATGTTTTGCAATGATCCTTTAAAGTTGTTAAAACTAATTTATTATTCGCAAAAAACGCGACCTGTTCAGCCCTATTTTAGAAATTTGATTTTTTAGGCATATTTTGCCTTAGCTGCGTAATCAGAAAATTAGCAAAAATGATAGAAAACCACGATTTATTGCGGATTTTTTGCAATGATCCTTTAAAGTTATTAAAACTAATTTATTATTCGCAAAAAACCCGACCCGTTAAGCCCTATTTTAGAAATTCGATTTTTTAGGCATATTTTGCCTTAGCTGCGTAATCAGAAAATTAGCAAAAATGATAGAAAACCACGATTTATTGCGGATTTTTTGCAATGATCCTTTAAAGTTATTAAAACTAATTTATTATTCGCAAAAAACCCGACCTGTTAAGCCCTATTTTAGAAATTCGATTTTTTAGGCATATTTTGCCTTAGCTGCGTAATCAGAAAATTAGCAAAAATGATAGAAAACCACGATTTATTGCGGATTTTTTGCAATGATCCTTTAAAGTTATTAAAACTAATTTATTATTCGCAAAAAACCCGACCTGTTAAGCCCTATTTTAGAAATTCGATTTTTTAGGCATATTTTGCCTTAGCTGCGTAATCAGAAAATTAGCAAAAATGATAGAAAACCACGATTTATTGCGCATGTTTTGCAATGATCCTTTAAAGTTGTTAAAACTAATTTATTATTCGCAAAAAACGCGACCTGTTCAGCCCTATTTTAGAAATTCGATTTTTTAGGCATATTTTGCCTTAGCTGCGTAATCAGAAAATTAGCAAAAATGATAGAAAACCACGATTTATTGCGGATTTTTTGCAATGATCCTTTAAAGTTATTAAAACTAATTTATTATTCGCAAAAAACCCGACCCGTTAAGCCCTATTTTAGAAATTCGATTTTTTAGGCATATTTTGCCTTAGCTGCGTAATCAGAAAATTAGCAAAAATGATAGAAAACCACGATTTATTGCGGATTTTTTGCAATGATCCTTTAAAGTTATTAAAACTAATTTATTATTCGCAAAAAACCCGACCTGTTAAGCCCTATTTTAGAAATTCGATTTTTTAGGCATATTTTGCCTTAGCTGCGTAATCAGAAAATTAGCAAAAATGATAGAAAACCACGATTTATTGCGCATGTTTTGCAATGATCCTTTAAAGTTGTTAAAACTAATTTATTATTCGCAAAAAACGCGACCTGTTCAGCCCTATTTTAGAAATTTGATTTTTTAGGCATATTTTGCCTTAGCTGCGTAATCAGAAAATTAGCACAAATGATAGAAAACCACGATTTATTGCGGATTTTTTGCACTTTTCCTTTAAAGTAATTAAAACTAATTTATTATTCGCAAAAAACGCGACCTGTTCAGCCCTATTTTAGAAATTCGATTTTTTAGGCATATTTTGCCTTAGCTGCGTAATCAGAAAATTAGCACAAATGATAGAAAACCACGATTTATTGCGGATTTTTTGCACTTTTCCTTTAAAGTAATTAAAACTAATTTATTATTCGCAAAAAACGCGACCTGTTCAGCCCTATTTTAGAAATTCGATTTTTTAGGCATATTTTGCCTTAGCTGCGTAATCAGAAAATTAGCAAAAATGATAGAAAACCACGATTTATTGCGGATGTTTTGCAATGATCCTTTAAAGTTGTTAAAACTAATTTATTATTCGCAAAAAACGCGACCTGTTCAGCCCTATTTTAGAAATTTGATTTTTTAGGCATATTTTGCCTTAGCTGCGTAATCAGAAAATTAGCAAAAATGATAGAAAACCACGATTTATTGCGGATTTTTTGCAATGATCCTTTAAAGTTATTAAAACTAATTTATTATTCGCAAAAAACCCGACCTGTTAAGCCCTATTTTAGAAATTCGATTTTTTAGGCATATTTTGCCTTAGCTGCGTAATCAGAAAATTAGCAAAAATGATAGAAAACCACGATTTATTGCGGATTTTTTGCAATGATCCTTTAAAGTTATTAAAACTAATTTATTATTCGCAAAAAACCCGACCCGTTAAGCCCTATTTTAGAAATTCGATTTTTTAGGCATATTTTGCCTTAGCTGCGTAATCAGAAAATTAGCAAAAATGATAGAAAACCACGATTTATTGCGCATGTTTTGCAATGATCCTTTAAAGTTGTTAAAACTAATTTATTATTCGCAAAAAACGCGACCTGTTCAGCCCTATTTTAGAAATTCGATTTTTTAGGCATATTTTGCCTTAGCTGCGTAATCAGAAAATTAGCAAAAATGATAGAAAACCACGATTTATTGCGGATTTTTTGCAATGATCCTTTAAAGTTATTAAAACTAATTTATTATTCGCAAAAAACCCGACCCGTTAAGCCCTATTTTAGAAATTCGATTTTTTAGGCATATTTTGCCTTAGCTGCGTAATCAGAAAATTAGCAAAAATGATAGAAAACCACGATTTATTGCGGATTTTTTGCAATGATCCTTTAAAGTTATTAAAACTAATTTATTATTCGCAAAAAACCCGACCTGTTAAGCCCTATTTTAGAAATTCGATTTTTTAGGCATATTTTGCCTTAGCTGCGTAATCAGAAAATTAGCAAAAATGATAGAAAACCACGATTTATTGCGCATGTTTTGCAATGATCCTTTAAAGTTGTTAAAACTAATTTATTATTCGCAAAAAACGCGACCTGTTCAGCCCTATTTTAGAAATTTGATTTTTTAGGCATATTTTGCCTTAGCTGCGTAATCAGAAAATTAGCACAAATGATAGAAAACCACGATTTATTGCGGATTTTTTGCACTTTTCCTTTAAAGTAATTAAAACTAATTTATTATTCGCAAAAAACGCGACCTGTTCAGCCCTATTTTAGAAATTCGATTTTTTAGGCATATTTTGCCTTAGCTGCGTAATCAGAAAATTAGCACAAATGATAGAAAACCACGATTTATTGCGGATTTTTTGCACTTTTCCTTTAAAGTAATTAAAACTAATTTATTATTCGCAAAAAACGCGACCTGTTCAGCCCTATTTTAGAAATTCGATTTTTTAGGCATATTTTGCCTTAGCTGCGTAATCAGAAAATTAGCAAAAATGATAGAAAACCACGATTTATTGCGGATGTTTTGCAATGATCCTTTAAAGTTGTTAAAACTAATTTATTATTCGCAAAAAACGCGACCTGTTCAGCCCTATTTTAGAAATTTGATTTTTTAGGCATATTTTGCCTTAGCTGCGTAATCAGAAAATTAGCAAAAATGATAGAAAACCACGATTTATTGCGGATTTTTTGCAATGATCCTTTAAAGTTATTAAAACTAATTTATTATTCGCAAAAAACCCGACCTGTTAAGCCCTATTTTAGAAATTCGATTTTTTAGGCATATTTTGCCTTAGCTGCGTAATCAGAAAATTAGCAAAAATGATAGAAAACCACGATTTATTGCGGATTTTTTGCAATGATCCTTTAAAGTTATTAAAACTAATTTATTATTCGCAAAAAACCCGACCCGTTAAGCCCTATTTTAGAAATTCGATTTTTTAGGCATATTTTGCCTTAGCTGCGTAATCAGAAAATTAGCAAAAATGATAGAAAACCACGATTTATTGCGGATGTTTTGCAATGATCCTTTAAAGTTGTTAAAACTAATTTATTATTCGCAAAAAACGCGACCTGTTCAGCCCTATTTTAGAAATTTGATTTTTTAGGCATATTTTGCCTTAGCTGCGTAATCAGAAAATTAGCAAAAATGATAGAAAACCACGATTTATTGCGGATTTTTTGCAATGATCCTTTAAAGTTATTAAAACTAATTTATTATTCGCAAAAAACCCGACCCGTTAAGCCCTATTTTAGAAATTCGATTTTTTAGGCATATTTTGCCTTAGCTGCGTAATCAGAAAATTAGCAAAAATGATAGAAAACCACGATTTATTGCGGATGTTTTGCAATGATCCTTTAAAGTTGTTAAAACTAATTTATTATTCGCAAAAAACGCGACCTGTTCAGCCCTATTTTAGAAATTTGATTTTTTAGGCATATTTTGCCTTAGCTGCGTAATCAGAAAATTAGCAAAAATGATAGAAAACCACGATTTATTGCGGATTTTTTGCAATGATCCTTTAAAGTTATTAAAACTAATTTATTATTCGCAAAAAACCCGACCCGTTAAGCCCTATTTTAGAAATTCGATTTTTTAGGCATATTTTGCCTTAGCTGCGTAATCAGAAAATTAGCAAAAATGATAGAAAACCACGATTTATTGCGGATTTTTTGCAATGATCCTTTAAAGTTGTTAAAACTAATTTATTATTCGCAAAAAACGCGACCTGTTCAGCCCTATTTTAGAAATTCGATTTTTTAGGCATATTTTGCCTTAGCTGCGTAATCAGAAAATTAGCACAAATGATAGAAAACCACGATTTATTGCGGATTTTTTGCACTTTTCCTTTAAAGTAATTAAAACTAATTTATTATTCGCAAAAAACGCGACCTGTTCAGCCCTATTTTAGAAATTCGATTTTTTAGGCATATTTTGCCTTAGCTGCGTAATCAGAAAATTAGCAAAAATGATAGAAAACCACGATTTATTGCGGATGTTTTGCAATGATCCTTTAAAGTTGTTAAAACTAATTTATTATTCGCAAAAAACCCGACCCGTTAAGCCCTATTTTAGAAATTCGATTTTTTAGGCATATTTTGCCTTAGCTGCGTAATCAGAAAATTAGCAAAAATGATAGAAAACCACGATTTATTGCGGATTTTTTGCAATGATCCTTTAAAGTTATTAAAACTAATTTATTATTCGCAAAAAACCCGACCTGTTAAGCCCTATTTTAGAAATTTGATTTTTTAGGCATATTTTGCCTTAGCTGCGTAATCAGAAAATTAGCAAAAATGATAGAAAACCACGATTTATTGCGGATTTTTTGCAATGATCCTTTAAAGTTATTAAAACTAATTTATTATTCGCAAAAAACCCGACCCGTTAAGCCCTATTTTAGAAATTCGATTTTTTAGGCATATTTTGCCTTAGCTGCGTAATCAGAAAATTAGCAAAAATGATAGAAAACCACGATTTATTGCGGATGTTTTGCAATGATCCTTTAAAGTTGTTAAAACTAATTTATTATTCGCAAAAAACGCGACCTGTTCAGCCCTATTTTAGAAATTTGATTTTT
Source organism: Tolmerus cingulatus (assembly GCA_959613345.1). Taxonomy (NCBI): domain Eukaryota; kingdom Metazoa; phylum Arthropoda; class Insecta; order Diptera; family Asilidae; genus Tolmerus; species Tolmerus cingulatus. The sequence goes on from OY390711.1 coordinate 23,595,466, forward strand.
TAGGCATATTTTGCCTTAGCTGCGTAATCAGAAAATTAGCAAAAATGATAGAAAACCACGATTTATTGCGGATTTTTTGCAATGATCCTTTAAAGTTATTAAAACTAATTTATTATTCGCAAAAAACCCGACCCGTTAAGCCCTATTTTAGAAATTCGATTTTTTAGGCATATTTTGCCTTAGCTGCGTAATCAGAAAATTAGCAAAAATGATAGAAAACCACGATTTATTGCGGATGTTTTGCAATGATCCTTTAAAGTTGTTAAAACTAATTTATTATTCGCAAAAAACGCGACCTGTTCAGCCCTATTTTAGAAATTTGATTTTTTAGGCATATTTTGCCTTAGCTGCGTAATCAGAAAATTAGCAAAAATGATAGAAAACCACGATTTATTGCGGATTTTTTGCAATGATCCTTTAAAGTTATTAAAACTAATTTATTATTCGCAAAAAACCCGACCCGTTAAGCCCTATTTTAGAAATTCGATTTTTTAGGCATATTTTGCCTTAGCTGCGTAATCAGAAAATTAGCAAAAATGATAGAAAACCACGATTTATTGCGGATTTTTTGCAATGATCCTTTAAAGTTATTAAAACTAATTTATTATTCGCAAAAAACCCGACCTGTTAAGCCCTATTTTAGAAATTCGATTTTTTAGGCATATTTTGCCTTAGCTGCGTAATCAGAAAATTAGCAAAAATGATAGAAAACCACGATTTATTGCGGATTTTTTGCAATGATCCTTTAAAGTTATTAAAACTAATTTATTATTCGCAAAAAACCCGACCTGTTAAGCCCTATTTTAGAAATTCGATTTTTTAGGCATATTTTGCCTTAGCTGCGTAATCAGAAAATTAGCAAAAATGATAGAAAACCACGATTTATTGCGCATGTTTTGCAATGATCCTTTAAAGTTGTTAAAACTAATTTATTATTCGCAAAAAACGCGTCCTGTTCAGCCCTATTTTAGAAATTTGATTTTTTAGGCATATTTTGCCTTAGCTGCGTAATCAGAAAATTAGCAAAAATGATAGAAAACCACGATTTATTGCGGATTTTTTGCACTTTTCCTTTAAAGTAATTAAAACTAATTTATTATTCGCAAAAAACGCGACCTGTTCAGCCCTATTTTAGAAATTCGATTTTTTAGGCATATTTTGCCTTAGCTGCGTAATCAGAAAATTAGCACAAATGATAGAAAACCACGATTTATTGCGGATTTTTTGCACTTTTCCTTTAAAGTAATTAAAACTAATTTATTATTCGCAAAAAACGCGACCTGTTCAGCCCTATTTTAGAAATTCGATTTTTTAGGCATATTTTGCCTTAGCTGCGTAATCAGAAAATTAGCAAAAATGATAGAAAACCACGATTTATTGCGGATTTTTTGCAATGATCCTTTAAAGTTATTAAAACTAATTTATTATTCGCAAAAAACCCGACCTGTTAAGCCCTATTTTAGAAATTCGATTTTTTAGGCATATTTTGCCTTAGCTGCGTAATCAGAAAATTAGCAAAAATGATAGAAAACCACGATTTATTGCGGATTTTTTGCAATGATCCTTTAAAGTTATTAAAACTAATTTATTATTCGCAAAAAACCCGACCTGTTAAGCCCTATTTTAGAAATTCGATTTTTTAGGCATATTTTGCCTTAGCTGCGTAATCAGAAAATTAGCAAAAATGATAGAAAACCACGATTTATTGCGCATGTTTTGCAATGATCCTTTAAAGTTGTTAAAACTAATTTATTATTCGCAAAAAACGCGACCTGTTCAGCCCTATTTTAGAAATTTGATTTTTTAGGCATATTTTGCCTTAGCTGCGTAATCAGAAAATTAGCAAAAATGATAGAAAACCACGATTTATTGCGGATTTTTTGCAATGATCCTTTAAAGTTATTAAAACTAATTTATTATTCGCAAAAAACCCGACCCGTTAAGCCCTATTTTAGAAATTCGATTTTTTAGGCATATTTTGCCTTAGCTGCGTAATCAGAAAATTAGCAAAAATGATAGAAAACCACGATTTATTGCGGATTTTTTGCAATGATCCTTTAAAATTATTAAAACTAATTTATTATTCGCAAAAAACCCGACCTGTTAAGCCCTATTTTAGAAATTCGATTTTTTAGGCATATTTTGCCTTAGCTGCGTAATCAGAAAATTAGCAAAAATGATAGAAAACCACGATTTATTGCGGATTTTTTGCAATTTTCCTTTAAAGTAATCAAAACTAATTTATTATTCGCAAAAAACCCGACCTGTTAAGCCCTATTTTAGAAATTCGATTTTTTAGGCATATTTTGCCTTAGCTGCGTAATCAGAAAATTAGCAAAAATGATAGAAAACCACGAATTATTTCGGATTTTGTGCAATTTTCCTTTAAAGTAGTTAAAACTAATTTAATATTCGCAAAAAACCCGACCTGTTAAGCCCTATTTTAGAAATTCGATTTTTTAGGCATATTTTGCCTTGGCTGCGTAATCAGAAAATTAGCAAAAATGATAGAAAACCACGAATTATTTCTGATTTTTTGCAATTTTCCTTTAAAGTAGTTAAAACTCACTTAATATACGCAAAAAACCCGACCTGTTAAGCCCTATTTTAGAAATTCGATTTTTTAGGCATATTTTGCCTTAGCTGCGTAATCAGAAAATTAGCAAAAATGATAGAAAACCACGAATTATTTCTGATTTTTTGCAATTTTCCTTTAAAGTAGTTAAAACTCACTTAATATACGCAAAAAACCCGACCTGTTAAGCCCTATTTTAGAAATTCGATTTTTTAGGCATATTTTGCCTTAGCTGCGTAATCAGAAAATTAGCAAAAATGATAGAAAACCACGAATTATTTCGGATTTTTTGCAATTTTCCTTTAAAGTAATCAAAACTAATTTATTATTCGCAAAAAACCCGACCTGTTAAGCCCTATTTTAGAAATTCGATTTTTTAGGCATATTTTGCCTTGGCTGCGTAATCAGAAAATTAGCAAAAATGATAGAAAACCACGAATTATTTCTGATTTTTTGCAATTTTCCTTTAAAGTAGTTAAAACTCACTTAATATACGCAAAAAACCCGACCTGTTAAGCCCTATTTTAGAAATTCGATTTTTTAGGCATATTTTGCCTTAGCTGCGTAATCAGAAAATTAGCAAAAATGATAGAAAACCACGAATTATTTCGGATTTTTTGCAATTTTCCTTTAAAGTAATCAAAACTAATTTATTATTCGCAAAAAACCCGACCTGTTAAGCCCTATTTTAGAAATTCGATTTTTTAGGCATATTTTGCCTTAGCTGCGTAATCAGAAAATTAGCAAAAATGATAGAAAACCACGAATTATTTCGGATTTTGTGCAATTTTCCTTTAAAGTAGTTAAAACTAATTTAATATTCGCAAAAAACCCGACCTGTTAAGCCCTATTTTAGAAATTCGATTTTTTAGGCATATTTTGCCTTGGCTGCGTAATCAGAAAATTAGCAAAAATGATAGAAAACCACGAATTATTTCTGATTTTTTGCAATTTTCCTTTAAAGTAGTTAAAACTCACTTAATATACGCAAAAAACCCGACCTGTTAAGCCCTATTTTAGAAATTCGATTTTTTAGGCATATTTTGCCTTAGCTGCGTAATCAGAAAATTAGCAAAAATGATAGAAAACCACGAATTATTTCGGATTTTGTGCAATTTTCCTTTAAAGTAGTTAAAACTAATTTATTATTCGCAAAAAACCCGACCTGTTAAGCCCTATTTTAGAAATTCGATTTTTTAGGCATATTTTGCCTTGGCTGCGTAATCAGAAAATTAGCAAAAATGATAGAAAACCACGAATTATTTCTGATTTTTTGCAATTTTCCTTTAAAGTAGTTAAAACTAACTTAATATATGCAAAAAAACCTACCTGTTACGCCCTATTTTAGAAATTCGATTTTTTAGGCATATTTTGCCTTAGCTGCGTAATCAGAAAATTAGCAAAAATGATAGAAAACCACGAATTATTTCGGATTTTGTGCAATTTTCCTTTAAAGTAGTTAAAACTAATTTAATATTCGCAAAAAACCCGACCTGTTAAGCCCTATTTTAGAAATTCGATTTTTTAGGCATATTTTGCCTTGGCTGCGTAATCAGAAAATTAGCAAAAATGATAGAAAACCACGAATTATTTCGGATTTTTTGCAATTTTCCTTTAAAGTAATTAAAACTAATTTATTATTCGCAAAAAACCCGACCTGTTAAGCCCTATTTTAGAAATTCGATTTTTTAGGCATATTTTGCCTTAGCTGCGTAATCAGAAAATTAGCAAAAATGATAAAAAACCACGATTTATTTCGGATTTTTTGCAATTTTCCTTTAAAGTAGTTAAAACTCACTTAATATACGCCAAAAACGCAACCTTTTAAGCGCTATTGTAGAAATTTAATTTTTAGGCGTATATTATGAATCTGAAATTAATATCGAACATCAAAGTCCACAGCTTGATACTGCTCACAAACATTTAATTGAAGTGGAAGGTAAGTGCAACAAGCTAAGTAATTGTAGTCTTTTCAAAAAAACAAAACAAATTCTAGATTTCCTTGGATTTCCAATTTTGTCTCGAGATTCGAATAATACTGTAATTAATTTTAAAATTCTAAGAAGAAAGTCTTTTAACTAGGTAAATTAAATATTTGGAAAAGAAACATCAAAAATGTTCTGCAGTACCTACACCGATTCTGCTGTTTGCGAAAAGGTGTTTCGAGAAAAATATTAAAGAACAACTGAAGAACACGACACCTAGGTCATATTGAAATTCAGCAAAATGCAAACAATTTTTTATTACCGATTGCAAAAAATTTATTTATTTTATTACAATAGTATTTTTGTGTACTTACATGAACAATTTATGTGAGCTTCTTCCTAATGATTCACTCGAATTGCAATACAAAAAACCGCGCACTTACTAAAAATCGACGATCGATAGTATTAATAACAATCGCAATTAATTAATTATATTTCAACAGGAAATTTTATAAAAAATTGTCGCGAGAATTGCACCCGATGCAGGCTGATCGCGGTCGAGGGCTCCCCAAAACTGAAGCAATGAGAATAAAAGTTTTATTGACTTGTTTGTCCGAACGCGTAAACAAGTCACCGTTACTCGGCCGCCAAAGAGAGTTAGAATTTGACCGATCTCCGTAAATTGCTGAAAAGGTGTTACCAACTAGGCTCTGAGTAGCCTTACCAGGAATTCGCAGAAGCTTTTCTAGCAGCGGCTATTCGTTTGTTTCGGAAACAAAATCAAGAACAAAAGTAACTGCCGAACGAAAAGGTCTGTTACTAACCTTAAACTAAAGAGTTTTAAAAAAAAAGGTAAGGTCTAGAAGAAACAGTTTAATTTTGACTTTTAAATATAATCATAATACTATAATTTATATCACTAATTGAAAAAATGAATATTTTCAGCTTCAGCTTGAAAATGTATATATACCAAGGTTATAAAAGGTTCAGAAACCAATGGCTTTCCTGAATGCTAGTCACAGTAGAAGATCTGTGAGGTTTTAGTTTTAAAGTTCAGAAGAAAATTGTTCCCTCAATTTTCACTATTTTCTGAAGAAATTTCACAGTAAACTGTGTAGGCCTAAACATTTTTCTCAATATGTACATTTATTTGCAAACTATCTCGGAGAAAAACAATCAGACTTCAAATTCAATTTAGGTTTGAATTTTTAGCCTGCATATCTGTTGAAAATATTAGAATTAAAACTCAATAAAACTTAATTACTAATAATAACGCGTCACATTAAAAGTTAGTTAAATGCGAGTAGAACTGGTATTCGAGGGTACCATACTTAAGGGAGATTCGTTTATTTTTCGAATGCGGATGTTTTGCAATGTTCCCTTAAAGTAATTAAAACTAATTTAACATACGCAAAAAACCCGACCTGTTTAAATAATATTCATTTTAAAAACATTCCCATTATAAAATAAAATTTAACAGGTTGACAAGAAATTTTCTCTTTAAAGTTCAATAAAAGGTTTTTGCATGCTGATTATGGGAAATAAGTACAGTAAAAAAATGTCATCACAGTCAGGACTATTGCAAATCAGATGTTTATGTTTTTGCAATTTTTTTAGGAAAAGTGAATTTAAAGGCGATGTATGTAAACCTATAACATATGATCGAGAATCGACTTTATTATGTTGTAAAAGTCAAAGGATCAATTAAAATTAATAATATCAACTAAAATAAATATATTATCAAAATTGTTAACTATGCATCATAAAATGTATCATCACCAGTTATAAGAAAGTTGTCGCTTAAAACACCTCAATTTAATTGTTCATATTTACATGTAACATATTTTGTGAATAAAAAAATATAATATATAAGCTACAATCTTCCTTTTTTTGTTATATATTTTCAGTAGTTTCACAGATTTTTGATCGTAGCAAGGAGGAGGAAGTGGAGGAATTCAAATTCGTAATTGGAAAATCCTAAAACTTCATAATCGGCTACAAACTCCGAGAAGAAAAATTTGTTTTATCAATTACTTTCATTTATGAATAACTAAACTTCAAATTTCAATAAATACTGCCAATTGAAGTCCGTAAAAGGAATTACTGATGTTGATATACTTCATAAATAAAACGCATCACTTCTTTAGTAGATCTCTGTATCTGCACAAATTGTAGCTGGACTGGAAGATTATAAATATAAAATTCCAAAAAAATAAAACCATTGTGACAATTTTTCGAAGTCCCTTCAGATGGCTCAATATTACTCCAAATAGACGGGTTTCATTAATTATTTTTACATAATGGTGACGCGTACTTAAAAAACTTGCCATTGGAAACGATAGAATTTCAAAAATAAATTTTGACCCCATACAGGGCTATGTTAATGCAATAAAGCATAAAATCGGTGAACGGGCAACATGAAGCCGAAGCATCTATCACGTGATAGTGTTAAGATGGGTGGTTTATTTTTGGCTTTATTTATGACACGATGTATGAACGGTGGCCGCTTTTTTAATTGTTGCATCTTAAATTTGATTTTTGTTTTTTGTTCAGTACAAATCACAGCAGATGTACAAATGGTGATGCTTTAAACAAACGATTCGGTTTATTTATGCTGACGGTGACAAGTCTATTTAAAACGATCGCGATCATTTAGAGTAAACGCTAATCTGTTGTTTATCGTAAATCTGTTTAATTAATCCTTGTTTAGTAGTTACTTACTGTCAGGTTCTGTTTATAAAATAGTACGCATCACCAAAACGAATTTGATCTGATTTGGTTAAATGATATGCGTAATTTTTGCAAATTTCATAGTATTCCTTATGATACGAAGGGAGGAAACGAAGGAGGACATGACGTTTTGATGTCTGTGATGTCTGCATCAAATTTGAGCGGCATGATTTGGTGTAATTCATCGTTTTACCAAAAAATTTCTTGTTTTTTTGGATTTTCTGAGAGGAGCTCGTCGAGGGGGGTGGACTGCCACTAGGGCCTAATCGCGTGTCACTTGTTAAAATCAAATCACTCAGTTCAAGCATGACGCAAAGTAATTGTTGGGTGCCTAACTCACCCGTGATGTAAGATGTCCCCGTGTAGCGCCCCAGCAAAAGAAAGAGTACAAGAAGTTCATCGTCTTGATTTATCACTTCCATTTGGAATTTATGGGCGGTTGGGAGCAATTTGCCCGAATGAAAAGAACGACTAAGGAAAAAATGCGACCTAGGGTGGATATAACTTCACCCATTTGTAACTGAACTCGTGGTTTATGTGGATGACAGTGACTTTTGTCTTTTTTCACCCTCCGGTGCTTTAGTCAAACCGAAATACGAGCAACCCTCCTCCGACTGCCGTGCCTTGCCGCAACATCCTTGGGCCGACCGGACGACTGTGCAGTCGTGCGGTTCTTGTGTGCGGCAGGAAGTCGGCAGCTTCACTTAAGGTCATGTGTCATGTTATGTGTAAACTCGGCTTGATTTATTTTAATTAGGGGGCCCCGGTTGCGAGGGGTGGGTGTTACGATAAGCCCTAATTGCTTTTTAATTGAGCCGGAGCGGAGAGCGTGCCCAGACAACATAATACCGCCGTTTCCTGCGTAATTCAGTTCAGAACGCACCTTTGAACTTTGTATGCTTTACCTCATAATTAAAATTAGAGCTATTGTTACCTGCTCTGGCTCTTAATATTTTAAGGAAGTTGTTGGAATATGTTTGTTCACTTTAATTACATATTTGTACTAAACTGAGACGTTATATAGTTCATACATATTTTTGGAGCACCCACTGTAATTAAAAGAGCACTCTTTGAAGATCAATCAAATAACCGAGCAGTCTCAGTTTTAAAACTGTTTAGTATTTTACTCATTCCTTTGCCACTGCTGGAATCACTCATTTGAGATAATTTATGAAATTATTTTTTGAATAACTTATTTATCAACTATTTTTTTAGTGCTTTTAGTTTTGTTAAAGCTACAGAATTTACTCTATACCTAACAAATTGGTAACGCCGATCGGGGTCAATAATGAAGCTGATTTAAATAAAGAGGAAGAAGAAGTGAAGTGGTTTTTTAAAACTCTTTGTTTTACTGAAAACGAATAGTAAAAAATCACAGCCTTCTTAAAAAAATTTAAATGTCACAAATAAACAGCCACATAAAATACACATCCACTAATTTTATGTATGTGATCTAAAAGTACCAGGAATTGAATAACATACAAATATTCATATTTTATGAAAATCACGTTTGTCCTTTAAAGTAGCAACGATATGTTAATGAACAATCAAAATTTTAAACCATTTATTTCTTAAAACACCTCTTTCGTCGGTACAGCAATGCTAAAATGGACACACTTCAACAGTTGCCATAAGTAAATGAATTTTATAAAAAAATACTTGAACAATTACTTTAACTTGAAAGATAAACCTTTATCCACTGGAAATTGTTAAATTTGTATTAGAGTGTAAGGGGAAGCATTATTCAAGTATCATTCATATAAAATTAATAAGGAAAAACATTAAATCAGAGATCTTTCCCCGCACCGATATTAAAATTAAAGAAAATGTAGTCTATTAAAACCTTAGATAAGATAGATAAATATAAGGTAATCTACTAAAGGCTTCAAGTTTGTACACGAATACCAACCGAAAAACCATACAAACAATATTTTTAACTTTGAGATATTGTTATTGTCTCAAGGTACGTATGTAGGTGATTGCGGTTTTATTTATTTATTTGTATTTTGGAAACTTTATAATATTTAAAGGATAACTTGTAAGCTACTTTTTTCTTTTATCATTCTCAACATAATCAGGCAATAGTTAAATTGCAATACCGATTATCAAAAGTATGAACATTTAAGTACCTACATAGGAAGTTCCAAAAAATGTATATTATTTGAAAGTTTAAATAAAATAATTTCTCATCACAAAAAAGTTATAATAATTTTTTTCACTTTAATATTACCTGAATGCTACTTATTAATAGAGACTCTTAACATTTTTCGCAAATAAAATTGAAATAAATACTAACTTACGCGCAGACAAGCACGCACATGTGATGCAAAGGTGGTCACTAACAATGATGTAATTTGCATAAGCCAAAGAGAATTCAAACTCAATTTAGATTGGCAATATTTTTAAAAATAGTAATTTGTATGCCTTGAATTTCATTATATGCTATTTTTGTTATTTTCTGTTTATTTTAAAATGAAATATGTAGAAGTAACTACACATATCTTAGGTGTACTTATTATGGAAAAAATGTAAAAGTTAAATGGAAAATTTACTGAAAACTGCCATTCAGTTGATTCATTCAGCTTACGACAGGAACAAAGTTTTGCTAGCATGAAAGGTTCGAGTTGATTTTCATTCGAAAGGAGGTCAACAACCCTAACTAACTTGGGACACGGCGCGGCGTGCAGTAGGACAATTTAATCCGAGATGCAGCAAAGCAGCTGCACACGGATTGAGGGGCATGCAAAACCCTAAACATAAAAAGGAAGTAACTTGGCGCTGAAACATGCCGTGGAAGTTCTCCCGGGCCTGCCATGTCCTATCCTAACATCAAAAACTTTCCTTATCCCGACCGCCTCCAGCCGGGAAAAAAATCTGCTCCACTAGGCGCAGTTGGGAACTTACTTCGGGGGCCAAAAAAAGTGGCCAGTGCAACCGAACACGTGCACTCTCAAGTATCAGCTGGCGGTGGCCGAGAGTGTCATCAAACATAAAAAAATGTTTTCCTTCCTTATTCTTGCAATTTATGTAAAACATCTGGATGCAGGACTTTTTGCTCCGGGCGCAATCACCGCTCTGGCTGCCATTAAGCGAATTTGCACACTTCATTTCCTCTCCACGGCCCTCGATCCATACAAAATGAAAGTGCGCCCTTCTCTTATAAGAGGACACTTTTGTTCGCACACTCTAAGTCTGGAAGATAATTACGGCCCGACGCAACAATTAACTTTCTTTTCGGGATAACCATAATTAAAAAATGGAAGATGTCTCTGTATTTCTGCACAATTTTCAATGAGAGCTAATTTTGAAAAGCCTACGACTGAAAAAGTATAACTATTAAAGTTATATAAAATGATTATAAAGTTTTTACATTGTATCAAATATGGTAGAATGCAACTCCTATATCACGCTGCTATAGGAACACGAATCAAATGCAAAGTATCGACACTCTACTCATAAGCAGTATCGCTATGAAAATAATAGATAAAGTATCGAGTAAAAGTACAAATAACTATCAAAATGCATACCAGATACCAATGGTTAAATGTCCTTAAATATAGTATTCAATTAAATAAATCTGAAGCTTCATGAACATAATTATCGCACTTATAATTTGAAAATTAAATAATAATTCACGATTATTTTAAGGAAAATTTTGAACATTTAAGTTCATACCAACGCAAATACAATACAAATTATAAAAAATTAATCAAATACATTAAGATTTCGTAACGTGTGGAACAGTTAAAACTTAGTGAAAAATATACAGAAGATACTCAGAAAAATTTGAATATGTTTAATTAATATATTTTAAAAGTATAAGATCTTTGAAATCGTCGATATTTTAACTTTTTTTAGCTGCTCAGTGTAACCTACATAAACATCTTAAAAGGACTCCTATGGCTTGACTTTTTGTCTAATGACCTGAATAGAATAAAATTAGGAATTGAAGGGACAAATTCCAAAGACTATAATTTAAAAAAGCAATTTTCTGGCTTGATTAATTCGAAATAAAATAACTAGAATACTTTTGCCGAATGCTCAATGAAATTTAGAAAACGCTCTGAGGTATATATCATACTTTTTTCAACTACATAAACACATTTGTATTCAATTCAAAAATGAAGTTTTACAATGTACAACTAGGTTTCTACACTATTTTGTAATATTATTGCAGAATCGAAATTTTAGATAATTTAAACGAAATTTCTACCTGCCTGATTTATTGTATTGTTAAGACCTAATAAATTTAAACCACATCGCCTAAAATTTGAAATTACTATTTGGTTTAGAATGCATTATATAGTGCCTAAATCGGTTTCCAGCACTGAAAATGTTGCCTATATTATATGTAAATTTGTACATGTACTAGAAAATAAAATGTTGACAAAAGGCTTTTCTTAATAGTTTTCGTGTTTTTGGGGAAACCACAAAAATTGAGTTAATTTGCGATTCTGAGAAAGTATTCACCTTAAGGCACATACTTTGTGTTTTCGGTCCAGTTTGCTAAGTTCACCTTGCCGTAGATTTTGAGTGCCACATGAAATTTCGCACTCATCCAGACCCCTTTTAAACTCAAAGGAGTCACTCTTAACGTGGCACACGAGGAAATGCATCCTTTGGAGCTGGAGCTGGAGCTGAAGTTGATGTTTGAGTTGTAGCTGGAGTATTGCCTTCAACAGCATTTTGCGGAAGATTGTTACCCGTAAATGACTTACGTTAGTGTTTCAAAGGAGCCCGTAGGAAAGTAATAATATGCCACTTGTCTCATTAGCGCCTATTTGAGTTCCTCTAACTCTCATTAAGTTCATTTAGTCATCCAATTTGGCGGAGCTGAACGTAAGGTCAAAGAGCTGAAACGGTGTCGAGTGAAGACAAGGCCTGAGTAGAATTACAGAAGAATTAACAGGGAAGTACCTTCGGTGGGAGCGAGCCCCCGCAGTGCTAAAAGACTGCTCCCGGAAAATTCCCTTTGCCAAGGAAGCGATGAGCTCTGGATTTTTGTACCTACTGTGCTCCTGTGCGCTCCCCTCAAGTATACGGCTTTCAGGGAATAGATTATTTGATGCGATCCCAACGCCAGACGACGAGGCCTTTAATGCGATGAAGGAGGAGCCGCACGAAAGGCACCTAATTGGCGTACAAGATCCGAAGGACGGAAATTTCATAAGAAACTAATTGAAGTTTCGTCTTGCATGATTATCCTAAGCATATTTGATACTAATAGTACTCCGATCAACACAATTTTTACTCTAAAAACGTGCTTAACTCTTGAACCATTACCCTTGTATAAACTAGCTTTAAAAATTTGCACATTTTTAAGGCTAACGATATGCAAACAATAATTCATATTCAACGTTACATTAAAACTGCGAATGTAAATGGCTTTAAGTAAATTTAAAATAAACACACAAGGGCAATTTTTCTGCATTATATAACATGAAATAATGCTCTAGTCTCTAAGACTACATTTAAATCAGTAGACTACAAAAATAATTATAAAATGAATACATAAAATTAAAACTATGCTATATTTTAATAAAATGTTAATCCTAGATTAGGATTATCTAACCTGGGCCAGGAGTTAAAATTTCCCACAAAACCCCTAATCCGTAAAAGTCATTCCTATGTAGCGAAGACGAATTTCAAGTTTTGCTGTACGCAGCATAATATATATTTGTTTTTTTATGGCGCATTTACCAAAATACTAAACCCTAAAGAAAACATAAAAACAGAACATCAAATGTACTTAGGGCCATCAGGAGCTCAGATGACAAGGCAAATCTGTCACACCCGTAAAATATCCCACGGTTGAATTGGCCGAACATGCAGCCAACCCTCTGGTGTCCTACGTCACAGGACTCACAGGATCTACAGGAGCTACACAAAAAAGGAGGTCGGTCATCAGGAGCATTAGTCCCGTGTTGACATGACTTTCAAGCACAAATTCCATGCCCGAACGCAGAGACACCAACTAAATCTGGCTCTTCTGGAAATTACGAAATCCTGTCCACCTGTTAACAAGTGGTGGCATAAGTTGGCCTATCCTTGGTCACGTGGGACAGGACTGCATCTAAATCCTGGATGCTGTCGGCTGGAGCCAGGGCGCAATCTCGAGCCCTAGAAACGTGTTGAAAATGCACCAAAAGGCGTAAAGGACTGTAATGAGGTCCGAATTGCAACTTGTTACAAATTTAAGTGGCCCTTGTAGAACCTAGCTGAGAGCCTGTTGCGTCCTCGTGGCCTGGAATCCTTAAGACGCTGGTCGAGATCGATTAATCCTTAAAGTGAGTGGTTGGTTCACCGCATTTCGAATAAGGGCGAAATAGAAAAGCAAGAAAAGGGCTCAAGAAATTACTTGGGAGCATAGCGATGGGGCTCAAGTAGCTTTGGAGTTTCGGCTCCGTTCGTTGATAAGGTAAGCACCTCTTAATTTCACATTTCGATAGGAACTTTTTTATTTTTCAAGTACATCATCAATCTGCCTGCTTTCCTTATGGTTGATGGATGCAGCTGGAAAGTCGGATGATTGGCTTTAATGCAATTGCATTCATCCATCGAACCGAAAGATATCATTCCCCTTCGCTAGTCTAATTAGTATAAATGGAACGAACTATCATGGATCGCATAAAATCATCGCAAGTCGATTACCCCCTTCTCCGGGGGTAATTTGAACAGAAGGATAAAAAAATCCGGAACTGAATTGAATTGATAATGAAGCCAAAAAGGTTTGCGCATCACTTAACAATTATTCATCATATAAGCGTTGTCCTGGTAATACATTTTCTATATTTCCATCCGATAAGCCCCAGAAAAGTTTTCTCGGCAAACATTTTTCATTAATCCTTATTGTCATTGAGATCGAGGTAATTTATCAATTTACAACTTGACGACCAAATAAATCATTCCCTATATGCAAATTATACGTATTTTGAGAAATTAAAATTTACCATCAGCACAATTCAAAAGTTCGATGGAATTAGCGTAGAGATTTCATAGCATTGATTATTATCAGTTATCCAAGAGGAATTATTCAAATTGAATATTCAGAAAGCATTTAAATTCTGCACCCGTATTGTTTAATACGGGGATATTTTATTTATGTATGTTGAATGAAAAATTAGTTGATTAAAAGTAGCTAAAAATAAAAAAGCAATCAATTGCGAATCAGATATGTTCATACATTCCATATGTATATGTGCGCATAAATTCCATATAAATCTGTATGACGTTATTCCGTTCTTTATTTAATTATAATTTGATTTTAATTACAATAACGTCAATATTTTATAGTATTCTTTTACAGTCCATTGCGAAGGAAACTGAACAATTTTATTGTATTCCGTCAAAATGATTTTTTTTTTTGATGCTCAATTCTCATAGTTAATTATTATTAGAGTTTCAAAATTAAGATACATGTATAAGTAGTGTTTAAAAATTATGTTTAATAATTTTCCTTCACTTTCATTAAAACCATTAATAAATTATAGGAATTAGAATAGTTTGTAAAAACTGAATATGAATAGATACGATGAAATTATAAGAATTTTTAGGCTCCTAAATATAGAAGTCAGCAACAAATTAATTTAATTAATTTTTTTGTTTACTATGCCTTAAATTCTAAAGCAAATAATATTAAAAATTTAATACTGCAGTATTCAATTATCTACTTATTTGTGGTATGTTTGAGTCTGAAGAAACTTTACTTAATCGAAATATTCTTTTAATCTTTGTAAAATCATTGAACGCCAAAATTTAAAAAAATTTATAAAATATAGAATGCTTTGTATTGTTTTATTTTTAGTTAATTATTTTACCTATTCCTCAGGAAATTCCAAGACTTCTCAAAGACAGACCTAATCCGATTAATTTCTAATCTATCGAGTTACTCATAAGACCTCTGGGAAATTCCTTCATTACTGATTGAGTTTTCGAATATATTTCTTAGAAAATTACTTATCCAATTTGCGAATTCCCACAGATCTAAAACGAACTAAAATAGATGCGCCCACCTTTTTGAGAAAAAAATTTCCCACAGACCGAAACCAGCCATTCCGAGCAAGTTGTCATCACGCACATGGTTAGCGCTCCCGATTTATTTATCGACGGGTCACGCCAAGACCTGACTTGAGCCCACAGGAATTTGCCGAACACGAACTCGGTCCAGATGTTCCCTAACCGATTTTCACTGATCATAAAATCCAATGTCTGTTAGTCATCAATGCTCCTCCAGACTCCAGACTTTGACTCTAGACAAATCCCGAATTGAGTCACTTTCGTGTGATGTCGCTTACTTCAGACGCTATTGCAACGGTAGCATCGCGGCTATAAATGAGACCAAAAAAATGAATTTTTCCCACATCCCAAAAAGTAATCTGTAACATTTCGTAAAAAACTGCTTAAACTAAAAAAAAGGAGATAAATAAGAAACCCAGCTACAGGCATTAAGGAAACGTCGTATCTCTTTAGCTGCTTCTGTTTTTTTAGGACGACGGTTTTCGGTGAGTTGAGTCCTTTACGCCTGACAGATATATTATGTCTGGGTTATGCAACAGTTGGATCAGGTTTCACACTCAAAACCAGGAGTTAAGGATGAGTTCGATGACATTTCTTGATGATTATTTTGGATACACCCAGATCACTGGTGTCACGCACAATTAAAAATTTGTTGCATAATGTTGAAACTCTTGCTTCACATGCATGAAATTCTGACTGAGTTGGATCGGGTTCGGCATTAAATTTTAAATTAATCATAATTGAACTGAAGAGGCTTTTTTACATTATGTGTATGAAAGACGTGTAATTTTTTGAAAATAAAATACAGACATAAGTTAGATATACCATAACTAATAACGCTATTATTGCAAGTGCTAAGATTTTTGATTAAGTGTTAATAAAATTATTGTTATTAAAGCAGATATATTTTGATTATTTATTTTTATTTGTATTTTCCATTGTTTGAAAAGTATAATAAAGAGACTTCATTATCAAAATCATCCAAGATAGAAAAACAAATATTAAAATGTTGAAGCTTAAATTGATAAGTGTAAACATTTGCCTTTTTTTACTTTTTATTTTAATTACAATTTTTCATTTTAATACATATAATTCCACTTTTTTCTCCTCGTTTTTTGACTTCATTATTTAATATTTGCAAATAGAGAAAATTTAACTTTCATTCAAGAAGCTCAGACAGTGATATTATAAAGTACAGCTTAAATAAAAACAAATAGCAATATTAACACTTTAGCTACTGATATAAACTATAAAAAGAATTCCCAATTCTCATTACGACCGATAATTTTAAGATCGAATTTTTTGAGAAGAATCTGAATCACATTTGATCATTCTCCTTTTTAGAAAAAGAAGCTCTTGATTGATTGATTACAAAATAATCCTTCGATTAAACATTAAATTCGTCGTTAGCTTTTTAAACAGATTATCATCTTTAAAGACGTATAAATTAGTTTTGATAAAAACGAATTTGAAGTTTCACGGTCGACTTACAACTCTCAGTTAAATTGATTGTTATAAATATTATGATGCAATAAAATAATACGTTTGTCTTTCTTTACCAAACTAAAGTGGTATAATGTGTGAAATATGAAATCTTATAAAACGTTCAAAACTCAATCGCTTAAATTTTATTCGTCTTATTCTTCTTATGAATGTTGATTATATAGCAACATCAAAAGACTAGTGCACTTAGGAAACTCATCAAACGCACTCCGATTAATTAATTCCACATTTTGCAGGATTTGTGGTTATTCCCAAAACTCAAATTAACACCTTTGTGTGAATCAAATTAGTCAATCCCTGCGCTCCCCGTGTGCCGGACCAATAAAGTTGATATGTGTTATCTGGGTGCTCAATATCCGCATTTATTATTTATCTATTATAAATATATATTGCATTTAGAACTATCAATAAATGTCTACATACATCTCCCGAAAGCGCATCATTCCCCTTGTGGAGCGAATTTAATTAATTCTCTACAATTTGCCCGGTCCCGTGGGCAATGCCACTTCTAAATTCGGGCGCGGTATTTTTTTGTACCTCTGAGGTTTGTATTGCAATCAAGTACTTGGAATCGATTTCAATTCTGCAGAATACCTGTGTTTGTCAGCTATGCGCAAACTGAGTACTAATTATAATTAAATTCTCCACAGATCCAATATTCGATGTGCATATCACCAGCCATTAATTAAATCTTGATTACGTCCCCCGTTTAGATTCTAGTGAATAGAGTGCTCCTTAAATGAAAATTGTCTTAAAATTTCTCAAATATGCCCTTTACGACATAAGTGCACTTACATCCTTTGGCTTATAAAATAAAGTGAAGTAAGTAAATTTAGGGATTTTCAAGCTGTTCAATAAGGCAATGTTTGAAAATCAATAAACCTAACAATTAATTTTAGAAATTTTACAGAAGAAAACTTTATATCAGCTGCTAAAGAGCGTATTCCTATTTAAAATTTAGTAATAACATATAGTTTTAATTTGCTCGGTTTACGTAATATTTAAACCCAACCTGAAATTTTATTTTTTTTTCATAAAATAACTATTTTTTAAACCTTTAAATGGAAATGGCAGCCGACTTATGGCCCAATGTAAAAGGGACTGTTTTAAATTGCATAGAAATAAAAATCGAAAAATTTTTAAAACTTGAATTTGTTAACAAAGCGAAACTAACATATTAATCGAAAATTCTGCATATTAAGCCACTCAGACCTGAGTTTATTAAAAACAAAGAATAATCTTGAAAATTTCGTGCAAGAAGCTTTGATTCCAGGTAGAATATACTCGTATGTATATAAAATAAATAAATAAATAAATATTTTCTAAAAGCAAAATTTTATTTAAGGTATCCTGAGTGGTTAAATATCATTTGTATGCTGTGAAGGTGAAGCTGATCACTCATTCCGCATAATATGAGCCTACCACATAATTTTCAAAAATATGAACCATAATTTTATGTAGTGATTCCGTAAATTAAAAATTTAGCCTCTTCTTATTGCGTTCCATGGATGTATAGAAACTTTAAACGCATTTTTCTGGATGCTTGAAAGAATATATTGATAAATTTTTTATTTATTTTATTTTCCATTTCTCATCAAAACTCGAATGGGACAATGAGGATTTTTTTTTATTATTTCATCATCATACCTCATAACTTTGTACATTTTAAATAGTACATAGTTTCAATACAAATACAAGGAAATTTTAAATAATTAGAACTTAAACATTTAATTTATCTACTTCACAAAAAGAGACGTTCTAAATTTTCATGCGCATTTATGTGGAAGGGTTAAGAGTACCCTTACTCTTAACTAAATAAAATAAAAAATAAATTTTATTATATGTTATGTATGTACATATAAATATATTTATAAAGAGTTTTAAGTTTCATTCATAACCCTTGAGTACCTAATTCAAAACCCTCATATTTTATTACATTGTCAAGACTTCGAACAAAAATGTAATAAAGAAGTTTTATTTAAATTTCTGATCAAATCAAATCAGCAATATGAAAACTGAAGGTATATTAAAAAACAATAAATAGAAAAGTCTACATTAAGAATAATGTGATTAAAAAATGGGAGGATAATCCTCTTGCAGTGCATCCTCTTCTGGGTCTTGGTGCATCTTCTGGCAACTGATCCTGTTGTACCAAGTAGGATGCAAGCACCTTAATTGTTATGAAAATTCAAATTAAATTATATCCGCGGAAAATAAACAGCCAGCAAACTTGCGAAAATTTCATCGACTTTAATATGAAACAAGAAGACCCCAAGAAAAGAGCCAAGTTTCCGGTGAGTTGCATATAAGACTGACGGATGCTTTATTGAGCTTTTGCTCAAGGAGCCCTTCTCCTTCAGGACCCTTTAATCATGTAGTCAACTAAAAACACTGCAAGCAGGAAGTACGTCCCTCCTGGAGTCGAGGGTGCTAGTTAACTCCCTAAACATAATCTTTCGGATGCCCTTCTAACGAGGGAATTTTCCGCAGTCTCAAGGCTGCTGCTGGACTCATCCCACAGCTTGTATTACACTCGTTTACTTACATAAGCTGAGCTGAGCATAACTGATTGACGGTACATAATTATGTTGACATTTTCATTAAAATGTCAGAAAGTTTTTCTTCCCACCCTCTGGAAAAAAAAAGTTCCCAATAAATCCTGGGGCTCGGTTGTTGCGGGGCAGGGCTCATTTGTAATTGATTCAGAACACGAAGCCGAAGGCAATTACTTTACTTAATGTTCTTGAGAACGGCTTTTCTCTCAAAATATTTTTAATAAAATTTAATCTGGGTCAGTTAAGTTTTATGTTCGCTGTATCGCTCGTAAAGGCTTTGTTGAGTGTCATAACTTTTAGCGCTTTTGCCCCCATTTTTCCCCAGAGTGTTCAAGTGCTGGAAATTTTGTTAAAATATACGATTCCGGGATTCATGCATGATGCACACAGAAAATAGAAAATAACAAATTTTCTTGGCATTGTGGTGCAATCCATGATACAATGTTGCTACCGCCACCCACAACCCCCACAAACAGAAAAACGTTTTCCCTCCTTTACTTCCCTATTTTTTAAATTGTAAACGCATCGTTGACGACAATCGATAGAAATTTGTTATGCTGAATTTGAAAGTGCACCGCATAATCCCTCGTCTAAAATAACCAAAAAAACTAATTTCTAAAAGTAATTAGACTCCATGAAATCCTAAATTTTAACTTTCTTTTTTTCATTTAAGAGTTGTAATTTTTTAACTCTGCGGTAAATCTGACCTTTCAGACATATTTTGGCATTACTGAACAGAATCATCCTTAACCTCAATTTAAAAAAAAACAAATTCAAGATCAAGATCACCTATGATCGACTGGACCAAGAATAAAATCTCCGATTGTTTTAATTCTACCTTAGTTTGCTGATCCAAATCAAAAAAACAAGGATTAGAATTACTTCTTTTATAACAACTTCTACTGAAACACAGTAATTTGCGTAAAGTACTCCGGATCTGAAGGTGCCAGGATCAATCGGAAACTCTATCATTTTTCTCTATTTTGTATAGGTACTCTTGACTACTTAGATTTATCATATGGAGTAATAAGTTATCCAGATGACGAAAACACAATTGACTATGTATATTGAACCACATTCAGCTACATGTAAGATTTCTAAGATATTCTACAGTAATAGCAAATGTATAATATCCTTCTTAAGAAAATCAGATTCTTAAAAAGTATATTATATTTTTGGAGTTGCTTCGTTAAAAACGTCGTAGTGGTTAACGCACCGAACTACTGATCTGGTCTTGGTACTTTTGCTCATAATTACTTATAAGTGTCAAAAAAACGTAAGTAGTAAATACTAAAATTATTTCAAAAATGCAATCCGTAAAACAAACTTTCCACAAAAATTACCTACATTTATCTAAATTGAAATTTTATATTTCATATAGTACGTAAAATAAGACCCGGGACGGTTAAATATCTCGAGAAATGCATGTTGGTTCGAAAAAGAAAAAAACACGTATCGAACACTTTTTGAACATCTATTCAATCTGATTAAAGAAACTATAAAATTTTAGATGGCAGCTATTTGGATTTTATAGCAAAAAATACGAATTTTTTACTTAAAATATTTTTTTCAATTGGTTACAGGGACGAGTGCCGAAGGACGTGTCATGTTTAAAAAAATGTCTGTGACGGTCAAATATCGCGCGAAAAGAGAAAAAATACGTGTCAAATTTTATTGAAATGCTACCCAACGTTTCTTATAAAAATTACAAAGCTTTATATCCGCTTTAGATGACTTTTCACTTTAAATTTGTTAAACATTTAACAGACAAATACAATTGTTTTATCGGATATGTTCTGGTTTTTTTAGGCGAATATTTAATATTTTTAAGAAGTTTGTCATATTTTTTACGATAAGATCCAAAAAAAAGTTAATTATCCTTTGAAAAAAAGTATAAAATCTAAACCTCAGTTTAAGCAAAAAAAGTGTTTAAAAAACACATTTAATTGGTATTTACTGTAGAACTTTTGCGGAAAAATAAAGTGTACTATATACTATAAGTACTTCGTGCCTTTTTTTTTAATTTATGAGTTTTAAATAACTAAATTTTTTTATCATTAAATCTTATGGAGCAACAATATTCTCCAGCAAATTCGCTTTTTTTATTGAAACGTTTTAGAGCTAAGAAGTAAATATAATAAAATTAAAAAATAAACTTACCGTGAAGTTGAGCGTTATCGCATTTCCAAGTCGTTGCATGAGCGCCCGGAATCAAAACTTCAAATGAACGGAGCACGGAGCACATGTTTCGATCCCATTTTAAATCCAGGAAAAAGGTTCGTTTCACCTTCAAAGGTTAAAATAACTCAGGTTAGGAGGTTGGGAGGACGGTTAAAGTGAAATAAAAATTAAGAAAACACGTGCATTACTCCAGTAAAAATAAACACGACGTTGGAACTGCTCTTGCACGTAAAAATTAATAAAACACGCATACAAAATGAGCCACTGTGAACAGGAGGAGTCCTTGGAAAAGGCAGCCAACAGGAAAATTTATTGATGAGCTGAGACAACGCTTATGATGATAATGATAACAAATGGAAAATGGGCACACGAAAAATAACAAATGAGGAAAAGAAGCTCCTGCGTCCTGATAAAAGGACATAAAACTTGCGGAGTAATGCTCAGGTAATGCATCATCGCAGTTACAACTTCGCGCAGTACTTTTAGTTTTTATGTTGACCGTGGCCATCATAAACGATGCACGAGCGATGAAAAATGTTTTTCACTTGCGAAAAATGGTTTCGTAAATAAGGTTAAACCCTGGATGCTGCGGACTGACTCTACTTTTAATTTTCAGATATAAAAAGAGTGCAGAGTTTATAATAAACTTTTCTGCGCGCATTGTTTGCAATGTTTACATACCTAGTTCTGAAGTTTTCTGAACTTTTTTTTGATATTTATCGCACTTTTAATACACGGGATGTTTTAAGGTATGCTGGAGGTTTCCAGCAACAGAAATTCGCTTCCATCCCATTGAATTACGGAAGGTGAATGAAAATGGGGACAGAGCATTTTTGCCTGAATACTATTTATTATGATTTTGATTTTTATGTTCTTTATTTTACTGATTATATTTTCAATTACCATCTGTAAGAATCGCCAGCATTTCTTATTTTTAAACCTATTTGTTAAAAATTTTAATTTAGACGAAAATAAAATGTTGTTTTAGTATTAAGCAAATTATAAGATTTGTCTATGATACCAATATTTATTTCTGCAACTATAGTTAAAGACACGAAGGTTTTCTATGTTGATGATATCATAAAAATATTCTTCCAAGAAGTTTTTGCATTTTTTTAAAATTTAGTTGTATGTATGAATACTGGTGAAAAAAATAAGTTTGAAAAAGGACTGAAATCTGAATTTTAAACATAATGCCGAATCCAATCTAAATAAAATATCAGTTACCTTTTATAAGTATCAACAAGAGTAGTGAAAACCGACTGAAATATTTTATCTTGCCGAATTAATATTAAGCTAATTAAATAACCTTGTTTCAATCGGTGTATTTTAGTTCCTTTGTATTTAGTAAAATTCCTTTTTAAATTTTTCATCCAGATTAAATATGTTACTATGGAATTCAAATTATTGCTTAATATCAAGACAATCCAAAACTCTCATCGTGATAACTTTATTCATCATATTGGATTTGCAAGTTTTCGTTTTCAAATTTTTGTATCAAGAGTCTAAACATCTTATTTAATTTTCATAGCGATGCTTTCAACTAGAAACCGAACAATTATTTAAATTTTAAAATTTTGATATAAAATTCGTAACGTGAGAACTTCTACCTTTTTTAGTGGATTAACATTGAAATCTAGTCTGTCGTATTTATTGTATATGATGCTGAATATTTTATGTTCTAATTAATAAAAGCCTAAATTGTATATAACCATCATAATTTTTTTATTAAATGTAGGATAGACCCCCAATCCACATTTCGGATTTGGATTCATATAATCCATTGAGAAATCGGCCTTTTACATTTGCATCATTCAATAAATATAAAAATTGCTTGTTTTTCTCCTTTATAAAAGCACCTCATTGACACAGAGTCTTTGCACTCAAATTTAGAACACTTCAAAAGTGCACATTGAGACTATTAATTATTATAGTCTTGTGATAAGAACATGTGGTGAAAGTGGTTTGTCATCCCCAAAATACAAGGAAAAGGCCCAACATAAAAATGTGGAGAACACTTGAATAACTCAAGCGAGCAATGCCACGTTTAAAAGTGCTCCGGGCAGTTTTTTCCCCCTGGTGAATGCTATAAATATGCTATAAATATAAATTAAAGGGCTGTCGCCGTGCGCCTCCTGCAGATCGGTCTTATTAAACAGCGGCCAAATAAAAGCGTACAAATAGTCTTGAGCCTATCACAATTATGATGATGGCCAGAATCCTCCTCACATTCCCCTAGCTGGATGCACACGTCTTCGAATTTATCTTATCTTGAAATGAAAGAAACAAGCTAAAAGGAATCATCCTTTTTTTCTGTCCTAACTTATTGTATACTTGGAATTATTGTATGCTTCTGATGCACAAAAAGTGGGTTGATTGCCTTTAGTCTCAAAACTCCCGTCAAGATTTCTTTTCAGTTTATTTCTCATATTTTTTGGTCGATCCTGCCACACTTCATGCACGTGTTTTCTTCGGAGGGTAAGTTTTAAAAAGAAAAGAAACAAAATCAATCTCAAATCCCTTTTGAGACTCTTTGATTCCTATGGTTAAACTTTTCAGATAAGATTATTAAAGTTTATCTGACTGCTTCTTATTTTTATTTTTCTATTAAGCATAGAAAGATTTTGAAAAAATTGAGTGTTAGAGAAATCTAAATGTCGAACCGATTTGCAGCCAAATCAAACCAGATTTTCAATTTAAATCCCATTTGAATTAAAATGTTAGTTTTACGTTTCGATGTTGACATCTATGTTTAATTTTTTACTTTTTAAAATTCCAAGTTCGGATTTTCTGTTTTACTTTTAATGCCGATAGTTTCTGTAAACGAATTTTTGATCGTGCAGTAATATAACTAATTGATTTCTAGTTAATTAACCAAAGACAAGTTTGAGGACAGCACTTATTTAAATCCTTTTCCACTTTGAACTTTAAATCTTATTGTTATATACCATAAATGAGGTAATTAAAAAAAAAGAAATGAAATGATATGTTAGCTCTTACCATGTAAAGGAAGGAGGGATGTTTAGGTCCGGGATGATTTTCTTGAACTACAATATCCTTCATTTTTAGAATGAAAGTTTTAGCCCAGCCTGAAGATTCTTACAAACTTTCGTTAAAGTCGAAGACATACGAAGCATATCTGTAAAATAAAATTAATTTCAAACCAAAGCATACATGGATTTGCAGTTTAAAGTCAAATTTGTATTTTTAATATAAAATATGTATTTCCTTTTGTATAAAAAGTACTAAAAAACATTTAGGTACGTATACAACATTCAGATTGAAAATTTTTCATCGATAGCTTAATGTCATAAACTGAAATATGTCTTAAGTAACCTTCACTTAAAAAGGTCAATGAAATGTACTCATTGTTTATAATTAAGTAATTTTGCGTTAAACGCATGTCATTTGCGTGTATTCTTGAATAAACGCTTCAAATGCACTATAACTAAAATCTAAACGAAGAAATTGTGGTGTGATAAACTCCTCAAAACTTTAATAAATTGTACTACCATCTTATTCATTTATGTATTTTTATATTATATACTTCAAGGCACCTAAACGTAATACTCCTCTCAATAACGTACAGTTCAATGTTATGCTCCACTTTTGCGTATTTCTAATTGCACGGGCAACTACCGCGTTTAGCTTATTTTGTACTTTGAATTAACTGTACGAAACTTGTTAGCAGTGTTTTATCACACTGGGCAATCACATATCACATTCACTTGTAATAATTAATTTGTTCATTGCAAAAGTTCTATTGCAGTTTAAAATTAAAGCGAATCACAGAATGGATTTATAAAATTGCCTCACTTCATTGTTGTTGTGTCAAATTTAAACAATCCATAATTATAAAACAGAGAGAGACCATAATTTCTTTCATTGCACACAATATAATTTAAATCCGACATTTATTTTATATTTTAAATCCATTTAAACGGTTAAAAAAAATTCAAAATAAATATTAGTGTGATATATTGAGTAACTAAGCTGGACTATGTACATTAAGCACATGCAAAAAAGTAGCCAGCTGCAAACAAACTGCATTTATATTCCGCCTCAACATTACTTTAAAAATTTAACTTTCTAAACACAGAAATTATTATGATAAATACTATAAAATTATAAGGATGTAACTGTCGAAATGTGATTGCCCGCAGAAACATAAATCTTATAATTATGTTCATTATAAATCACATCACTTAAAGACGGTCAGCACCCTACAAATTGTTTAAATTGGGAAAGAAAACTACAAAACGTAACTGGGTTCAATTTAAAATATAAATGGCAATGTAATTTCTTTCTTAGAATATACTTAGCATACATATATACAGTGGTGGACGAAATAATAGGTACAAATAAAAATAATCTAACAAATTTATAATATGACAATAAAATGTAAATAACAATATATTTTAATTTTTATTAGTAGACTTAATGTACACAAATTTATTTATTTTAACTCGTCCATTGAATTGACTACCAAATCAAATTTTGAATGTTTAGCCTTTGTATCTATTACTTTCTCCATCGCTGTATATATTCTTATAAATGTATATAAAACAAAAAAAGTCTTCCATTCGTAACTGAAATAACTAAAAACGTTATTTCATTTTTAATCCTTGGTTGTATTGTTAAAATTGTCTGTAACGAAAAGTTAGAAAAACAAATTGATTAAAAATGCTTCATCCGATGATTTTTCCACCTGACGTCACGGAAATCTTATATCGTTGAATACCTGAATACATTTAAGGGATAATTACTATACAATTTCAAGTTTCGTACAGTGAGCTTTTGTACTTTAGAGAACATTTTTTAGTATTCAAATAAGATAAATTTGGGTATATTTAAATTTATCTGTTAACATTTAAAACCAAAAAAACTTTGCAAATAAGTTTTTCATTGTTGTCAAGTTGTTGTATTCAAAAATAGACTGGCCGTTACAGAGGCATTTACATTAAGTTTACACAACAATGTTAATTTACTCACAATCTGTGTAATGTTCAACACTCTAAAATTTGGAACATTTTCATAGTCATACTTTAATCTGTTTAAACTCTTCCAAGTACATACGTTCACAGTCAATTTAAATTATTTTAACGCAGTATTATTTTAAACTTATTGCGATTTTTCAAATCAAATTAATTTTATAAGGCAGAAACCCCCTTAAAAAATTAAGTTAAGTTACTAGAATCAAATTATACACATTAAGCTTTCGTGACGTCAGAAATAAGCGAAATAAAAATGTTCATATTTAAATAACCACATACCCAAGGTTTTTTTGATTTCTTTCAAATATTTGCAGTATTGATCTGATTGGTGAGAATTCCGAGCTATGCAGCCAGCAATTGTATTAAATGCAATATCAGTAATATATCTGGCAAGCTCTGCATTTGGAAGTCGAATTGTTAACAAAACTTCCGAAGATCCAAATGAAAGATCAGGAGTGCAAGCTGTTGGCACAGCAGGCGAGTCCGGTGGAGCAACGCCAGGTTCTTCCTTAATTTTCATCCTCTTCGCAGGTTTTTTATCAGGATGGAGATCTACTTGAAAATGTAATGAAAGCAATGTTAATATTTAGCTTAAAAATAAAATACATTTGTCAACTTACAATCACTTCCCTCACGCTTCTCACTCGCGTATTTTCTTTCGTCATTGGATTTGTCCCGCTTAGGGCAACTGCATACTTTTACATGCATTATTTTCTTGCCGAGGATCTCGCCGCTAAAATTAGTGAATTAAGGAACATTGTTCTAAAAATTAGAGAATAAATAAAATAAAATACCTGCTGGTTTCTAAAGTAAAAATTACGGCAGTAGGTTCCCTGCCAATGCAAGAATTTTGGCATACAAATTTTAATGCGATGGACTGCTTAATCTGATTATTTTGGTCAGGGTACTCAAATCCCAAGGGAATAAGTACCGAGAGTCGATCTTTAACACATTGTCCTTGAGAAGTTCCATGATAAGTAACATTAGAATTTTCACTTCGGAGGACGTTATGCTTGGCTGCTTCACTTTCAGCTGAAATAAATAGGAAATCAAAGAAAACCGATGCTATATTTGCTTATTTACATTGATCAGTAAACAAGTGGTTTTGGCATCTTTTAACAGGTGAAATTATATGATTCACGTACACCATCATTGCACGCAAATTAAGTTGTTGATTTGGATTTTTTGAAGTGTATCTAACCTCTATGTAGCACGTCTTATCAAGTTTTATGAACACTTTTCGCAACTGCTGAGAATAAAAGCAATTATTTTTCCCATTGGTGCTTGAGTTCAAGTTCAACTCGAAACCCATTCCTGCAATGTCATGCTCTTCGAGATTTGGAAGACTATTTGCTCCCTGAAATAAATCTTTTAATATTGTTATCTTTATGGATAAAAAACATCATCTTACCAACATATTTTCTCGTACAGGAATTTCATTGTTTTCTTCCTCAATTTTTTCAATCAATTTAGGTAAGACTGATTGCTGCAAAGAGAGAAAAATTTTGTTAAAAATAGGGAAATACATTTATACAGCGCTTTGTGAACACGACGATGGTAATTATTTATTGTTTATTAATTGCGCTGTAATTGAAGCCTATCGGTCAATTAATCGCACAACGTGAAGACCAATAGTTAAACATGAATTAGTAAAATTCACTTTTAGGGTAAATGAAATCAGTTGTAATAAATTTTCCCCAGTGTTATAGAAGAATTCGACTCTAACATGTATTCAGTGAAATATTGGAATCGTGTGAATTTTACATTATTTTTGGTCTTAAAGGCATTGGGACTTATGCCTCTGTGCTATAATATAAGAAAACAACGCTTCGAAAATTCATCTCTTTCAACTTTATACTGTATGTTGTGCCTCGTATATTTCTTTTACTTGTTTCCATCGTCAAATATCGAGGAAATTGCAAACATGAAAACAAATGTAAATGAAATAGTGATATTAATGATGCCTTTCGTTGCGATTAACGACATAGTTTTAACAGTCACACAGGCAATACAAATACATGGTAGAAGCAAACTTGTAGAGACCTATAACAAAATCTGGTCCTATCATTATGAAATTACAGAATATTTAAAAAATAGAAATATATCGATGAAGGAAATTACTATTTCACTGATTATTAAGGTTCTTCTTATCCCAGTGATACTTAACGTGAGTTTAGTGCTAAGATTATTAAGTGTATCATCCTCAAGCTTGTTAGCAGGAGTATTATTTTGTGCTCCAATGTTTGGACGTTCTTTGATACCCCAATTCTTCTACGCAAGCCTTCTAATCAACAGACTTTATATGAAAGAGCTTAAGGAAAGAGTTCGGAAGATAATGGTAGAAATAAATCTACTCACAATGATGGATCATCTTAAAAATGAAAAAGAGTTTTATAAAATGAATAAATTTTGTGAATTCAGTGATCAGCTTGATGAAATTAGACACCGTCACGAATCTGCTTGCATTTTCTCAAATCTCTGTCTTAAGGTGACTGTTTTTCCTTTATCAGTTTTATTACTTTGCAACACATACCTCATTATGACCGAACTCTTCGCTCAAAGTTTAGCGATTATGAATACGGCTTTAGACAAAATTCCCTTTCCACTCTATAGCTGCTTTTTGGGTTTAGTTATATTTTTCTGCGCTTTCTTCGAGGTGCACTTGTTTACCAACGCCGCTGAATTGCATACAAATGAAGTAAATTAAAATATTGAACATAAATATCTCCAAATAAAACCTTTCGTTTGCAGGTGAAAGCTGTAGGTATAATCCTTCACGAGTATGAGCTGCAGAAAACAGACGAACGACTCACACGTTCTATCGAAAAGTTTTCTTTGTACATATTGCATATAAACTTTAAGACAAGTATTTATGGGTTTTTTAAATTAAACCGACCATTAATACATGATGTAAAATTTATTGAAAATATAAATATAATATTCTTTTTAAAATTTATTTACTTTCAGATTTTCGCAACAACTACAAATTTTTTATTAATTTTGGTACAATTTCAATTAGCTGTTAAATTTAGGCACATTTCCGAAAGAAAAGCAAAACAATTGAAATGAAAATTCCGCAGGAAGCATGAAGGATAAATTACAAAAGTCAACAAATTTGTTTTTCGGTTTAATTTAAGTTTAAGATTTCGCTTGATTCCAAAGACATACATAATTATAAAGAAGGATTGCTGTGTTATTTTTCAAAGATTTATATTAGTAAATATGTATGGTGTTTGTATAGCATTTGCTATCATGTTTGTTAAAAAACAATATAAACTTAAAAAACGAATTTTTTAATGTCTAAATTTCTCACATCGTCTAAAAGAGCAAACTGTAACCAATTTTTTTCACTTATGCGCTGAATGGAGACAAATAAAAAAGAAGTGTTCGCTCCCAAATTTTTTTAACAAAAATTATAAGCACCTTTTTTACTTACTTTGACCATTCTCCTCTTCTTCTGCTTAAGGTACATTGGGCCTTCGCAGCATATCGCTACCACCGCTAAGGCATTTTTCCAAAATACCTCTGTTAATTACCTTTAAGTAATATCCTGAAGTGTTTTTCAAGCAAATTCAATAGCAAGAAAAATTCACACTTAATTAACCATCTTTTGGACCATAGAAGATTAATTCGTGTGACAAAAAATATTTCCCGCATTAGAACGTTTCAGTATCTAATATTTTATATCAGAATTTTATTCCACACTTTTGAAAGCACATTAAGTATTTATATTCTATAAAATAAATTTAAAAACATTACTTACCCCTATTACTCCATTCTCAAAAAATCCAATTAAATCGGAAGTCTAAATTCAAAAAGTAGAAAATTTAAGAATAAAATGAAAAGACAGAAATCGTTTAACTTACATCAATATGAGATAAATCGGCTGGCACATCCGATTCCTTGAACTCTCTGAAAGGAGAACACATATATTATAATACTTACTCGAGGAAAAAATACAATAATAATAATGTTTATTACTCACCCTTCAATTGGACTTGGGCCCATTGGGAAAACACCCTGAGTGAGCTCTCTGGAAAGAAACAATGAAAAAGTTAAGTCAGTAAAGTTTTGTTTCAACATAATCGATTTTGTATAGTCTTCGGAAATTTAAATTATATTGCCACTTTTTGATTTAGAAGACAACATCGTGTTTACCAAAATTCACATTGAAAGCAATTGGCTGAAAAAAAAAATGTGATCAAGTTAAGACTTATGTTCAGAAAATTTTGTTACCTTATGCATAATAATAAAAAATAAAGTAAAACCACACGCCCTTTAACCTTTGAAAAGGTGAAGAAGCATAATCATTATGCTATGCCAAAATCCCAGGTTGGCATGGGAAAACCCCTTTGATATGATTGCCTTTAAATGTTTAGGGAATCCCTGACATGGCATCATATAAATATTTGCTACCTGTTTTTATTGCCTTACCCTTATTTATCCTGCGAGTACACAAGGCAAAATAACCTAATGTCTTTTGTAGGAATCACTTTGAAGACCCGGAAATATCAAATTTTCCCACTTATAAAATGGAGTTTGTGCTTTAGATCACATTCAGTTGGTGCTGTGCGTGGAAGCGGTCAGCATTTTCATTTTAAAGAAATAAGCCAAATCTGTGTTTAACTTAATAATTTCGAAATATTTAATTTAATTAAAGCACTGTCGTTACACAAACTTTTTTTAATTTCTGTTTGAAAAATATTTTTTTTAACAATTTCAATAGTATCACGAATTGAATTCAACATAGTGAGCAAAATTAGGATAACATCACAAATAATTCAGAGTGTTCAGGTAAGAAATAAAGGATAATACTTAAGTCTTGGCTAATCGATATTTTGTAAATAAATTTTATTTCATTTTATTCTATAACGGAAATTTCAATTTTAAACGATATACGTTTCTCAATTAAAATGAACTTAACACAAACAGTGTATAATAATTGAAAAATCACTCAATGATCATACAAAAGATATTATAAAAAACGAAAAATTACCAATCGGACTACATTATTCTGATTTAACATTTCTAGTTTTTAATATTATGTAGTTTTCCAAGTTAATATGAAAAACAAAATTAATCTTTTATTTTACTAGCTATGTAGCTTAAATATATAAAAATAAATATTTGAATACACTTGACAATTTAAATAACTTTACAAGAAAACGACGGGAATCAGATTTTAAAATTCATTTAAGAGTTTATTAGGAGTTTATCAATTGCTCTTATTTTGCTATATCAGAGTATGGGGAATTTGGCATTTAAAATAATTTTGCAGTAAAAAGTTTCTGGAATAACATTTTTATTAAAAAATGCCTAGCAAAGCAGTAAAATTCTCAATTCGGGAAATGCGGTTTACATCGCTTAACAAAGTTTTAAGAAATTAGATGTGGTAATAAAAGCACTTTGCCTTTACACAGTTCAAGAAGTAATTTATTTTAAGATATTTTCATTTTCATTTTAAAATTGCAAAGTGCAACCACTGACTTAAAAATTCAAGCAAAATGCAGCGATGGCCACAATATGGGACAGGCGGATTTAACGAAAAAACGAATAAAGTAAACATTTTTTCAAAAAGTGCTTTTGATCTCATTAAATAGGTCCCAAAATTAAGAAATAAGGACAAAGGCATGAAGTAGAAAATTCACAAATAATTGAAAAATTACTTAGATAACTTTAGATCCTATTTTGGTGAAAGTGAAATATTTTAATATCCAAATACATTTTTGAACAATTACAGCTAACTTCATATAGAGAGCCATTCAAAATTTGTTTCGGAAATTAATTAAATAATTAAGCGGTATTTGTAAATCTTCATATCGCACAAGAGAATGATTGCGAACCGAAGATTTAAATATTTAATGCAAGAAAGGTTTATGAACTTTAGTTTTACATTGCGTAAAATTTATATAACAATAATTGGGTTGATAGTAACGAGGCCATATCAAGTTACCCAATTTTCATTGAATGACCCTACAGGGTTAGGAGTTTACACTTTTTTAATGTTTTCTTTTTGAAACATTGTTCACTTCAAAGTAGTTTTTCAGTTAGGACTCAAAATCGCCTTTGTAGAATTTGTTTGTATGATGCAAACTGGGGGAGGCCACTCGAGTACATTACTTGAGTGGAGGCGATTTCCGTGGGGCACCTGTGCACCCTTACAAATTGGTTTCACTTACCCCGATATAAAATCCGTGGAACTGCGCCCATCAGTCAAGAATTGGTCCGCCAGTTGCCTGGAATAAAAATTGTCAGGAATCGCTCAGAAGTGAACCCAATTAGAATCTTACTGCTGCTGCTGCTCACTGAGGTGTTCCCCGTTGATCATGTTAATAGATCTTCAAAAATGAGCGCCTGCAGTAAAATTTGCATGGAAGCGAACTGCCGCCGGTTTGATTTTTGTCTTCTCCTCCTCGGCTGAAAATTCTGCGACTGACGCTCTGGGAAATGGCGGACCACAACAGAATCGAGTGTGCTTGGCTAGGTCTCTCTGCGCGGTCCTTAAGCCATGTATTTGAATAAATTCAACTTCATGCACTGCACGACAATTGGTAAACAAAACTTGCCTCCTTATTAGGGAAATCTGAGAAAACAAAACACAAAATTTGCCCTACTCCTTCATAACCTGCCGCACTGATTGATGCCGCCCAACAACAAGACGATGCAGTACTAGAACACTATGGCGGCCGTTCAAATGAGAATTTGCGAGAACAATGTACGAATAAAGAGAGCTCTTCAATTTTTCGTTGCAAAATTATTTTTGTTTTGCGCTTACGAACATTTTACAAATTTTCCAGTTTTAAAATGTCTTCTTCGTGGTGCAGAAAAGTTTATTTGCTTTTGTCCTCTTTTTTCGTAATCTAAGTTATAAAATGTAATAATCCAAGTAATATTTATTGTGGTAAGAGTCTTTACTGAAGAAAGCCTTTAATATGAAAACTCAGATGGCGCTAGATGAACCGATATTTTTAAAAGTTCAAATTAAGCTGCCACTTGTGAAAAGCTTTTTGAAGCCAACCTTAATGTATTAAAATATTTTTGGAAAGTTTATTTAATTTTTCTAAAATAATTAATACCATTGATTGTATATTGAGTATATAATCAATATTTATACTAAATTAAAACTCATGTAAGATTAAGTTAGGTTTTGTCCTCTCGTTCGTGACTCTTGAAATTTAATAAATTAAATTGGAATTATTAGGTTTGTGTGTTTATTGTTTATATTCAATTTAATGTTATAGAAATTAATAAGAATATAATGAATTTTTTCACTTACAAGTTTTATTTTATTTAAAATTTTGAGCTAGCTATTGTATATATCGAAACAAAACTCTGAAAACTTTAATTTTTTATGTTAAATTGCTACATACATATATAATTTATTACGAGGTACGCTTATAAGCATTCAACCGATTACAGCTAATTTAGGAATATAATTACAAAAATAAGTTAAAATTCTGCTAAATTACATTTCTGGTCAATTTAAAAATATAGTTTTGAGACAAAACGGCGTTAAGAATTTAAGTTCACATCGTTGCTTTGAACTCGATAAAATAAATCAACATGATACACACCGTGGGGATTTTGTTTTAACTAATAAAATGTTTGATTTTTGTTCAATTATTTATGAAATATTATAAATGATAATTAAGGTTTTGCCTACCATGGTAGATTTTTTGTTAAATCCATTTGTGTGTTTCTAGAATATATTTCAAAAGCTATAAATTTTAATAATTGTATATGCTCTTTTATTTATGTATGAACTCGTGTTTTGTTTCTCTTAGTTTAAAATAAAATATTTAAAATTTTTACAAAAATCAAATCTAAGTTCCAGCAAGGGCTGCTATGTACATATATATAATTGGTTTAGGTCCTAACTTTTTTCATATTTTTTAAATATTTAAAAAAAAAAAGTTTTAACTTTATTTATTTAAATAGGAAGTATCCTACATAATTTAAATTAATGAATAAGTTTCTTTTGATTAAAATAATAAGAAATTATTGAATTATTTTAGGAAGACAAAATTTTGTCTTACTGGTAATGATCGCTGGACTGAGTGAAGTGATGGACGTCCAAAAAGTTCTGACTGCTTTGATACTCGTTTGTTTATTTTTGCAAAATGGTAATGAATTTTCTGTACACTTTTCCTAATTTTACTTTATTTAATCTGTTTATTTTTATTCAGGTCTACCAGCCAAAGGATTTGTGCAGTACTATCAACAAACCCGATACATTTTCCCAAAGGGTATTCCTCCAAATTGGAAGCTGCGTCATCAGAACCAGCCGACAAACCCAAATAATTTAATCCACGAGAGCGTTCAAAAGACGGTCCGGGCGCCAAGACTACTGAAGGAAGGTTCGTCTTGTCGACTGTCTTCGACCGGTCAAGATGGTCAGTGCGTCTTGGCGACCGATTGCGTAGGTGGTCTCAACGAGCTCCAGAGCCGTGGACGCAAAATCGACATTTGCACATTTCGCCAAAATGTCGCTGTTATTTGCTGCCCCCAAAAGCGCGACTTTGGATACTATCAAAAGAGAATTAGTGTTCGAAGTGAGTATCAAACTATTTCGCAATTTTCATAAATAAGCCACAATCGAATTCGGGACTGTTTGTAGTTTACAATATGACAAAATACAAGGTTATTTTAATTTTTGTAGAATGCGAGGAGTACCTAGACTTTACGGCAACATTTCGATTCAAGAGGAACGCCACATTTCCAGTGCCCAAGTGCGAGCCGAGCGTTCCTTTGATTGTTGGGGGTGAAGACACCTCCCCCGGGGAGTTCCCTCATATGGTGAGTAGCTTTTAAACAATTAACAGACATTTAAACAAATTATGATTGATTGATTCCTTTCATACTGTCAGGCAGCTGTTGGGTGGCTACGACACAGAAAAGCAGTCAAATGGGCCTGTGGCGGCTCTTTAATAAGCGAAAAATTCGTTCTTACTGCAGCTCATTGTACCAGCTTAAATGGGTAAGCATTTATTTGTTTTTATTTTTTAATCCGGCTTAAACTCGAAAGCGAAAGTTGTCTTCAACGTGGACTCATAACACAGTGCAGATATTTTTATTTTCCATGGGGAGTAAGAATAAATAAAAGGCTATTGTTACATGCAATTATAGTATTTAAAAATAATTAAATATGGGACTGAATGCTCCATTGAATGAATTTTTGTCCGACCTTTTCACTGTAATTTTAAAAGTTTAAGGCTCTATGGTAGGTGACCAAAAGAATTATTTAGTCATGACTCTACGGGATAATGTTAAAAACTGTTCTGCCTTTTATTTAACATTCAAGTATACAAATTAATCGTATAATCGTAAAGTTTAAATTTTCAATAAAAGGATTGGGTATAAATTAATATAAATTATGTTATGTTCTTCTGGTCAAAATGAAATTAAATTCATATGCCAAGTCTTTGGAACTCACCGAGACTCACGGAAGGTTAAGAACTAAATCCAAATAAAATCCTAATATTTATCATTTATTGTTAGGGAGAAATAAAATATATAAGACAGCTTTCATCAAGTCAATTTTATGCACAATTAACTACAGAAACTGAATTTCTTATGAATAAATAGTTAAAGAGTATACAAAGCTAAAGAAAAAATCTATTGCGAACGTTTTGTATATCTACGTACATAAAATATGATGAGTTAATAAAATTAGTAATTAATTACACAGAAAAACACCAACATTGTTGCCGAACAAATGAAAAATCGAAATGAAACTGCTCAGAGTCAAAGTAGTTAAAGTTGATCAAATTCGAGCTTAAATTCTAAAATATTATATATGAAAATTTGAAATAATTTGCAAAATTTAGTTGTTTTTTCAAGTCAATTATTTCTTTTAATAGATATAAATTGTTAACATTCCAAATGTTTAAATAAAATTAGATTTAGAAATAGTTCTACTGATATTTCATGGGTGTGTGTATATGCTATTTTGAAATAGTTCTAGCTGAGGAGATGAAAATAGAATAGAGCTATTTTCAAAGAACAATAATAGTAGTGGGGTGTTTTGCAATATTTTCAAAAAACTACTCCTATGATTTTTAAATATCTAAATATCTAATAAGTTTTGAGAAATGTAGTTCAATGGTATTGGGCTCAGATTTGGACGTTACCTAATTATAGCGCCGGACAACATAAATATGTTTGTACGTCTCATAAAAACTTATTTGTATTTTACAGGTTGCAACCAGACATCGTAAGGCTAGGACAGCATACGTTGGACAAATTTGAGGAAAAGGCGGATCCTCAAGACATAAGAATTACCCAAACTTTCAGCTATCCAGGGTACAAGAAATCTGCGTATTACCACGACATTGCCCTCCTTCGACTAGAGAGACGTCCAAGATTTTCAAAATTCGTTCGTCCAGCGTGTCTATGGCAATTTCCAGACATTAGCACAAATTACGGCGTAGCCATAGGCTGGGGAAAAACTCAATTCGACGGAAACAGATCAGATGATTTAAAAAAGGTGGATTTGCTCTTAGCTAGCAACAATTTATGCAACATTCTCTACAAAAATGAAAGAAAATTGCCAAAGGGGATAATCGACTCACAATTCTGTGCTGGGTACCTTGAGGGAGGAAAAGATACCTGCCTAGGGGATTCTGGAGGACCTATTCACATCTCCGTTCCAGATGGGAAGTGCATCAATTATATAATAGGAATAACCTCTTTTGGTAAATTTTGTGCTGAACCGAATTCACTTGGTGTATATACAAAGGTGCACTCGTATTTAGACTGGATCGAACATATTGCCTTTTCTTCTTAGAATTAATATTTTGTCAAACAATAAATTCAAATAAATACACGTATATCTCAAAACAGCACTTTACATTTATTTATTACATTATAAGGAATTCCATTAGAAAATTGGCACCATTTGAAACTTTTTATCTTAGAACAATTCTTAGTAGTATGTAGTTCCACTACCTGGAATTTAGGATTAGTATACATATTACAGCGCTATTTCATATACCATATAGAAAATAGTTTTAAATTAATTCCATTGCGATTGAATTTACTTCCACATTTCAAAATTGCATATCTTAAATATCAATAGGCAAAGCCAAAAATTGCGATCGTTTTTTAATCTATTTCCCGTGCACGTATCTTAATGAAACATACATGGTATTTTTTCATAGATGTGCAGAATATATACTTTGTGCAAGTACGTGCATAGGGAAAGGATTGAAATCCAGGTAACATTTTACCTACATATACTGAACTTCGCACCAAATAGAGAAGTTATTGTAACATTTTTATTATAATTATTGATAATATTAAAAAAAACAAAGTCCATAGCTATTCTCCACACTATGGAAGATTGACGAAAAGAGTCTGTTGTTTTAAAAGTGGTCCAAGTAATTCAAAATATCATTCGTAAGATCGGTCTTCTGGAATATGGGTTGGATCATTTTAAAAATAAATGCTCAGTTTGCTATTCTTAAAAAAATGACAACATTTCTCAAAATATCATATTATAAGTTAATCAACATTACTTTCAAATGAGACGCAATCAAACTGCCCTTTTATTACTATAGCTCTAATAATTGTGTTCTTTAGCTTACTGATGTCTTCTTTCAATTTACTTCGACAAAGTCAAAATTCTACGATCATCGCGCACTAAGTAAGTTTTATTGGCATAAATCATTTTATTTCAGCTTGAAAAAGTTGGCAAATTCAGATAAGATCGTTGCTAAACCTTTTAAGAGTCAGTATTTCTGATAGTTTATAAAAATCAAATTAAAATAGAAAATGCTAACAATAGTTTTTAATAACACATATCACATAAGTTTAATTAATGACGAAATTTTGATTTAACGGAAGTTAAGGAAACTTTCATACAATGAAGCCTCCTTCACGTGGCATCATTATAAATTTTAAACACTGGAAGTAACAAATGTTTTAAAATATAGAAAATAGGAGACTACAAGTTGCTTGAATAAAAATGAATTTCCGTAGTAGGCCTGATAATATTAGTGATTTTTAAGTTAAAATTTTTGTAGAACACCGACTAGGGATATGTCACATTTGGTAAACAACAATTCGGATAAATCGGAAAATTGGAATCCACTAAAGAAAATAGCATTCCACGTACTTCAGCCAACATTATTTGAATCGATAGAAAATTGGTCAATTGAGAATATTACGGAGGCAGTTTACGAGCAGTATTATGGCACCAAATATCCACAAATTCAGAAAATTAAATCTGAAGTCGACATTGGTTTGTCTAAGGATAAGCTCTTGGAGTCTACTAAAATAGAGGCGCCATCAGATATTTGGGTATTCGGTTATGGTAACCTAATTTGGAAAGCCGATTTTCCCTACGTTTGCCGTAAAGCGGGATACATAAAGGGGTACGAGAGGAAATTCTACAAAACCAGTTTCGATCGCAGGAGAGTATCAGAAAAACCAGGATGTGTAGTAAACGTGATACCTTCCAGTCATCCGAACTCCAAAGTTTGGGGTATTGGATACCGGATATCATACAAAGCGAAAAATTCGGTTATTCAGGACTTGGACATGAGGGAGAAAAAATACAATCGACTTCCTGTTTTATTCTACGAGTACCCTCCCCCAAGCGAAGATTGCGAGCCAATCGAAATGTTGGCTTATGTTGCTTCGGAAGATGACTCCTCCTTTGCTGATCAATATGAGGACGATATTACGGATCAGCTTTTTGATCTTTGGGGTACCAGTGACATTATCAGGGAATATGTTTATAAGCTTGCTAATGCAACTAGAATGCTGTTTCCTAACCAACAGGACGATCACCTTTTCAATCTTGAAGCAAATCTTCGCAAGAAAGAAAGCAAATATGTTGATCTTGTTGACCAGGTTAAGCAAAACATTAAGCAAGTGTTGAGAACCGGTGTATTGGTTGGCAGACTTGTAGGAGATATCCGGTTGGAATTAAAAAATTTGGACCCCAATAACTGACAGAATTTTCAAAACAGTTCCGAATGGTTGTGATATTGATTACGATGTATACCCATATGCAGACAAAATTCCTTGTAGAAATAAAATTATTGTAGGAATCACCCTAAATTTAAGTGGT
Source organism: Tolmerus cingulatus (assembly GCA_959613345.1). NCBI lineage: Eukaryota > Metazoa > Arthropoda > Insecta > Diptera > Asilidae > Tolmerus > Tolmerus cingulatus. Next base: position 23,635,020 of record OY390711.1, read on the forward strand.
TTAATTAAAAAATTAAACGTTCTTAAAAACTGTGGTATAAATTATGTGTCCAGAAATAACAAATTTTGTGACGTAGAAATCATTTGATGAATTAATTTTATTTCTAATTAAAAAATATTGGTACCTTTATAACATATTTTCGCTTGCGACACTCCTACCGAATATACCTTTTTAGTTAAAAATTTCTCTGTTGGATAAATGTTTAATATTGAAAGTAGTCTGCAATAACATTTAAAAAATATTTCGCATTGAATACTTTATTATGTAATTATCAAATTAAACCGATAGATTTTATCCGGTTTGAACATATCTGTATTATTTCGAATTTTTTTCATTAAATTCATTTTTAAAATTAGATTGCCCCGAAACATTTTCGTTAAAGCATTTAAACTGCTTTATTTTCTATGAATCGTAAAAATTTTCATAGAATTATAATTTAAAAGCAAAAGCAGATATTGGTAAAATAATTTATTTAGAGTACAACTTACTAAATGAGGTAGACTTGTGCCAGAAATGGCAATCTAGCTTTAACATTTCTTATTTCACAATTATTTCCAAACAATATTTTCTATCCAGTCTAGATAAGAATGTATGCGTGTATAAACACTAGGATATTGACTGCCGCAGTTCACACCATAGGATGTTATACCAATCAGGAAATAGTCCACTCTAGAATTTTTTCGAATATTTAGCTGGAGTGGACCTCCAGAGTCACCCTAGAAGTGGATTAAAATTATAATTATTATTTTTTATATTAAGAAATTAAACATTACTTGACACGTGTCTCTGTTTCCGTGAAGATCAATAGCACACATTTGACTATCGATAATTCCTTGTCTGGCCTTTGATGTGTACGGCAATTGATAGTCGCATATTTCATTACTAATTAAAGTTATTGTTAATTCAGTTAATTTATTTGTTTTTGCCCGTCCAAATTTTGTGGCACCGTATCCCATTGCGACTACGTTGTCATGAGGAATCTCAAAATTGCTCCAGAGACATGCAGGTCGAACGTAAATTGTGAATCTGGCAGAGAAAACAAATGTTTAGAGTAATTTTTCAATGGCATAGTAATTCATGAATCAAAGAACTTATAGGTATAAAAATTGTATGCCGAAAAATAAACGTGTATAATATGTTAAAGGGTAATTTGGACGAGAATTTCTTTCAGTTTGCTTGAGAAACATCATTTTTTTTAAACAAAAATTTGAAAATGATAAATTCTTACGATCATTATTGTTTTTTAACATAAAGCTACACGAGGGTATATAAAGTTTTTGCTCAATCATGACGATTATATTAATTCACTTCAATTTATTTAATTGCCCATACTAATAACTAACAGTGGTTAATTTCTTTTTATTATTTCAGTCACTTTGTTGTATTAGTTATTGTTTGTATTTTAATTTTTCTGTACGAATAACAATTGTTGAGGTTTATTTTTCACTTCGGAGTAATAATAAAATTTTATAGTTTTAGTTATGAGTGAAAATTTATATTTGACATTTATAACTAAATTATTTTCTGTCTGTTTGTTACGCTTTCTTGATATATTTTCTAAAAGATTTTATAGATTTTGATTCGTTATTTTGCTTTACTGAATTTATTTTTGAGTATGGTTTGAATTCGGTTAGTTAAAAGGTGCAAAAAAGTCCCATTGTATTGTTATCAGAATTCAATATACATATTTTCTAAGATTCAGGAAGATAGGTAGTTAAAAATGAGTGAAAAGTGCGTTGGAAGATTTTCTAGTAAATTTATAAGTTAAAAATAATAATAAAACGAAGATGCATACAAGTAATCGAAAGAATAAAATAGGAAATAGTATTTTCTTCGGATCGATAGCGAAAAAATAAAATACAAACTGTAATCGTCATGTTAGTAATATAAATATGTATTATTCGCACTCATATAAATTTTCCCCTTTTAAAAATTAGTTACGAGTCTTGTACGTTTCATAAATATAAATATTATAATTACAAGTATTAAACAAGTGTCGGTTAAGGCACTTGCATACTTATAAAAGAAAGATTAGAAAAACTTACACAGCATATCCTGCGAGTTGCACCAAAGCAATGTCGTGATAATACGAAGATTTTCTATATCTAGGATAAACCATTATCCTCTGAATACCAAAAGTTTGAGGGTCCACAGTAGTTTCTCTCTCTCTTAAATTTAGGTCGCCAATTCTAACTACATCAGGAGATTGCCTGCAATTGTTATATTATTTAATAATTCAATGTTGTTGGATATTCCATTTTCATAATAGCCTACCCATTGAAGTCAGTACAGTGAGCAGCTGTTAGGACAAAGTTTTCACTTATTAAACTTCCTCCACACTTCCAATCTACATCATGGTCAATTGTAGTAATTCCAATTGCAGACTTTAACAGGAAAGGCATTTAATTAAAATAAACGAAGCTGTTGACATGTTGCACATTGATATATCATTTCAAATATTATTCATTCCTAACTTCGATGTTATTTTATTGATTTGTTAAATGTAGCTATTGCAAATCATGTTATTTCTTTAGTAAGCTCAGATATTTCTCAAAGTGCATGTAAACAATATTCGCATTTCCACGTGAAAACCCATATTTTGCAATTATTATCAATTTACAACTTTACACAAGAATCTATGACCGTGAAATACATTTTATATTATAGTTTAATTGATTAATTGATAACCTTTATTCTCTAGCTTCTTAAAAAATGTTACAATATTTTCCATTGTAGTATTCCTTTTTTGAATAAAAACATATCGTATGTTATCAGCTAAAAAATATGTTTTTATTTTAATGGAACGCATGTGAATTATTGTTTTTTGTTTTTTTCTGTTTCAGTCCAAAATCACATTCGAAAAATTTGCAATTAAAGAAATCAAATTACGGGTCACTAAAAACAGACCTCTGATAATCATCCGTAGTGATGCCAAATTTTTTGTAGATCTTGACCTATTTTTATTTTGGCATGGACACGTTTATGTTACACAAGGGGAATGTACCCAAATTTTGAATATTATTTGTTTAAATGATTTAAAAGTAAACAAAAACATGAAAAACAAATTACATGTTATTTACAGAATGCAATTTCATTAACTTTTTAAGTGGTATAAATTAGGTGTTGTTGAATTCTACTGTATTTGTTTTTTTAGAAAATAGTTATTATATCATTGAAACTAATAGAAAATATTGCATTATTCTTAAAAAACAATGAAAATTTAGAACAAATGGTCAGCATCTACTTCTTTGCATACAAAACTAATAAGTGATGCTTAAAATGAAAATTATAATTAATGATTTTAAAATTGATGTAATCGCAAAATCTTCAATTGTTTAAATAAATGTTTTATGAAAATGTATGTTAGATAGGAAAGTTATACGATTTTAAATTATTATTACCACTTGATTTGTTTCAATATAATCATTTATTAAAAGTAAAAACATAATGATTATGACATTCTTTTGAAATTAATCGATTTGCGTCATTTATGTCCAATTACTAACTCGTTATGTGCTATTTCTATTAAGTAAATAAATCTTTCAGTTTTTTCGTTACAAATTACTTAATTTTTGCGTCAGAATGAATTAAATATAAAATGTATCTTTTAAGAAATTTCAACAATTTGCAGCAATTATAATTCTTTTATATTACGTGGTTTCTTTTTTCTGGAAGTTTTTCCATTTTTGTTTTTTTTTATATAACATAATGTACTTGTTTTTTTAGTACATTTGATCTAATTTTAACTTATTGTATTATTTTTTCATATTTAGATCTGAACAAATAGCAAACAATTTAATAACAATTTTTAGATTAAGTTTTGACTTAAAAGTGTATATAGGATGCGGTGCAATTGTTTCTTTTTTTAAAATATATTAAATCTGTTATTATGAATAAGGGCAGTTAATTTACCATGTGAGGATATTGTCCGGGTGATGATAGCTCGCGTCCATTTAATGAATTCACATCATTTCCATATCCGTAGTAAATTCTTTTCATGTATTCCTCAAATTCTATGAACACGAATATTTTGAAAAATATGTGATCCATTAAGAAAAACACATCAACTTACTTTGTTCACTGATTCTTTTTGCCTTATGAACTTCTAATATTTCAATATCCTTAAAAGTCTTTTGAAATTTATCTGTATCTGAAATTTCGTTTAGATAGTCTAATCCGGTCTTATCAATTTTGTCTTGATTTTGCGAAACACAATTCTTAACACAGCACACAATTTTAACACCATGTTGAAAAGAGCAAATATCACGCACTGAATTTGTCCTCTGACTTTTTGGACAATTTCTTAATCTTGTACACTTCCCATTGAAACCTAAAGTTGTTATGCAATCGGATCCTTCCTCCAAATTATTTTCCAAAAAATGCACCAATTCACTAGACACTAGAGTTAAACTAGTTAATAAAAATAATATGGCACTTCCCATGTTGGTTCCGTCGATCGTGATCACTTCAAGAACGATTGCACAATACTGAACCTTTTGAAATTTTGGCCACTAATATATTATAAATGCACTCCACCGAAGATTGTCTATTAATCCCGATTGCTCGGGTCTTACAGAGGTCTTATCTCTTTTTGATATAATTGGGGAATCCACTCTATCGGCTCAACTGTGACGCTGGAGTCGTGGGAACTTTACAAAATTTAGAGGAATTCCCGCAACTCCAGTGTTGTAAGCCGATCTGGATCTCTTCAAGATATGATTCACTTGTGGTCAGCAAGTCGCGATCTTACATTTTTAAACCTGAAGACGGTGAATAGAATTTTTTTCCGTTCCCGTTTCTTACTAATTGCAGTCATTTTACAACGATTCAAGAAATTAAAGCCACTGCCCGATAATTGGTGTTAACCTATTTATCATCGGTTAGTGTTTGTCTGCTTTTTTTTTTACAATTTCATTTCACATTTGCAATTTTTTAACAAAGTTCAAATCGGGGAGCATAAACGATTAAGAGGATTTTCAGAATCTGAGTGTTTTGTAGGGTCAAGGTACTTAAATTACGGTTTTATATGTATATAAAAAAAACAATAACAACGCCCAGTCCATTCACTGGGCGAGTGATAAATAGGTAAATAATTAACTTGGAATTTTCAATAAAAAGTCGTTTTCTGGAGCTGTGTCTAAGAATAACATAACCGGAATTGCGTGACAGGGGCATAGAGTCTGACCCTGAATGCTGTGAGTAATAGGAAATATGATGGCATAACCAAGTTATGTTTTATTACCGAAGGTCGCCGGAGTTCAGAGAAAGTTCAACAGGGAGAAAGTAGTGCAATTGATTCATCAAGCTGCCGTCGACAGGTATAAATAGCATTCGCGTATGATTGATAAAAACAGAATGGAAATGGAATGGAAATATTCGATAAATAAGCTATGACTTTAAATAATATCTATTTTTATGTTCATGCATAAGTTAGTTCTATTAAAATTAAGCCTTGCTTATTACATGATGCACTCAAAACATTTACTACAACTATAATATAACTGGAATTTTACACATTATTACATTATTTCAGTAATGAGCAAAGTTGATGTACAAATTATTACTAATTTATTAACCCAAGCTGTAACAAAAAAAATAGCGAAAAGTTTCGTTTGTTTTTTACCACTCTGCAACCAAGAGGAGATAAATGATCATAAGGAGCAAAATTCTATCCAAGTTAAGAACGCATACTATAAAGCAAAATTAAATCAATTAAGTAAACAACAATTTTTAATGCGCCTTTAGTTCGCAGAACCAGAGATATATAACTTTGATAAGACTTTTTCCATAGACTATGACTGCGGAAACTTTGTAAAAATTTCAAAAAAATAAGAATACGTGAAGGCGGTCGTAACGTGGTGCATATAAAAGCCTAAATCCTTATATTAGTGAATTTCCGTAGCTATTAGCATGTTTGTTTTGGTAAACTAATTTTTCATGAGTGTGCGTTAAGTTGTGATCAAAATGACAAACATTTATTTATCCGATTTTTTTATTACGGGCAAGAAAGAAGTATCATGAGATACTTTTCAATTTTATTCGGCTTTTTATTAACTGGAATGAAAACATTGGAACATAAAATTCAAGAATTTTCAACTTCTAAACATTACAAGTATAACAAAATGGTAGATGTTTGTTTAATTGTTAATAAAGCTTCGAAATATCGGTGAATGCAAGCAAAGCAAGTATCAATCTTTCAATATTAAAATTGACTTACTAATTTGCATTCTAAAAGTAAGTTTTCAGCTTTATTTTACGTTACAGTCACCTTTATTTTATGATAAATAAGGTCGTTTCCTTCAAAAATGTTGCTATTCTATTTCGGTCGAGATTTGAAGTCGAAAAATGAGAATTCTATAGAACGCTTTACTATGCATACTTTGAGGCTGATTTTAAACTATGTCTGATATCTTGAATCTACTTGCGTAAGCTTTTGTGGTTTAGAACTTGAATGTGTTACGTCTTTCTATCACAATTTTAAAATGTTACCCGTTTATTTGAAAAAAATGTTACACTAGGTCTGTTCGATAAAAAAAAAAAAACTCAACAGCTCCAGAGCGCTATGGGTTTTTAATTCGCTGTTTTTTGGGCACTTTTCAAAAAAATCCAGAGCGCTCTGAAGCGCTCCAACTAACTCCGGGTTTTAGGCTAGGGCGGAAAGGAGTTTGTACCGGCTAAGTGACTTTGAAAGAGAGTTAAAAATGAATTGCACAATTTCTTGAATTTAAGGAGAAATTAAATTGAATTTCAATTGAAGTTAAGAATTTATTGGCTTTTCTGAACAATTTATATAAAGTATTATTTCATTAAACATGCATTTAAATTTTGTAACCACCGGATTGTGTAATCGACTTGACAATTGCGGCTAAGCATATTGTTGCAGCATTCATTTCGTTGTCGGATTTGTTTAGCTTGTATAAGTTATTTTAGTTAAATTAAAAATGTGGAAGGCAAACGTTTGGGGAAGATAATTTACCTACTTGTATTTCTCTAAAAATAAATAATTCCTAAATTGCCCATTGCGTTAAATTTATAAACTCTGAAAATTTATATTTTAATAGTGTTGAGTAAAATGAAACTTCCCATAATAAATCATATAATTGTAGTATTATTTAAATCAGTTTTTGACGATTATTTGAAGATTATAGACGGCTAACATATTTTTGTTTTTATATTTTTAAGTAGAACAATAAATCTTAAATAAATTTGTAAAATTAGACTGATTTAGATAAAATTAAAGAAACCGAAAATTTTTGAAACAAAACGAAAAAATTTAAAACAATTCTAACTTAATTTGAATGAAATCCAAAGATCAGATGTATTCAAATATTCGATACAAAAACTCGTTTTGTCTTAAAATTGTTCTGTAAAGACACAAATAACTCTTTTTAAACTGCAAAGGCGTGTCCTCTTTAATAAATAGGAAATGTTAAATGTTGTTTAGTATAATTTGGATCTGGTTGCTTAGCTTATGCATTGTATAATAACCACACAACAAAATAAATAAATAGATAAATAAAAACAACCCCATTTGTCATCCGCCTGAGACACAAAAGTGATGAGAAGATTGAAAACATAATGTTTAACAGTCACTAACAGAAATTAAAGGGATTTTAGGACTGTAAAAAATAACATTTTAAATGTATTATTAAAGTTCATAATTTTATTTAAAAGTAATTTATAAAACAGAGAACTAATAAGTTTCTCTTAGATATTTTAAATATGAAGTATTTTTAAAAAAGCATAAATGCTTTCCTCTTAAAAGAAATATATTTGATTATATCTAAAATTTCAAATGGCGATTTTATTGATTTTTTTTGGGAATCCCAATAATGCTCTATCAAAGAACTAAGATAACTTTGGGAAAACGATCGAAAGTAAATTTGAAAGAAATGAATATATCAAACTGATCCGTAAACTGGTTATAGTGATGTGCGGTTAATACTTTCAGTTATAAAATATAGAAGATCTAGCTCAAAGAATGTTTAGTCTGAAATAATCAGTGAAGATTATCAGAAGTGAGTTATTTTTTCATCTTCTAACTAACAAAGTTTTAATCGGCAATGCATAATATAGCTAATACGTTAGTTGTGTTCATAGTTATCTGCCTTTCAATAAGTGGTAATATTTTAGTCTCAAACTGCGAAATTGAGAGTTAATTGAAATAAAAATATTTTCCTTAAATTAAATACAGGTAATGGGGAGCCTAATTCAGTTTCTTCTCGAAACAATTTGCCTCGTCGACTATGCAGGGCTCCAAACAGTTCCAAAAATGGAGTTTGTATAAAATTTTCTCAATGTCAAAGTGCGCGATTGAATTATTATAACAAGAGAGTTAAACCATCCGTTTGTGTCAGTGACCCTCTTGATCCTGTTGTATGCTGTTCTTTAGGAAGCCTCAGTCTTAGAAGTGCTCAGAATACACAAAATTTGAATACAGGTGGAAGAAGTAAGTTCGAAGATTTACGTCTTTTAGTTATATTAACGATTTTATGTGGCTTTTGAGGAAATTCTAATGTTAGAACTTCCAAGCCAAGACAAAGCGGTGGAAGAAGAGGTGGAAGCCAAAGAGAGTGTCAAAATACATATTTTCCAAAACCAAAGGCAAAGGAGGGTGAATTTAACATATTTGTTGTTGGAGGTGTCCGTACTGATCCGGGAGAGTTTCCATACATGGTAAAGTATGACATTTAGAAGATAATTTTTGAGAGAATTTCAAATATGTCGCTCGATTTTCTTGAAATTTTTATTCATCAGAATATTCCAAGTAGAAAACTATCAACCCTTTGTGTGCACCATATTTTTGGAAAAACTATTCTTTGGAAGAGTTTCATAAATATGTTTAGTTACTTTTTTTTGTGGATCCGTGGTCAGTAAGAACTTTTATAACGTCCATATAGGTGCCGCTAAATTTCAAAGTTGTTTAAGTCCGCAGTGTCATAAGGTCTATTTGGCCTAAAAGAATATACTTACCATATAGTATAGTATATAGAGAAATCCATTTAATGATGCTTTGGACCTAGCCGACTTTCAATAATTATGTGTGCATAGTATGTGTGATGTATGTACATATGTATCTTTAAAAAAAGTCTTTGGCATTCCTTTCTAAATACTTATCTTAAATGTTTCGTCAAGCAGATTTATATTTATTACATATAATAAAGACAAATTTTTGGATGCGTCGAAAAACTATAAAATTTCAAATATTAATTTCAATTTATTTCGGCAATAATATTCTGTAGTCTTATGGAACTTACTTTACTATATTCGGACAAACAGTTTTTGTTTTATTAAAAATTGCAATTTTGTATATGGATGCAAATCTTTAAAAGCAGCAAGTTTTTGAAACAAGTTTTTAAAATGTTGACCAATACAAGCTAATAATTTTAAATAAACAAAATTAATAAAGCAAATTCAAATTAATCTTATAAATCTTACCTCTTAGCGGCTAAAGTTCGAGCATAACTTTGATGTTATTGCCCCTGATGTAAACTAAGGCTCATTCTGAAAGAAAAAAAAAACCTGAGATCAATTCACATTCAAAAGGTTTTGAAATTAAATATTGTTTTCTATCTACACATACATATATAATAAACAAAATGAACAAAAAAGGCAATGTGAACCAGTATGTTATGTTAATTTTTCATACATTCCATTTATATGTATTATATAATATTATGACACACCCAAACGTGATATCAAATCCAGAAATTCGAGATATTTTATAACAAAGATCCAAAGAACCTCTATGATAAAGAAGGTCGTCTTCAAATTTGCGAGATGGCTGCCCCCACATTTGAAGATTAAAGACTGTAGTTTTTGATCTGGGAAGGAGATTACTTCTTTGAGAATTCATACATTTTCAAAATATTGTACTAAATATTCTGAAAAATGATCTGAAGTAATATGGGAATTTATCAACGAGGCAAAAGTGCTTCTCTAAATTGACCAATTGGTAAGCTTAAGCTTCAACCTTGCTTTTGATTCCAATTTTTAGTGTTATCTAATATACTTGTTTGTTCTAAGGCTTAACTCTTGCTTGTTCAAAATAAATAAGGCTATTGATCACACTGATCGCATAAAAGTAAACATCAACTAAACAAATACATTAACTGGAAAATCCGGTCTTATATTAATTCAAATGAACAAAATTCGGATTTATTAAAGAGAAGTCGGACTTTCAACTTCAGTGTTTATTAGTTATACATAAGTATCTGATGTTTTGACAATTGATATCCATTGCAAATATTTTCGGGGATTCCCATTCTCAAATTGCAAACATCAGAGCTGATAAAAATTTAACCAAAACTTAAGTAGTTATTAAAAGTCCAATATTAGCAATCAAACTGGTTTAAGCTATTCTTTGGCCTCATCATCTATAGGAAATCGATTATTTGGTTGTAGCAAATGATTAGTCTTAATTAATTGGTGTCTGCAAGAAGGTTCTTTCGTGCGTTTGCTAAATTCGGTTGAATCATGTTAAAAATAATTAGTTTATTCCTAGTAGTTTTGTTTCCTCTTAGAGGTAAATTGGAAATTTATTGTTCATTTACGATATCCACATTGAAAATTTGATATAAAAATGTAGGGAATGGACAATTCTTTGTTAACCCTTTTCTGGAGAGGTCTATTCAGCAAACTCAACAATGCAGACTTCAAAATAATGGAATTGGTTATTGTGCACATTTCTCCCAATGCCGAATTGCTCAAGTAGCATATAACAATTATGGGGTTAATCCTGTGATTTGTGCTCGTAATTCTCGCGATCCAATCGTTTGTTGTCCATCCGGTCGATCACGATCAGAACGGATTCAGCAAAATCCAAATCCTAGAAGAGATGGTGGACAAAGGGGCGGTGGCAGAGGAGGTCGAATTAGTGATTTAAGTGAGATTTAATTTTGATCACTTTTAGGAAGATAATTTCATTTATATATTTCTTTGCAAGAATGTCAGGAATTTTATGAACCAACAGAACGAGTGTTTAGACCTTCTGTTGTTGGCGGTGTCCGAACGTCTCCTGGAGAATTTCCACACATGGTAACTACATACATATACAGACCCGCAATAGAGGGTAGTTAGCCCCTTTGTCCTCACTAAACTCAATGCCTAGTCACCTAAAATTAGTATTTATTATTTATTTATTGCTTAAGTATAACTTATCGCGTTATAATATTTAATATTACAGTGTTTTAGTATAATACTTTATAAATACGTTTGGTATTTCAGCTAGTGTTGTTCTTTCTTTTGTGACCCGCCTAAAAATTTAACAGACCCAATTTTTGTGCCTTCTTTGTTTGCAAAATAGCATATTTCAACAGTCGTGTCTGTTTTGGGCGCTTATGTCCAGTAAAAAAAAAACATAGTTTTCTGTACCCCAAAAGCACTACATTCCTTTTGGTGTAGTCATAAAAGTAAAGTAAAGTGCAAGTAATGTAACTTCTTACCTAAGGGCCTATTTATTAACTTATATACTCTACATTGAACTGCTTTAAGAAGTCGAAAACCACCCCGCGACGTTAATTTTTAATTATTTATTTTACGAGGTTTGGGGTTCTTTTCATATGAAATTTTATAGCTTTGTACTACAACAGCATTGCTTGAAAATTTCTTTTTTAAAATTAATTAGGTTTACTCTTATAAATATAATAACTTAATTCGTTAATAAAGCAACTTTTCCATATGATTACATTAATTAAACCTGAATTAAGAATTGTTCTAAATCATTCAAAAATAAATTTTCCATTTTGTTATTGCTATTATTTTAGTAACGAAGCAAAAACACGCGTGGAAACTTTTTATTTCTGAATTAAATAATTTAAGTTGTATAGTAGACGAGTTGACGCCATCGTACGGACTATGTCCATATTTAATTAGATCCATTAATTCCCATTAAGAATATTTTCGGGTATTCCCAAATTTAAACTGAAAACGGAACAGGACATGAAAATTAAACTAAAAATTGGTTAATGACATAATGTGCGAAAGCAGCTGAATTTTAAAAGTTTCATATTTAAAAGCGTCAAACCATCAAATAGCCACCAAACTGGTTTAAGCTATTGTTTTTCATTTATAAGAATACGACTGTTTCACTGTCGGAAATTATTAGTCTTAATTAATTGGTGTCTGCAAGAAGGTTCTTTAGGTCGCTTAGTAAAGATACATATTATGTTAAGAACGATTACTATATTCGTAGTAATTTTGATTCCTTTTAAAGGTAACTGATTTTATAATTTTTAGCATAGTAAGCTGAAACCTAAATTTAAAAATTAATCTAATAGGAAATGGACAATATTTCTTTAACCCTTCTTTGGAGAGGTCTTCTCACCAAACTCAACACTGCAGACTTCAAAATAATGGAATTGGTTATTGTGCACATTTTTCTCAATGCCGAATTGCTCAAGTAGCATATAAACATTATGGAGTTCATCCAGTGATCTGCGCTCATAATCATTTTGATCCAATCGTTTGTTGTCCATCACAATCAGAACAAACCCAACAAAATCCACATCCTCCCAGAAACGGTGGGCACAGTGAAAGTGTTGGAGGAGGTCAAATTAGTGAATTGAGTGAGGTTTAAACTATGGGGTTTACCTTTTGTGAAAATAATATAACTAATAACATTTCTTTTAAAAGAGTGCCATGAACGATACGGAAAACAAAAATTGCAAATTCTAGTAGTTGGTGGTGTTAAAACGGCCCACGGAGAATTTCCGCATATGGTACGTAAGATGCGTAATATAAAAATCCATATGATAACAACAAAAATATAATATATCAGTATATTTTCTGTAATTTATCAAATTAAATGAAGAAAAGACATTTCGCGGTAATTTGGGTTGTTGAACTTTAAAAATTAATTTACTATTTCAGAATTAATGTGGCATGTTAGTTTAAATTACGTAAAACTAATCTTTAAGTATATGTATGCGGTTTATGAACACATTTTTAAACTTTACGTGCGTAAAAAAATTCCATCGATAATTGCTAAGGTGATTGTCCGAGATGAGACAAAAATCTTGTATAATAAACTAGTTTTTTCATATTCGTTTTTTCTTTTTTAATCATAAAATGATGGAAGAAAATGTAAATAAATATAAAACACATTTAGCATTTAATTAGATAATTACTAATCAATATTTGCTCAAATTAAAATATTTACTATTTTTTGTAGACAGCAATCGGCTGGAAAAAGAGATTGGGTAGTGGATATGAATTTAATTGTGGTGGATCTTTAATTTCGTCAACGTTCGTCCTCACCGCAGCGCATTGCGCAAGTTTAGGAGGGTAAGTTAAACATTTATTAATTATAATTACTATTGTTAAATAGAAAGATATTGTCGTGGAAATTACATTTTAAAAATTTAACTAAAAAGATTGACGAAAGGATTTCGGCTCGGGTTAAAATTGAAAATCGTAGAGCAGTGAAATTTTAAAACAAGTGACCAAGGACTAAAATTTGGGAAAGGATAACAAAGTGGAAAACTATTAAAAAATTGCTTTTCATTAAAGCATACATAAACAAAGCTGAAGCCACCGAAATTGAATGTTTAAATGAAACTTACTTTAACTGTATGAAAAGGCGTTGAATACTTACAATTCTATTTTTCTAAGTATGTAGGTAGTATCGCCAAGTCTTATTCATACTCTTATGTCTTTTTCTCCTGATTGAGGCATAATTGAAAATAACTAAATAAAGCTCAAATTCCAAAGTTTAATAAAATACAGTTTACCGAGTAGAAGGGGTTATGATGATAAATATTTACTACGTTATAGAAATCGATTCTAATGTTTGTCACATAATAATACTACATACATAGAATCAGAAAGTGAGGACTTTTGCGTTTTTTTGTTTTTTTACTTAGGCCAGTTTTGAAGATTTTAATTCAACAAAATATTTTTTGCACATATCTCAAGATTTAAGATGTTGGTTGAATTTTTAAAATCTAAAATGACGTAGTCATGATTTCAAAATTATATTCATCTTTATAGTGCAGCTCCAGAAGTTGTTCGCACCGGTGGAAATAACCTTGACGATGAATTAGTTAATAATATTCCTATTGAAAATATCTACGTTCACCAATCGTATAGACGTAGACAGGTTTACAATGACATCGCCCTAATTAAATTATCCTATCCATCTTCGTAAGTTCTTTTCAAATGAAATATTGTTAAAATAAATACAAACTACAAACACATTAAAGGGATTCACCAGCTTGTCTTTGGTCATCCAATGGAATTCCCCAAAGGCAAGTTCAAGCGATTGGATATGGGCACACCCAATTTGGTCAGTAAAATAAAAATCTTTATAGCTCTATATAAATAAGTATGTAAAAATAATTGAATTCATACATCTACAGCTGGACGAGGCTCAAAATATCTTATGAAAGTTGATTTGAATATTTTCTCCAACCAAGAATGCAGCAGATATTACACACCAGGACCCAAAATGGAAAGTGGAATTATTAATTCTCAAATATGCGCTGGAGATCCAAATAAGGCTATGGACACATGCCAGGTAAAAAATTGTCCTTAAATTTTGGGAAACAAATAAAACAATATAAAACAATATTAAATTTTAGGGCGATTCTGGAGGTCCGATAGTAATGAAAACAAATTTAAATGGAAAGGTAGTGCCATATGTGTTAGGCATTACATCATTCGGACAAGGATGCGCTGGGGGTCCTCCAAGTATTTATACAAGAGTTACTTCATACCTCAGTTGGATTGAATCGATTGTGTGGCCCTCTGGATAAGAAACAATAATAGATACAAGAAAATTGTCAAACATTGTATTTTATTTTTTATATTACCCGAAATGTATCCGTTTCATTATACTGTTGTACATTAGTAAAAATGAACCAAAAATTAAGTTTACATTTACCAAATACTTGCTAGGTGTCAGCCTACTGAGTTTTTGATTATAATAAACAATTTAATTTTGTTAATTTTAGCTCATGTTTAAAGTACACAACACTTTTTTTTAAAAGATGTAATGAAATACTTATATAGAAAATAGAGTATGTTCAAATGACTTCGAATATGAATAATAAATAAAAGTCGTGATGTTATTTCAAAATATATATTTCGCACAATAAAGATAATTTGCATTATAAACCTTTTAAAATCTTACCTCAGGCAAATGCTTGTTTTTATAATAATGCCATTTATAACTTCACTGGCAGCTTAATTTTGGTATAGTTGGATGATTATCCAACCACTTTACCATTCTTTCTTTAATTTTATCATGTCTTGCGAACTTTTTGTCAGTACCATAATAATGACCCTCATTAAGTGAATAGCCCATTCTTTTCCAGGTTTTCACAAGCTGAAGGAAAATTTAATATTTAAGTTTAGTTAAGCTGTCAAGTGTATTGTGACTTTATGTTTAATGTTTGCTAATTCTATCGTGATGAATTTAAAATCAATATAATATTAAACATTTACCAGGTCTTTGTGTTCCCTTGTTTTAGCATTGGTAATCGCAGTTTTTGCATTGTGCAAAAATAGCCTTATTAATTCAGGATCGCCTTCTTGAAGTAGTTCAACAAATGCTTCAGCAACAACTGGATCACCCATAGCTTGAGAACTTATTTGCACTTTAAATAACATATTGTTTACGCCTTTTATCTCCTTTCTCAAAATTTCTTTTAGCTGGTCTTTAGATTTAGTGCAAACAAAATTTGATTGAAAGTCTCCATAAGTTTGGGAATCAGCAAGATTGTCAATAAAATCTTTCATATCTTGTTTCGTATGATTGTAAATGCGACAAGAACCATAAAAAAATAAACTATTTTCCCATATGGTTATCTTTTCCTTACTTGTGGATGATTTAGCTTTTTTGTAAATAATATCCATTATACGATCACATTTTTCTAATTGTAGTCTACAGGATAACTCAAATAAAAATCGGTTTGCGTCTGTTAGTTTAAAATTCTTAGAATTTTCATTAGCGTCGTAAGTTTCAGAAGCGCTTGAAATAATATTATCAATGAATTGCTTTAAATATTCTTTGCCTTGACCGTCATAAGTTTTAAGACTGTTAAAAATAAATACGAGCGCAGTCATTGCAGCTTGCCAGGGCAATGGAGTCCTTTCGTTTTTCAAATAAGTCATAAAATTAAACAGAACTGGTGCCTCCACGTATCCTTCTATAAACAATTCGAAAATATCCTTCATCGTCTTTTGTTTAGTGATTTCAGGAATAATATTGGGATCTTTTAAAAGTGCACAAGTTATTAAATTCCAGTTTTTATCATCATAGGCCACTCGATATAATTCCGATTGTTGTTTATTTAGAATCAACCAGTCGTTTGATCCAAGAGATTTTCCTAATTCGGTCGGATTTATTTCAACTTCTTTTACGCCGGGAATTATGAAATCTGCTGTAGTGTTATCAAAATCAGAACAAGTTGATGTTGCAAACGTAATTGGGATCCACCATAATTCCTTGCCCTCTCCTTCGTCCAGGGTTTTATAAGGTACCTGCTTTAAAGTAAATGTACCAGCTTTATAATCGCGAGAAACTATAATAGCTGGATGATATTTTTGAGTTGCCCATGATTTCATGGCTTTCTTTAAAGATCCTTTTTCTTTAAAGTAAGGGTTTGATGATCCTTCCATAGCGTCCGCTAAACAGTCAAACAAATTATCGTCAGTGGCGGATGAATATTGACTATTGAAAAAATCAGTTGCTTTGTTATAAAATTCTTCTCTACTATTCATACGTACTATTTTTCGATATATTTTATAATCCCCGTTCGAAATACTTCTTCCTTGAGTAGTTTTTCGAACATTGCCATAAGATAAGCACCTACATATATGTATTGAATAATTTAAAATAATAATAAAATAGATACATTTAGTTATAAAAGAGACACACACCTTTTACAGAGGACTGTTTACCAAAAACACTATCATAATCCCATTCTGATTTTGTATTGCAAGATAAAGGACATACTTCGGCAAGATACCATAAATAAGTATTATCAATTGTCAGCTTCCATTCTGGTTTTATCTAAAATTATTTGTAATTATAGGCACATAAAAATTGATATTGTTATATAATACCAAAGTAATAAACTTGATGCCATAGAATGTGCTGATACCGTCGCTCAGCCAATTCTGAGACCACCAGGCGGGTGTCACAAGACCTCCAAACCACATATGTGCCATTTTAATAGAAACTGCTTTGAAGTTCTCTGGATTTAAATCTTGTGTTTTTAAATCATTTAGTAGCACAGATTCTGAATATAAAATTAGTCCCCAATTTTCCGAACCACTTTGATCCATTCCAGGGACGCTAAAATGATCGATTTTTGGCAGTGGATACGAAATATTGAAATAATCGTTCATTAAAGAAAGTGCTTTTTTCGATATTTGAAGCGCCGAACGTCCACCATCCGAATTTGGTTTAAAAAATAATCGTACTTCGGTGTTACCTACTTTTTCGGCAATATTTTCATAATTTGAAACAGTGAATGCCACTAGATGCGTAGACATTGGTGGCGTTTCCAAGAAATTTGTTGTAACATATCCATCGTTTCTGTAGGATAGATAGATTTCGAAAATAGTGATTTAGTGCTTTTTTCCAAATAGGCCTGGAAAAGTGAAATATAATAAAAGATTCATTCTTTTATTTAGTTTTTATGTAAGGAACTGGGGGAAAGACAGGAGAGCCAAAAAGCCAATAAAGGTAGTTACGTGTTACTTGGATATTTTTGGGTAAAATAAGACTATTTAACGTTAAGCGAAATAAGAGAAATAATGGCGTTGCTGGTTAACAAAAATACTGATTGCCGGGTTTCAATAAAAACGATGAACATTTTCAATTTTGTCTATATAAGAATTCTTAGCCATTTACAAAAAAAAAAAGATATAATAAACACTTACAACCGTGAAAGACCAGCATAATGTCCAAAATACTTAGAATTGGCTTCGTGCACAGCCGATATAAATAATTGTCCAAATTTGTTTACTAAGATTGTTTAATTAAAATTTTGTTTAATAATATCTAATACTTAAATAATAATATCAAGATCCGAAACAAACTTATCTGAAAAGTACAACAAATTCAAAAACGAAAAAAGAATCTAACTTCTTTGCAGCTGTTTGTTCTGAATTTTCAAAATACATATAATAGTGCATATATGTTGGTGTGCACGTAAAAAATACAAAAATATTTGCGGCCAATAAAAAAGTACAAAACCATCTAATTAAAATGTAAATACATACTTTCTGACGTAACTTTAAAAATTCAGTAGTAAGTAATAAAGATTTAAATAATTTAATGATTTAAGATTAAGGGCAAAATGTCCATGAATTTTTTCAAATATAAACTTTAACATTATGTCGTAAATGTTTAAAAGACAAGATATAAGAAATTAATTGAATAATTGTATAATCATCGAAGGTAATTAAATAAAATTAAAATACACAGTTTACAATCCTTCGAATTCGTGCTAAAGAACTTTAATGTTAAAATTGAAACGAAAAGACTAATCTACCATCCAATTCACAATTGTCTGCGTGCAACTGCGCAGCTTCCAAAATTAAATTTACTCGTAAAAATAAATGGAGGGTTCCATGCGTCCACTCCATGTTAACAATAGGTGCTAAATTGAAAAAAATAAGATAGCACACGCAGAATTTCAGCCACAATGTGAATTAATTTAATCTTCAAGCTCCCATTTCCACTTATCATTCATGATTCATATGTTAAGTTAAACGATTTTAAACGTTGGGCCAAACCGTGAGAGAAAAATTTGTCAAAAAGCAAATTATTAATAGATAGTAAAATGCCCTAATTTATTTAGTACAGACTAATATTTCAGTCATAATATCACTTTTAGCACTTTTTAGGTAGTGTATTATTATATTTATTAAATAAATAAATAGTTTTTTGATCAAATTCCCGAAAAATAAAAAATTTGCTTTTTTGTAAGCAGTTTTAAATTATATACACAAATGCTTTTTATTATCACTTTCAATTCCTCGTTGCGAAAATAGGTAACCTTTTTGAAATTATATCTCACCCGGGAATTGGATCTCCTTCCTGTGGCATGTTAGACAACGCCATATAATCCTTTCCATGAGTAATACTTATAGTAAAATTGGCTTTTAGAGCGGGTTCATCATAGCAAGGGAAAACCAATCGAGCACTTCCTTCTGAAAATTGAGTTACTCCTAGTGGGCTAAGGTACGAAAATATACCAATAACGTTAAATATTCAAAAAATATTAAATTACTCTTACATCCTTTTATCATCCCCGGACCCATACCAATATAAACAAAATCCACTAGGACGAGCACATGGTCTAGCTTGGTATGAAATCGTCAGGACATACTGCTTTCCAGAAATTAATTTTAAATCTGTTGACGCGGACATGATAACCAATTGTTCGGCTTTTGCATCAAACACATGTTTCAAGTTATTGATTTCCACATCATTTTCCAAATCCAATAACTTAATGTGTTCTATTTTCAAATCTAGTCCATGCAATATTATTCGATCAGAGTTGTCAATCACTACGATTTTTATTTTGGCTGATCCACTAATATTAACAACACCCGCATGAACCTCAGTACGAAGGTGTAAATTATATGACAAAGGTTTTGTACTCTTTGGTAACTTTTCATATCTTCGTAAATCGTAACAAAAACAACATGTTGCTAAAACAGTTGCCACTACTATCAATTTGATGATCATCTTTCGCCGTGGTTTGAATTAAACTAACTCGCAGATCAGGGAACAGCAGACTGCAAAGACCCTAAAGTGGATCCGCAGCATCCATTTACTGGACCATGTTCAGTGATGAGGAGCTAAATTAGATTAATTTCGCGAAGTGACGCATTGGGAATTTTGAGGTTGACAATATTTTGGCCTAATTAAGCGTAATGTGGTTGAAACATCAATTTTTATTTTGGTTTATAAACTGTCTACATTTAACAACGATTTGTTTTAAAACCCGTTTACAGAAGCAGTCTTTTAACAAATCAATTTCTAAGGTTGATATTGCCTTCCTTAGCTACGTAATAAGAAAAGTAGCAAATATGGTAGAAAAACACAATTTATCCCGGATTTTTTTGCAATTTTAAAGGGATTTAAAATAAGTTGATGTACGCAAAAAACCCTGGAGTCCGGTTTTAAAAAACCAATAGATCCTTTTGAATAGGGTTATTTTCGAAAATTAAATTATTTTTAATTACTTTAAAGAGAAATTGCAAAAAAATCCGGAACGAAACGTGATTTTTTATCACTTGTTGAAAAAATTCTGGATTTGACGGAATTTCCTTAAGTTTGGCTACCACAAACCGAAATAATGAGTATAATTTATATTTATAGCATTTAATAATTGTAAATATATGTATATTTCTATTATAGTTCTTGGATTAATTTTCAATTACCAATTGCAAATTTATTGATCTCATACATTCATACTTATAAGCTTTGCATTTATATGGGTGTTTATAATATGCTCCCATTTTACATAATTTAATTAGCAACTAATGTTAGTAATCACTGGATCAGTCTTTAACCATCGCAAAAATCCCTCTCTAATATTTCTTTGTCTTTTAAATTTTTTACTAGTATTTTCATAAGATTGATGCATTGTGTGTGAGCCTCCAATTGTTGTCCAGGCTTTTAAAAGCTGTAAACAAATAAATATACATTTCTAAGTTTTTTATATACCTAATTAATATATCATATGCTTATATTTTTATATAAAATCTATCTATAATTGTTTATTTCTGAACCAAAAAATTGTTTTATCGTAAGATCAACAATTCCGAAAATGATATCAATAAAATGTTATCCAATGTGACGGAAAACACTAATACCTTATAAGGTCAATAGTTTTTATATGTTAAACTAAGGAAATAATTTCTCCTATTACAGCATATATGTATATGTAATGTACATTTTTAGCTAAAATGGTTTCATGAAAGTTTATTCATTCGATTCGGCTAATAAGTCTTTAATAAAAATTCTTTAATTTAAACGTTATAACAGAGCTGAAAACTCTTATAGGTATTAGTAAAGTTTTTGTAAAATAAAAATATTTTTTAATAATATAAGTGACAATAAATCATAGACGACAAAAAAACAAGTTTTAAATATTCAATTTTAAAGTAAAAAATAACTAAACTGTTGTAATTGAAAAGCAGTTATTTATATTTACTTTTTTATTTGACACGGTGATATTTATAAGACTTATTTACAATTAAGTATATCAAGAATTCTAGAGTATTTTTATTTCATAGGAAAAACGAAACAAGAAAAAATCGGAATACTTACCATGTTTGCGTGTTCTATTGTTTTTGTGTGTAAAATCGCGCCATCAGCATTTTGCAAAAACAACTTTTTTAATTCAGATTCTCCTTGCTGAAGGAGCTCAAGGAAAGCTTCGAGGAGAATAGGATCAATCATAGCATTATAAATGATGCTGTCTTTCCAATTATTATCTGTTGTTTTATTGAGCTCTTGCTCTATACGATTTTTTAACTGATCCTTGTTTTTAATACAAGAAAAAAATTCGTTGCCTGAAAAATAATCTTGTGCGTTCGCATAATCTTCGATAAAAGATTTAATTTCTTTTGTAGAATTGCTATAAAAATGGCAAGCACCATAAAGAAACAGACTTTTTTCTTCTTCGGTTATATTACCCAATGAATTCATTTTCTCAAAAATAATATTCATTTCTCTATTACATTTTTCTAATCCAATATCACATGCTAATTTAAATAAAACGTTATTGTTAAATGTTCCCATATTATCGGCATCATAAATTTCAGAAGCGTTTGAAATAATGTTTTCTATATATTGCTTGAAATTTTCCATGGGCGGTAGATCTTCAATGTTTTTAAGGATCTCGAAAATATTTGCTAGCACATCCCATGCAACCGACCAAGGATCATAATGAGATTCATTTCCTAAATAATTTAAAAAATTAAATAATGTAGAAGGCTCTGCGTAGCCTTCAATAAATAATTCAAATAGATCTTGTATCATTTTAACTTTGATTATATCTGGTATAACATAGGGATCTTCCTTAAGTGCACAAATTATTAAATTCCAGTTTCTTTCATCGTAGTTCACTCGATATAATCCGAACAAATTGTTGCTTAATATCAACCACTCATTTGAAGCCAGGGATTTTCCAAATTCGATAGGATTTATTTGAAATTCCTTTACACCAGGAAAAACGAAATCTGCTGCGGTGTTATCAAAATCTGAACTATTTGGTGTTGTGAAAGTAATAGGGATCCACCACAATTCGCTGTCGTTTCCGTCATGTAGAGTTTTGTATGGCTCTTGTTTCAAACTAAATGTACCATTTATATAATTCCGAACAACCATAATAGCTGGATAATATTTTTGCGTTGTCCATGATTTCATGGCTTTTATTAATGATTCCTTTTCTTTGAAATAAGGATTCGATGATGGATCCATAGCATCGGCTAAGCACTCAAGCAAATCATCTTCGGTTGCTGACTTGTACTGACTGATCAAAAGAAGCTGGTAATATATTATATGAGAAAACAAACTATACCATACTTACTACTTTTGAAGATAAGCTACCATTCCATTTCGTATCACTTCTTCTGTGATTAATGTCTCAAACATAGTTAGAACAAAGTGACCTTTTTATGCACACAAATTATAATATTTTGAATTAAAATAAGTGCCTATACCAAAAATAGGTACCTTTTACATAAGGAACGGATCCGAAAATTGTGTCATATTCTAGCAAAGATTCAGCGTTACAAGTTAGAGAACATTGCTCACCATTAGCCAATAAAATTCGGTAATCAACAGGGAAATTCAATTCTGGATCTATCTAAAGTAAAGTTGTTTGGAGAAGCAAATTGTATGTATATTCTACTACAAAATATTGCTTACCATATTAATAAACTTATAACCGTAGTAAGTACTGATGCCTTCACTTAGCCAAATCTGCGACCACCAAGCGGGTGTTACAAGATCCCCAAACCACATATGTGACATTTCGTGGGTTACTGTTTTCAAATTAAATTTATATTCTTCTAAACGTTTTATGTCGTTTAATAAAACTGGCTCAAAATATGTTATAAGTCCCCAATTTTCCATTCCTCTCGAACCCATTTTAGGAACGCTAAAGTGATCAATTTTCGGTAATGGGAACGAAATATTAAAGTAATCGTTCATCAAAACAAGCGCTTTTTTAGCAATTTCAAAAGCCAACCGCCCACCTTTTGATTTTGGTTTGAAAAATAATCGTACGTCTGTATCACCGACCCTTTCGGTTATATTTTCATAATTTGAAACAGTCACCGCCATAATGTACGTGGACATTGGAGGACTTTCTATAAACTTTGTTGTCACATATCCATCGGCTCTGTTATAAATGGTATTTGAAAAAATATTTATTAATTATATTAGTTACTTAGCTCTCAGTAAGTTTTAGCAAACTTCCTGATTATTACTGACGTACTTTCTTGATCAGCTTGAATCGTGAATTTTGAAACTGAACCTAATTTGAACAAAATAATAACTATTTAAGAATTATATAAGATTAAAGCAATATTTAAAATTTCTTTGCTTTGCATAGAGATATTTTTATATCGTAAAGATGGGGATAATTTTAGTTTTTAATTTAGGTTAATTATAACTATTTAGTTACGCAATTTAATGGTTCAAAGAAAAACCTTGTTTCTAGCAGTTAACACTTGTATCTTGAGAACTAAGCCCATATATTTTCAAATGGCTAAAATAAAAATAGTGCAACAAAATGAAAACAAAAAAATTGACTTCATAGAAGTATTTTGCATAAATTGTGCATTAAAAAACGCTCAAAGGCATCGTTAAAAAATTTGATAAGTAAATTTCAAATAATTTTATAGCTAAGGTGATAGATACATTTGCAAAGGTTTTGTCGGATTATGCTCATACTTAATTAACTGAGTATCACATTATGTAGAAACATTTTCTGGGACAAATGTTTTATTGTATTCTGCATATATGTATGTAAATAAAATAAATTAATTAATATTTCTGATATTTTCCTTTGTTATAAATTATTACTAAAAGAAAGTTCAAAAGTAAGAAACATTAACAAGAAAAATTGTAGGTACATCGTTTTCTAAATAAAAAACGACAAGTCTTTGTAACTCTTCAGATGAAAAACATATTTTGCTTTGATTCGAAAACCATCTTTACAATAGTAAAAGTAATTAAATAATGTCGGTTTAATACACTATTCGTAAATTTATGAAATACATAGAAGTTTTTAGAAATTATTACCGAGTGCACTCTACAGAGGGTTAAAAAACTTTACAAATTTTCATTGAGTTCTCGTAATATGCATGTATGTATTATACCGATGCATAACAAAGGTTTGAGGGTTTCAATCAGTCATATCGTTTTGAGTTAAAGAAAAATGAAGGTAATAACTCACTCAGGTATAGGTTCTCCTTGTCGGGGCATGTTTGAGAGTGCAGTGTAATTATTTCCATGAGTAACACTGATAGTAAAATTAGCTTTTAGTGCTGGCTCATCATAGCAAGGGAAAACCACCCGGGCATATCCCCGGGAAAGATGCGTTGCTGCTAATGGACTAAAGCAAAAAATATTAAGTTCTTGTAATTTAATAAAATAATAGTAATCTCTTACATAGTCTTATTTACGTCTTCTTCATCCTCATAATAGAATAAGCAAAATCCTCGAGGTCGAACGCAGGGCTTAGCATTGTACGATATTGTTAAAAGGTATTCTTTAGCAGCGATTAATTTTAGTGTAATCGGCTCTGCTGTGATTATAATTTGCTCCGCCTTAAGATCGAATTCGTGTTGTAAATTTGTTACTTCTTTCGCTGTTTCCAAATCAACTAAATTCAGTTTGACATCAGAGAAATTACGACCGTGCAAAACGATTCGATCGGTGTCTTCAATCACTTGAATTCGTATTTGAGCTATCCCGGTGAAATTATCTCCGCCCTTATGAACATCGGTCACGAAATGTAAGTTATAAGATAAAGGTTTGGTGCTATTTGGTAACCTTTCGAACCTTCGTATATCATAACCAGAAGAATATGATATTAAAATCGTGATCGTTACCACAAATTTCACGATCATCTTTTTCGGTGGCATAAAGTAAACTAATTTCCAGATTCGGAATGAACATGCTGCTAACTGCAGAGACCGAAAAATGCTTTTAGGTCAAAGCATGGTGTCAGCACTGAGTTCAATGCAGAAGAGATAAGTACGATTAATTCAGTTAAGTAACGCAATTTACTTTTAATCAGAGGAATTGTGAGTTGTAATTATAATATTTTATTGACCCTTCAAATAACCTTATCCAGTAGTAAATTTGAAAAAATTTAGTTTTTGTTGTGCATGCATAAATTTAATAGAATTCACTATTAAGATATTTCAGTGAAAATCTCATCCAAAAACTCACAAAATTGGTTTCCCTGTAAATTTCAAGTTTTTCAAATATAACTTTTCTTTTTCAATTGATTTCTACAGTGTTACAAAATTTTGAAGAAGATTTCACTTGACGGTACTATAATATTATGTTATTAATATTACTCAAAATCTATATTTCATTTTTCTTAATCTTAATTCTAACTTTGCCCATATATATCCCCTAATGTTTATATTCTCCTTTGACCATTAATTCGAGCCTGTTACAGTTGAATACCAAATTATAATGTAGGGCAAGAACTATAATTAAGCCAAGTTTTATTAAAATGTGTGATAATACGAAAATATCGTTATGCGGAAACAGAAAAACCTTTCAAAGTTTTGTATCGCTAGCCTCTAAATTATTATTATGTTGATAAATAAATAGATAAACAAAAATCTCTGATAAACTATACTTTTTTCATAAAAACGGCATAAAATATGGCTATTACTTTAACATAGCATCATTGGATATGACATTTTATAATGTAGAGAGGGATTGCAGATTATTTTATATTATTGCTCAGTGGCAACACGTTATGATTTTACAATATTTCGCATAATTTCTCTATAGAATGACAAAGAATTTACGAAAAAAAAAAATTATAAGCAAAATACTCGTCAAATACGATAATAATCCATGAAAGGCAAAAGAAAATAAAGTCTTGAAATGGGGGATTGTATAACTCTCTAACCCATAGTAATCATCTCAATTTTATATAATATTTTCTTGTTAAATATGTTATCTTCAATTTAAGCGCTCTCAAATGTATAAAAATGGGCACTAATGAAATAAATGTGATAAGATTTTAAAATCAGTCAGTTGCGTTGCCTAAGTACGTGATGTTCCAATATTTACTTCTTATTTTGCTGGCTTATGTTAGTTGTGAATCTTTGCGAAATGACACCTTCGAAAGTGAAATAAGCGATTTTCAAGGATACCGTCTTCCAAATAATACCAAACCCATCTCTTATGATTTGCATATCACTACTAAAGTGCATCAGAATGATTTTTTATATAAGGGAACGGTGGAAATAAACATAAAAGTCTTAAACAATACTGATGAAATTGTTCTTCATGCGGATGCGTCTATAAATATTATCAAATTTAGTTTAGTGGATACAGAAACTGGCACGAAATTTGAAAATCTCGCTTACAAAAGATACGAAGTTAACGATTTTTTTGTTATTTACTCAAAAACTGAGCCGTTGAAGCTGAATACTGGCAAAGAATATATTCTGATGCTCTCATTCGACAGTAGTCTTGAAAATGATCAAGGATTTTACAAATCACCTACTATTTCGTGTGATGTTGGCGATAGTAGAACTGATACAGTGTAAGAAAGTTTAAATTATGACCTTAAGTATAACTATTAACAATCACTTTTTCAGATGGATGGCTTCAACTTACTTTGAGCCGTTTTACGCTCGTGTAGCATTTCCCTGCTTTGACGAACCCAAACTAAAAGCACCATTTAAGATTTCAATTACTCATGGTAGTAATTATACAGCGCTCTCGAATATGCCCGCAGACTCTAATCCAATTAAAATGTAAGGTATTTTATGTATCTTATTCAATTTAACACAACAAATCATATACATACAACATAAATACACATAAATTATAGGTTTTTAATTTTATTTTAAAATTTCATGCCCGTTTTTAAAGAACGCTATATAAGTATTCTAATACTTTTAGAAAATGTTTTAGTGATTTGGCAGTTGTGTTTAAAAAACTTTGTAAACATTTAGTTCCAATTTTTATTTAGTATCCTTCTATATGTGCCTGTTAAAAATAATAGCTAGTTTATCAGTTTAATTAAAGAGTAATTCAAATGACGGACGAAAACCAATACAGCTCCATCACATGGCTTTCTTTGAAGCTCAACTTTCGTTTTAATCTCAGAACAGGCAAAAACAGGAAAAAACTCCATTAAACGTAATATATAATATTGTTTATAAATATACCACTTATTCTGCCACAAAATTAGCCTATTAAAAATTAAATTACAATTTTAAAAATTGCCAAGTTATGGTGAGTAGTGTTTTAACTAAATTTGGAGAGACTATCATGAATCTTTTTATTATGTATTATTTACAATTTTTTTAATTTCAGTGTTGTTGTATTGTTGGTCAATTTTTCTTTATAACTAGATTTATTTTAAAATTAAATTCTCTAGAATTTTATACCTTCTAAACTAAACAAAATTTGTTTACAGTGATGAGAATATGGTGACTACAAAATTTAAGGAAACACCACCAATTTCAACATACACAGTGGCTTTTGTGGTTGGATTTATTGACAAAATATCAGTTAATTTTAAAAACGTCACATCTAGTGTTTATGTGCGACATGGATGTCCTACTAAAGATGACAAATTGCTGGAAGTAGCTGCAAAGACTTTGAATGCTTTGGGGGAATATTTCAAAGTGGACTATCCATTGCCAAAAATGGATCACATAAGAATCGACGGATTTCCAGCAAGTGCAATGGAAAATTGGGGCCTAATTATTTACAATAGTCCGAATTTTTTACCATATCTGGGAGATGTAAAAGTGGATCTGAACATAGCGAGCGTAGTTGCACATGAAATAGCCCATCAATGGTTTGGAAATTTAGTAACTCCGAAATGGTGGAACTATATTTGGTTAAACGAAGGTATTGCAACGTACTATTCGCATAAAGCTTTAAATATGGTAAAAAAACCTGTAGGTATATACAATTATATTTACTAGAAAAATTTGCAGGTCTATCCACACTTCAAGACATTCGAGTACCTAATTTTACTAAAAACACGCGACCAATGGATTAATTTTGAAAAACGACCCATGAATTTTTACGCTGAGAAAAAATATGATATTTGGCAAAGTTTTAGAAAGGTATTTTATTGGAAAGGTAAAGTGTTTCGATCCACAAATTTACGCATATTGAATTATTTCTATATAATATAGGGAATCAAATAATGCGAATGTTCGAACATGCTATTGGTGAGGAAACATTTAAGAAGGGAATGACGAAATATTTGCGACGATTGTAAGTATTATATTATAATACAACAAAAAAAACAAGACGATGCTTTTCAAGAGTACATATTTAGGATTAATTCTTTATTTGAGAAATTGACTGGCATGTAACTGCCGGGTACCCTAAACGCAAGCTATTTAAATACAAATTAAACCATTTTGCAAGTGATAGTTTTAGCTACCCTTATCGTTAGTTAGCTTTACATTCTATTTGCTATGCTATGTTTTTCACACTTAATAAAAATATTTTTAAGACATAGGTATTAAAAAATCACTAGATATAACTAAGTTGTTAATTATAGGTAAACCTTTCATTTATCAAGTAAACTTAAAATTTATTAATGGGTTTCTGTTTTCATCCACAGCCAATATTCATCAGTCGAAGAAAGTGATCTATTTGAGTGCCTTCAAGAAGCAGCATCCGAGGATAGGGTCCCTGAATTTGAAAAGAAGGGAGTTGTAGCAAAAATTATGTCTTCCTGGACAACTCAAATGCATTATCCTGTTGTTAAAGTAGCAAGGGATCCAAGGACGAATGATATTATTATTACCCAGCATCCAATAACAAACAATGGAAATAATACAGATCCACGTTTATGGTGGATTCCAATATCAATTGCAACTGCATCGAACCCAGACTTCAACATAACTAGGCCTAATTTAATTTTCCAAAATGAAAGATCCCTTACATTCAATCTTTCGGACATAGGAGTTGAGTTTGATGGTGAAAATGACTGGTTGATTCTTAATAAACAAAACACTGGACTTTACCGAGTGATATACGATGATAGCAATTACCATAGAATTATTGAAGCCCTCAAGAAAGATAGCACGTTGATACATAGCTACAACAAGGCCCAAATTATAAGAGATGCTGCTTATTTTGTACGTCACGAAATGCTATCTCACTTGACCTTATTTAAACTTTATAAATGCCTTGAAGATGATCCGGATATTATCGCATGGAGTGAATTTTTGGCAGATTTTGATTACCATCGAAGCGAGATGCAAAGTACTGGTGGACGATATTATTTTGACTATTTTTTCAGTAAAATAAGTCAAAAGATTACGGAAAAAGTTGGTACAGATAGTCGGCCGGATGATTCTGCTTCTATGATACCCTTCCGGCGTCAACTTTTGGGAAAAAGATGCGAAGCTGAAATCAGGAACTGTCATAAAAGTAGGAAATCGAATTTGGACAAAAACTAGTTCATCATACTCTTTACCTAAATTCCTTTTTATTTTACTTTAAAATATTACTTTTCTGTTATATTAACAAAAAATCCAATAGTTTTGTGTATTATTCAATCAACGACTAAGGGAAATGTATTTCTGACCCTATCCCAATTAAAAACGATACACTGAACGAAATCCTTAAGTCTATATGAAAAAAAAATTATCAAGCTAGCAAAATTGTAGTCAATATAGCGTCAACAGAAAAACATAGTCATTACGATAAAAATCCAAACTTTTTGTTAAATTTGACAAATAATCGTTGACAAATATACAACATTTTTGTCACGATTAGTTATTCAGGATAACAAAAACAAATTGTCTCTTCGAAATAGTACTTTATCGAGGTAACAATAATTTGTTGTTATTATGTTTGTAAATGTTGTCAGTTGAACAAAAGCCCAAGTAGAATAGACAAAATATTTTCATCAGGAACAAAAATCTTTTTGTCAGCAACACAAATCTTTGTGTTATAACTGACAAATATTTTAGTCAATTAAACAAAATCATTTTTTCGAATATGCAAAAATTTTCTGTAGAATGGACTTAATTATTTTGTTAGCAATCACTTCGTCGACTGAAAATTGAATTTTCGTATGTAGGTACCATTTTGCCATTTTGAAGTGAAGATAATATCCTCAATAAAACTTCAAAATGGCAAAATGGTATCTACATACGAAAATTCAATTTTCAGTCGACTATATGATTGCTAACAAAATAATTAAGTCCATTCTGCAGGCAATTTTTGCATAAAAACAAAAAAGTTTTTAATTGATGAAAAATAAAATGTTTTGCGATACAAATTTAAAAGTCCGACCAGTTTTTCCTATGTAGGAATTAGTGATTTATGCTACACTAAAATAAAGATAGGTATAAAGGTGATAAATATAAGAAGTAAAACGAAGTATTTGTATAAATTCCAGTATATATTATATCTCATACAATAACTTATAATTAGCACGTTAATTCATTGCAAAGACAACTTATTAAATGGGGCTGCTTATCAAATTTTGTTGAAACATTGTAATTTTGTTAGAGCAACAAAAACTGTTGTAGGTCATAAACATTTTTGTAATTTCAAAAAAATCTTTCCTAATTTAACAAAAATTTTATCGCAACGAATATTTTTTTTGTTAAATTCTTGTTCACAGTAACAGAAATTTTAGTCAATAGAAAAATCTGAGATTTTGTACATATGACTGCATTTTTGTTAACTTAACAACAGCTTTTCAGAGAAAACATGAAAAAGATTTATTCATATTGACTAATTGTCAGATTTACAAAAAACTGATAATAAATTTTGCAAAATTGAAAAAAACGTTTTATCATCTTTTCATATTTACAAAAATTTGTCAAATTGAAAACGAAATCAACAAATGAATAATCAGCATAACAATAATTACTTCTTACTGACAAAACTTGCTTCTGTACATTTAACAAAAAATTTTAATTAATAAGACTTAAGGATTTCGTTCAGTGTACCATTTAGAGGGTTATTCCCATCCAGCTAACCACAAATTGACATAATTTTCAGATACGAGATAAGTGTGCCGGGATATTGTATTACATATTTATTATGAGTTCAAGTACCAACACTGTGCTTGCTGAAACGAGTTATTTATTTTACGCAAAAAATCCGACTCAAAATGTTCTATTTTAGAAAATCATTTCTTTAAGTTTATCGCAAGTACGAGTATTTTGCCTTAGGTGAGTAATCAGAAAATTAGCAACAATGATAGAAAATCACAATTTATTCCGGATTTTTTGTAATTACCTCTTAAAGTAATTAAAAATACCTTACTTGACGCAAAAAACCCCACTCCAGAAGCCCTATTTTAGAAATTCGCTTGTTTAGGTACATTTTGCACTATCTGCGAAATATGAAAATTAGCAAAAATGCTACAAAAATACAATTTATTCCGTGTTATTTTGCAATTTTTATTTAAGATTTGAAATTAATTTATTTTATGCAAAAAACCCGACACGAAAAGCTCGGCTCCGACATCGGACACTGACACCGAACAACGATATTCGGGCGCTCCGGCGGCCATCTTCGGGGGCCCCAACACGAGCTACTTATTTGGTAAAAGTTCGAGCTTACTCACCTGAGTTCGCTTGCGGAGTCCCCGGAGGGGGCCCCAACAACTCCTGCTCCTGTGGGGCCGGATTCCCTGCGCTGTCATCGCGCGACGGCGCCCCTTTGCGACGCTGTGCAGCTCCAGCCACGGGAATACACACACACACACACTACGCACTACACACTTTCTTCCTGCGGCACCGCCGGGAAAACTTTCTTCCGGTTCCGGTGAATGTCCCGAGGAATCCGGGGATCTTCACTCGCCCGAACATTCCATGAACCGACACTTTTTCACTCAGCTCTTGTGGACTGAGTTCACTCTCCAGGCCGCCGGGCGGTTCAAGTTCAGCGACATCTAGTTGCGAGTGTGCCTCGGGTTTGAAGTTTTCTGTTGGGTTCCCCTCAGAAGTCGTTGCAGCCGCAAATTAATCGGTCGCTCCTGAGTGTATAAATTATTTAAAATTCTTTAGTTAAAATTGCAATTAAAACCTTTTTCCAAGTAGCTACCGTAAATTTTCAAGTTTCCGCCGCATTTTCTTTACAATAAATTTCCATTAAATGGTCGATATGACACCAACTTCATCTCAGCCGATGGATCACAATCTGGAACAACTTCAGCTAAAATTCGTCCACCGGTTGTTGTCAAACTCAAGTCTCACCCAATTAATAATTTTATTGTGTTTATTTTGGAGAGCTAATATTTATATATAAAACATTTTTTATATCTTCCAGTGAACTGCGACACCAATTTGGCAGAATATGTATGTGCAAGACAAAGACGTTTACGATTAGACACCGCGCGAGTCGAAATCTAGACATAGTCCGGGAAAAGAACAAATTAAGTGTTTTTGAAATTAGAGAGTTATTTACCAGTGGTGATAACATTTAGTCTCGCAAAAAAAATAAAAATAAATAAATACTCTGGTTTTCAGAATACTCGGAATCGGACAGCGAGTCGAATTCATTGTAGCGTGGATGACGAAGGGATGCGACGGCTAGTACAAGAAGAACCGGAAGCCCCAGCCCCACAAGAGGATCCGGATGAAACGCACAGGAATCCCCGTCCAGCCACCGTTTGGTACTTTTGTAAGTCCCCCAGGAATCCCCTTGCACTACCAAAAGTAAAACCCGTGGAAAAAGGTAGGAGTACCTACGACTAAAGTTTATGCACTTAGCTAACTCGATACTCGCGATAACAACTCTCCTATTGTAATTTCCTCAACTAATTTAATTAATAAAAACAAATATAATTCCGCAGTTTGGGGTCCAAAACCGCTGGCGAAAACGATCGCCATAAATTCCTGGATTTGAAGCGTGAAAAACAAAAAACCTGGAAAGATGAAGAAAAATTAGAAAAGGGCTAAAAAGGCTAAGCAGGAGCAGGAGTAATTTGGAAATCTCCAGGATAAGGAGATGGAACAGGTGAAGGAGACGAAGACAGAGTCGAAGCAGAGCAGCAAGGGATTTTCGGGAACCAGTGAGAGCGTAGAGTCAGCGATGTCCTGGCTTCCCGAATTTGTCCAGTCCGATAAAAACAATATTCTAATTTTTCTCCTCAAATGCATCCAAGTTAATCAGCAGGGGGCGTCGATCCTGAGGGGATTACACAGTACCTTGGAATCGATTTATTGTTCCAGAAATTTGAAGAAGGTACATATCTTGAAGGAAATTGAACGCTGGATTTGTTTAATTAGTTTGATTATGCTCTTTTAACTAGAACCGAATGTGGATATTGGAGCTCTCCACATTCCCGTGAATGCTGTGTATTATAATTGTAATTCATGTAATTATACTTGTATTATACTTTCCACAAGTTTTTAAAAAAATACAATTATTAACAAAAACCATAGAAAATAGTTTGCTAAGTGATCGATAAAAAAAATCTTTGCACGGAAACGATTCATCCTTTTAAATAACACTTATTCTATTTAAATGTAGCAATTACTCAAACTCTGTGTGATTTTACCAGTAAGTGTTTAAGTAGATATGACTAAAACCCGACTTCAAGCTAGTCTTAGAGATCTTCAAGATTACGTTAAAACAAGAGACATTATGAACATTAAGAACGTTAATTAAAACTATGTAAATACGATGACCGTTCTGTTTTCCACTCAGCACGTGATTATTCATTTATTTCGAGTAAAAGTAAATTTACATAAATGTAGAGTAGTATATGAATTAACAAAAAACATGTTTTTAATGTTGTACATGTGCAATTAATAAAATGATAAATTTTATTTAGCTGTGTCTTCAATAAAAACTTTCCAAAGAGGTGAATCGTGGATGCTTTTCGCCTGTTCACAACCCAAAGGAGTTTCAAGTTCCAAATTAGCTGAAAAACCCGCAAAAAAATTGAAAAGGTTTGGTGAATTGTACCTTCATTAATCTCCAAATTATCTTCAATTATTCCGATCTATTGTTATTCATTGCCAAACGTAACTCTTTTTTAAAAATATTATTCCTTCTTGATTCAAATATAAATCGATCGATTGTGAAAACTAAGTCTGATATTTCGAATGAGAACACTCTTCTTAGTTTCGAATGGGCGTCTTTAAAAGAGCCCGGCTTTCACTTAATCAAGCCTAAAAAATCAATTTTCAAAAATAGGACTTCTGGAATCAGGTTTCTTGAGTAAAGTAAGTTATGTTTAATCACTTTAAAGGTAAATTGCAAAAAACTCGAAATAAATTCGGTTTTCTATCATTTATGCTAATTTTCTGATTACGCAGCTAAAACATTATTAACCTAAAAAAATGATTTTCTAAAATCGGGCTTCTGGAGTAGGGGTTCAGGACTCTTAATTAGGATTCGATACTATTTTCTGCGTATGATATGAGGGGCGAGCCACTTTCAAGAGAGGAACTAATCAATAATTCGTCCCTTACATTCATAAGTTTAGAATAAAATACTTGAAAAGGCAAAGATTATAAGGATAAGGGGTAATTTTATTTAGAATACCCTTAAATTATTTACACAAATACATGCAGAGCACTTTTCCTAATTTTACATTTTATTTATTGCAAGTTAATTGAAATATATTCTTAATTCTCTTCCGCTAAGTCATTAAACGATGAAGTGAAAATGGATTTTGTCAAAAGTTAGTCACCCCATTCGACCTTCGTATTTTACTCAGAGACTGCGCGCTTTACAGAAAATCGCTTATGCTTAGATTGATATAAAATCGTTAAGAACGTAAATTAAGATGAAAGGGTAAACACTAAAAGATTAAAGAGTGTATACTTAATGATGCTCCACGGTTATTTTCTTGCTTTTTTAAGAAAATCATTTGAATTCATACTTGTTGTGATATTTTATTAAAACAACTTTCAAACCTCAAACGGTCTCTTTATATAACTAGAGTACTATCCTAGTTGAGGGCTATTCTATGACTGACCTGCAAGATGCTGTAGTCATTCTCTGTGATAATCTACCTAACTGTGATAGTACGATAAGTTTGTGTTAATATTTATTTACATCTATTTACATTTACTTATTTACATCTATTTACTTAGCTAGTTGTTATGTTTACTTATCTACTTGTTCATTTATTTATTTAATAACATTAAACTTCATACTTAGGTGTGTAATTATTACAATGCTGTTATTTTCATATTTCTATACATATTTCGCTTGTACAGTCAAACGGCTATTTATCAAACGTTTAAACAAGATAAATTATGAACATTAAAAACATTTATTAGAACCACGACCGTTCTGTTTTCACTCAGCGCGTGATTATTCATTTATTTCGAGTAAAAGTTACTTTATATAAATATGGAGTTGTGTGTGAATCAAAGATAATTGTATAAATCGATAACAAGAACACAAATGAGTACGAAACTATTTAAAGAAAAAACATGTTTTCAATATTGGGCATGTGCAATTAATATAAAGATTAATTTTATCAGAACACTTTCGTTTTATTTCCATTTTTCCTGCAAATAGAATGGCTTAGGAGCAGAGGAGGTTCCACAGAAAAGCTGGAGCACCTTTAAGCAAAAATTCAACAGGACAAAACATCGAAAATTATTCAGGTTTTGCATCGTGATTCAAACATGGACAATCGGTGTGGTACCTTGATTAGGGACATTCAGCAGCCAAAACCTAATTTTAGTCGCGTTCTAAGCTGAAACTGGTGATAGTCTTAGATTACAATTACCCATTATTTGAATCACAACCCAATTAAAGCGTAGACTCGGTCCAAATAGGTTTGGACCTTGGTGTTTAATTTCCCTTATTAAGGACTCATACGACCGTCTATGTTTAGAGCTCGAGGCAAAACCATACTAATTTTCGCAGAGAGAACTAGCTAATTTTCTATGTTTTGCGTTCTTGAGTCTTTGCTAACAATCGCCCCAGTTTTCATGTAAAACTTACATATGCTTTTAAGCATCTAGTCAAGCGAATTCAACTAGCCCAAAATATTTTAACATTTCGTGAATCACCCGGTTAAATGCTACAAAAACACAATTTACCCCGGATTTTTTGCAATTACCTTTTAAAGTAATTAAAAATACCTTACTTAACGCAAAAAACCCCACTCCAGAAGCCCTATTTTAAAAAATTGATTTTTTAGGTGCATTTTGCACTAGCTGCATAATATGAAAATTAGCAAAAATGCTACAAAAACACAATTTATCCCGGATTTTTTGCAATTACCTTTTAAAGTAATTAAAAATACCTTACTTAACGCAAAAAACCCCACTCCAGAAGCCCTATTTTAAAAAATTGATTTTTTAGGTGCATTTTGCACTAGCTGCATAATATGAAAATTAGCAAAAATGCTACAAAAACACAATTTATCCCGGATTTTTTGCAATTGCCTTTTAAAGTAATTAAAAATACCTTACTTAACGCAAAAAACCCCACTCCAGAAGCCCTATTTTAAAAAATTGATTTTTTAGGTGCATTTTGCACTAGCTGCATAATATGAAAATTAGCAAAAATGCTACAAAAACACAATTTATCCCGGATTTTTTGCAATTACCTTTTAAAGTAATTAAAAATACCTTACTTAACGCAAAAAACCCCACTCCAGAAGGCCTATTTTAAAAAATTGATTTTTTAGGTGCATTTTGCACTAGCTGCATAATATGAAAATTAGCAAAAATGCTACAAAAACACAATTTATTCCGGATTTTTTTCAATTACCTTTTAAAGTAATTAAAAATACCTTACTTAACGCAAAAAACCCCACTCCAGAAGCCCTATTTTAAAAAATTGATTTTTTAGGTGCATTTTGCACTAGCTGCATAATATGAAAATTAGCAAAAATGCTACAAAAACACAATTTATCCCGGATTTTTTGCAATTACCTTTTAAAGTAATTAAAAATACCTTACTTAACGCAAAAAACCCCACTCCAGAAGCCCTATTTTAAAAAATTGATTTTTTAGGTGCATTTTGCACTAGCTGCATATAATGAAAATTAGCAAAAATGCTACAAAAACACAATTTATTCCGGATTTTTTGCAATTACCTTTTAAAGTAATTAAAAATACCTTACTTTACGCAAAAAACCCCACTCCAGAAGCCCTATTTTAAAAAATTGATTTTTTAGGTGCATTTTGCACTAGCTGCATAATATGAAAATTAGCAAAAATGCTACAAAAACACAATTTATTCCGGATTTTTTGCAATTACCTTTTAAAGTAATTAAAAATACCTTACTTAACGCAAAAAACCCCACTCCAGAAGCCCTATTTTAAAAAATTGATTTTTTAGGTGCATTTTGCACTAGCTGCATAATATGAAAATTAGCAAAAATGCTACAAAAACACAATTTATCCCGGATTTTTTGCAATTGCCTTTTAAAGTAATTAAAAATACCTTACTTAACGCAAAAAACCCCACTCCAGAAGCCCTATTTTAAAAAATTGATTTTTTAGGTGCATTTTGCACTAGCTGCATAATATGAAAATTAGCAAAAATGCTACAAAAACACAATTTATCCCGGATTTTTTGCAATTACCTTTTAAAGTAATTAAAAATACCTTACTTAACGCAAAAAACCCCACTCCAGAAGCCCTATTTTAAAAAATTGATTTTTTAGGTGCATTTTGCACTAGCTGCATAATATGAAAATTAGCAAAAATGCTACAAAAACACAATTTATTCCGGATTTTTTGCAATTACCTTTTAAAGTAATTGAAAATACCTTACTTAACGCAAAAAACCCCACTCCAGAAGCCCTATTTTAAAAAATTGATTTTTTAGGTGCATTTTGCACTAGCTGCATAATATGAAAATTAGCAAAAATGCTACAAAAACACAATTTATTCCGGATTTTTTGCAATTACCTTTTAAAGTAATTGAAAATACCTTACTTAACGCAAAAAACCCCACTCCAGAAGCCCTATTTTAAAAAATTGATTTTTTAGGTGCATTTTGCACTAGCTGCATAATATGAAAATTAGCAAAAATGCTACAAAAACACAATTTATTCCGGATTTTTTGCAATTACCTTTTAAAGTAATTAAAAATACCTTACTTTACGCAAAAAACCCCACTCCAGAAGCCCTATTTTAAAAAATTGATTTTTTAGGTGCATTTTGCACTAGCTGCATAATATGAAAATTAGCAAAAATGCTACAAAAACACAATTTATTGCGGATTTGTTGCAATTACCTTTTAAAGTAATTAAAAATACCTTACTTAACGCAAAAAACCCCACTCCAGAAGCCCTATTTTAAAAAATTGATTTTTTAGGTGCATTTTGCACTAGCTGCATAATATGAAAATTAGCAAAAATGCTACAAAAACACAATTTATTCCGGATTTTTTGCAATTACCTTTTAAAGTAATTGAAAATACCTTACTTAACGCAAAAAACCCCACTCCAGAAGCCCTATTTTAAAAAATTGATTTTTTAGGTGCATTTTGCACTAGCTGCATAATATGAAAATTAGCAAAAATGCTACAAAAACACAATTTATTCCGGATTTTTTGCAATTACCTTTTAAAGTAATTAAAAATACCTTACTTTACGCAAAAAACCCCACTCCAGAAGCCCTATTTTAAAAAATTGATTTTTTAGGTGCATTTTGCACTAGCTGCATAATATGAAAATTAGCAAAAATGCTACAAAAACACAATTTATTCCGGATTTTTTGCAATTACCTTTTCAAGTAATTAAAAATACCTTACTTAACGCAAAAAACCCCACTCCAGAAGCCCTATTTTAAAAAATTGATTTTTTAGGTGCATTTTGCACTAGCTGCATAAGATGAAAATTAGCAAAAATGCTACAAAAACACAATTTATTCCGGATTTTTTGCAATTACCTTTAAAAGTAATTAAAAATACCTTACATAACGCAAAAAACCCCACTCCAGAAGCCCTATTTTAAAAAATTGATTTTTTAGGTGCATTTTGCACTAGCTGCATAATATGAAAATTAGCAAAAATGCTACAAAAACACAATTTATTCCGGATTTTTTGCAATTACCTTTTCAAGTAATTAAAAATACCTTACTTAACGCAAAAAACCCCACTCCAGAAGCCCTATTTTAAAAAATTGATTTTTTAGGTGCATTTTGCACTAGCTGCATAATATGAAAATTAGCAAAAATGCTACAAAAACACAATTTATTCCGCATTTTTTGCAATTACCTTTTAAAGTAATTAAAAATACCTTACTTAACGCAAAAAACCCCACTCCAGAAGCCCTATTTTAAAAAATTGATTTTTTAGGTGCATTTTGCACTAGCTGCATAATATGAAAATTAGCAAAAATGCTACAGAAACACAATTTATTCCGGATTTTTTGCAATTACCTTTTAAAGTAATTAAAAATACCTTACTTTACGCAAAAAACCCCACTCCAGAAGCCCTATTTTAAAAAATTGATTTTTTAGGTGCATTTTGCACTAGCTGCATAATATGAAAATTAGCAAAAATGCTACAAAAACACAATTTATTCCGGATTTTTTGCAATTACCTTTTAAAGTAATTAAAAATACCTTACTTAACGCAAAAAACCCCACTCCAGAAGCCCTATTTTAAAAAATTGATTTTTTAGGTGCATTTGGCACTAGCTGCATAATATGAAAATTAGCAAAAATGCTACAAAAACACAATTTATTCCGGATTTTTTGCAATTACCTTTTAAAGTAATTAAAAATACCTTACTTAACGCAAAAAACCCCACTCCAGAAGCCCTATTTTAAAAAATTGATTTTTTAGGTGCATTTTGCACTAGCTGCATAATATGAAAATTAGCAAAAATGCTACAAAAACACAATTTATTCCGGATTTTTTGCAATTACCTTTTAAAGTAATTAAAAATACCTTACTTAACGCAAAAAACCCCACTCCAGAAGCCCTATTTTAAAAAATTGATTTTTTAGGTGCATTTTGCACTAGCTGCATAATATGAAAATTAGCAAAAATGCTACAAAAACACAATTTATTCCGGATTTTTGCAATTACCTTTTAAAGTAATTAAAAATACCTTACTTTACGCAAAAAACCCCACTCCAGAAGCCCTATTTTAAAAAATTGATTTTTTAGGTGCATTTTGCACTAGCTGCATAATATGAAAATTAGCAAAAATGCTACAAAAACACAATTTATTCCGGATTTTTTGCAATTACCTTTTAAAGTAATTAAAAATACCTTACTTAACGCAAAAAACCCCACTCCAGAAGCCCTATTTTAAAAAATTGATTTTTTAGGTGCATTTTGCACTAGCTGCATAATATGAAAATTAGCAAAAATGCTACAAAAACACAATTTATTCCGGATTTTTTGCAATTACCTTTTAAAGTAATTAAAAATACCTTACTTAACGCAAAAAACCCCACTCCAGAAGCCCTATTTTAAAAAATTGATTTTTTAGGTGCATTTTGCACTAGCTGCATAATATGAAAATTAGCAAAAATGCTACAAAAACACAATTTATTCCGGATTTTTTGCAATTACCTTTTAAAGTAATTAAAAATACCTTACTTAACGCAAAAAACCCCACTCCAGAAGCCCTATTTTAAAAAATTGATTTTTTAGGTGCATTTTGCACTAGCTGCATAATATGAAAATTAGCAAAAATGCTACAAAAACACAATTTATTCCGGATTTTTTGCAATTACCTTTTAAAGTAATTAAAAATACCTTACTTAACGCAAAAAACCCCACTCCAGAAGCCCTATTTTAAAAAATTGATTTTTTAGGTGCATTTTGCACTAGCTGCATAATATGAAAATTAGCAAAAATGCTACAAAAACACAATTTATTCCGGATTTTTTGCAATTACCTTTTAAAGTAATTAAAAATACCTTACTTAACGCAAAAAACCCCACTCCAGAAGCCCTATTTTAAAAAATTGATTTTTTAGGTGCATTTTGCACTAGCTGCATAATATGAAAATTAGCAAAAATGCTACAAAAACACAATTTATTCCGGATTTTTTGCAATTACCTTTTAAAGTAATTAAAAATACCTTACTTAACGCAAAAAACCCCACTCCAGAAGCCCTATTTTAAAAAATTGATTTTTTAGGTGCATTTGGCACTAGCTGCATAATATGAAAATTAGCAAAAATGCTACAAAAACACAATTTATTCCGGATTTTTTGCAATTACCTTTTAAAGTAATTAAAAATACCTTACTTAACGCAAAAAACCCCACTCCAGAAGCCCTATTTTAAAAAATTGATTTTTTAGGTGCATTTTGCACTAGCTGCATAATATGAAAATTAGCAAAAATGCTACAAAAACACAATTTATTCCGGATTTTTTGCAATTACCTTTTAAAGTAATTAAAAATACCTTACTTAACGCAAAAAACCCCACTCCAGAAGCCCTATTTTAAAAAATTGATTTTTTAGGTGCATTTTGCACTAGCTGCATAATATGAAAATTAGCAAAAATGCTACAAAAACACAATTTATTCCGGATTTTTTGCAATTACCTTTTAAAGTAATTAAAAATACCTTACTTTACGCAAAAAACCCCACTCCAGAAGCCCTATTTTAAAAAATTGATTTTTTAGGTGCATTTTGCACTAGCTGCATAATATGAAAATTAGCAAAAATGCTACAAAAACACAATTTATTCCGGATTTTTTGCAATTACCTTTTAAAGTAATTAAAAATACCTTACTTAACGCAAAAAACCCCACTCCAGAAGCCCTATTTTAAAAAATTGATTTTTTAGGTGCATTTTGCACTAGCTGCATAATATGAAAATTAGCAAAAATGCTACAAAAACACAATTTATTCCGGATTTTTTGCAATTACCTTTTAAAGTAATTAAAAATACCTTACTTAACGCAAAAACCCCACTCCAGAAGCCCTATTTTAAAAAATTGATTTTTTAGGTGCATTTTGCACTAGCTGCATAATATGAAAATTAGCAAAAATGCTACAAAAACACAATTTATTCCGGATTTTTTGCAATTACCTTTTAAAGTAATTAAAAATACCTTACTTAACGCAAAAAACCCCACTCCAGAAGCCCTATTTTAAAAAATTGATTTTTTAGGTGCATTTTGCACTAGCTGCATAATATGAAAATTAGCAAAAATGCTACAAAAACACAATTTATTCCGGATTTTTTGCAATTACCTTTTAAAGTAATTAAAAATACCTTACTTTACGCAAAAAACCCCACTCCAGAAGCCCTATTTTAAAAAATTGATTTTTTAGGTGCATTTTGCACTAGCTGCATAATATGAAAATTAGCAAAAATGCTACAAAAACACAATTTATTCCGGATTTTTTGCAATTACCTTTTAAAGTAATTAAAAATACCTTACTTAACGCAAAAAACCCCACTCCAGAAGCCCTATTTTAAAAAATTGATTTTTTAGGTGCATTTTGCACTAGCTGCATAATATGAAAATTAGCAAAAATGCTACAAAAACACAATTTATTCCGGATTTTTTGCAATTACCTTTTAAAGTAATTAAAAATACCTTACTTAACGCAAAAACCCCACTCCAGAAGCCCTATTTTAAAAAATTGATTTTTTAGGTGCATTTTGCACTAGCTGCATAATATGAAAATTAGCAAAAATGCTACAAAAACACAATTTATTCCGGATTTTTTGCAATTACCTTTTAAAGTAATTAAAAATACCTTACTTAACGCAAAAAACCCCACTCCAGAAGCCCTATTTTAAAAAATTGATTTTTTAGGTGCATTTTGCACTAGCTGCATAATATGAAAATTAGCAAAAATGCTACAAAAACACAATTTATTCCGGATTTTTTGCAATTACCTTTTAAAGTAATTAAAAATACCTTACTTAACGCAAAAAACCCCACTCCAGAAGCCCTATTTTAAAAAATTGATTTTTTAGGTGCATTTTGCACTAGCTGCATAATATGAAAATTAGCAAAAATGCTACAAAAACACAATTTATTCCGGATTTTTTGCAATTACCTTTTAAAGTAATTAAAAATACCTTACTTAACGCAAAAAACCCCACTCCAGAAGCCCTATTTTAAAAAATTGATTTTTTAGGTGCATTTTGCACTAGCTGCATAATATGAAAATTAGCAAAAATGCTACAAAAACACAATTTATTCCGGATTTTTTGCAATTACCTTTTAAAGTAATTAAAAATACCTTACTTAACGCAAAAAACCCCACTCCAGAAGCCCTATTTTAAAAAATTGATTTTTTAGGTGCATTTTGCACTAGCTGCATAATATGAAAATTAGCAAAAATGCTACAAAAACACAATTTATTCCGGATTTTTTGCAATTACCTTTTAAAGTAATTAAAAATACCTTACTTAACGCAAAAAACCCCCACTCCAGAAGCCCTATTTTAAAAATTGATTTTTTAGGTGCATTTTGCACTAGCTGCATAATATGAAAATTAGCAAAAATGCTACAAAACACAATTTATTCCGGATTTTTTGCAATTACCTTTTAAAGTAATTAAAAATACCTTACTTAACGCAAAAAACCCCACTCCAGAAGCCCTATTTTAAAAAATTGATTTTTTAGGTGCATTTTGCACTAGCTGCATAATATGAAAATTAGCAAAAATGCTACAGAAACACAATTTATTCCGGATTTTTTGCAATTACCTTTTAAAGTAATTAAAAATACCTTACTTAACGCAAAAAACCCCACTCCAGAAGCCCTATTTTAAAAAATTGATTTTTTAGGTGCATTTTGCACTAGCTGCATAATATGA